>CM039679.1:1164398-1341898 GCA_022537955.1 Schmidtea mediterranea | reverse complement strand
TCGCTTTCACGTAAGATCACAACAATGAACGATAGGATAGGATTAAAGATCGTGGAAAATATTACCAATTAGTATGCCATTGACAACCATGAATTTTTCGCAACTAATCGCATAAAAATCCCAGATAAAACCCATTGAGAAGGAGGATAACATCATTCAGAGTGATACCCAAAATTACGAGGAGAAGTAGGAGATTAACATCCGTGGAAGACAGCAGAAGCTGACACGTTTACCACGTTCGCAACTCATCTCGTTGTTTTCTGAGAGTTAATTAGTATTGCAACAAAACAATAAGACGAAAATTTCCTAACCAAAACTTGCCCCGACTGAAATCATAATTCTGAACAATTAAAAGTAAATCGGCAATAGATTGCTCATTGAACTAGAGCGGGAGGCAAATAAAATCAATATGATCATAAGTACATGATCGACGTGGCGAAGTGTAGCTGATTCCTGACAAGTAGAGAAGAAAATGACTACGTGGCAATAGACATCTGTCGCAGGCCGATTGTCGCACAACAGCGAGCGAAATTCACAGAGACAGAAAAACAATTAAGCCACACACATGCACACCGTGGGGGAAGAGAAGTAAACGATACACACACACACACACAGAGAGGTAAGGTATATATGGCCTATTCAAACGATCAATTCAAATTTCACAGACTTGAATAGTAACCCGCTGGTTATCAAACTTATTACATCACGTAATAAGTTATGCAAGAAAATCAACATTCAATCAGAGAAAGAGAGAGAGAGAGAGAGAGAGAGAGAGGAACGACTGACCGTAGCTGTAAGCGAAAGGGACCAGGAATGCAAATCGCACATTTACCTTCTATCGGTGGTGCGTTGAACCCGCTATAGGATCGGGCATTAGCAGTTCCTATATGGCGCTCACCTTTGGCGATCCTATAACCGGTGGTTACATTACCAACGTTGCTTGGCGACGGGTAACCATTGGGGGCAATATGATCATTTTCATATGGGGTCAAGGACATTGACAACGCGATAAACCCCACATGAAATGAATTTCATTCTGATAAGCAATGAGAATTCAGCAAATATATAATTTCCTAATCAATAATCCAAATATATATATATATTTAATCAATGTCAATTATTATTATTATTATTATTATTATCGATTAGCGGAATTAGAATGGCAGTTGCATTAATAATTTCCCCACCCCAGCAAAACCCACACAGAAATCCCATACTAAATCAATGGCTTACATAACCGACGATTTCCAAGTTCACCAGGATCCCCGAGCGGTCAATCGAGGCATTGATTTCCTCAATCACATCAAAATATGCTTCATTGCGGTTGTATTTCACACCGGAGCGGCGCCAATAGACATTGCTGAGCTGTCCAGACGGCAAACTGTCTCCCACGGAGCCCGCCGCATTCCCAGTCACCGTGTCGGTAATGGTGCGCAGGAAATTCGCGGGCCGAACCAATTCCTGGAGGATATTCGATTCCGTAGCTAAGGGAAACCCGTTGTCAAGCATCTCGTCCAAAATCTGCAACCATGAACAACATCAAGCAAATCAATAAATGATTACATTGGATTTATTAATGCACATCAATAATTATTAACCTAATAAATTCACCTCACCTCATAAACTCGTACAATATTATCCTTTATCGTGGTTTCAGATGCTGAGGAAAAATAATCAATTAAAATGTCAGCAAATCTATGCAGAAATTCTATAACAAACAATGGCGGAACTAAATTAGTTTGAAATCATAAATAATGAAAAGGACAATTTTCACCTTCATTAGTGCATACAGCAATATAGTAGACTTTTTCTCTGAGTATATTTATTAAGAAGTGATGAGGAGTTTGAATTACTGGTAAAATATCATGACCTTTTTTATTCTTAATACAAAATTAGATCTATTTTTTTAAATAATAACAAATACTTGAGATTCATTTTCAAAAAAATAATCACAAACTGACCGATTAATTACATTTCGCCAATGCTTTTCCACATAAATGTTTCTATTTTAAAATTCTAAACAACTTTTTAAGTGAAGATAAATACCTGGAAGAATTTGCCATAAATAAACTTAATATCATTTTTAAAAATTTAAAAATTGGTAATACAAGTAAAATTTATTTAATACGACGAATACGATATATTTTAGATTTGTATGATATTTTTTGATTTGTTAAAACAAAGATTTTGTGAGATAGAAATATAAATTTTTAAAATTATAATTTGTAATAATTATTGCATAATTATTTGTATGTTGGAATTGAAAATTAATTTTATTTTGTAAACTTCAGTATTAAAATTAATTGCGTTTAACTATTTATTCTTTCTAAGGATGAATTTATAAAACTCTATTAATTCTACAGCACCAAAAAATAGCATAAACTCAAATTAAATTTAGCGCAAAGTTGAATAACAAGAATATATATATAAATCTATAGAACTTGTTGAACGATGAATCAAAATTTATAAATTTGTTGGGCCAGAACACAAATGGCCTTGAGTATTGTTTATGTTGGGCCAAAACGTAAACGGCCTTGAGAAATGTTTAAATGGATCAGTAACACACACGCAAACATAACAGGCAGATTTAAATAAACCTATTAAACACCAAGTAAACCCTATTAAATATGAGGAAAAAGAGAATTAAAAATAAAATAATAAACATAAAAATAAATTAAAATAATAACAAAACGCACCAAGATCCGCACGATACCAACACAAATATAACAAGAAAACACAACAAATTCGACAAAAGTAAAAAATTAATAAAAGTTCATTAAAATGAAACTTAAATAAAAAGATTTGAATTAGTAATAATTCAATAAAAATTCTAAATGAAAAATTATAAAAATAAATCAAAAAATAATAAAATTAAAGAATAGAATTTACTAGAAAATAACAAGGTCGAATTTTGTTTTACTGCATCAAATTTCACACGCGAGAAAAATAGGTATAAATACTGATCCATTTTCACATTTAACTTAACCATTTTTGAAATCGTTGTGAAACTATTTTAAAAACCATATTGTCAAACTGTTTTAGAACTTTAAGACTATTTACAGATTATCTTGGAAAATCTTAATTTTTAGGTGAGAAATATTTTGGTTGGAACCCTCTTTCCACGTCGCGTCCATTGCATCTCGGTAGAGCTCTACTTGGCGTCGACGTGGGGAGAGAGGCATTTATGTTTTATTTTATGATTTGATATTTTATGCAATTTTGGAATGGTTATGGAGGGTAATTATGTTGTTTTTATAATTAATAAATATTATTTATATACATAAATTGTTTTATATGTTTTCATAAACTAAATTGAACTGTCGAAATTTTTCCGGCCCACAGCCAATACATAACGCAAGAAAGCAAAATCTACATAGTGCAGATGCATGTAAGTGCGTGGAAAATCGCCAATGATATGTACCCGTGAAGACTCAGCGTGCGCAACGCAGCGGTCGTAACGTCAATATTTATCCCTATAGCTGAAGCGAGAAATAAGGAAGAAGTCTCTGGCTGCTTCCTCGTTTCTCAATTCTGTAAAATCGATCTAAATTTATATTACACACGGCTTAAAATTATCACACCGAGTAGTCCAGTGGGCACTCAATAAATATAATATAAACACAATATGCGTTTAAGGCCTATTAAAGGGGATTGGTACGGGGATTAAATTAACTGGAATCGTTGTTATAACTATTTTGAATTAATATTTTGGAATAGATAAAATTTATTGGAAATCATTGAGTTCGTTTAAATTGCGATTATTGATAAAAATTAAAGTAACCATTGATTGTACAAGTAAAGTGTTTTATGGCTTAAAATTACAGTAAATATTGGGAAAAGGTAATTCGTGATTTAGACTATTGATTAAAATTAGGATAATGGCAAATAATCCCATCAATTAAATTATTGTAATTTGTTTCAATAGAATTAATCTGATCTTTGAGTAAGAACGAGTAATGTATTGATCTAATCAACAATCCACCCCGATAAAAATGAAAGCAATTACGAATCGAATTCATTGGTTTCAAATGATGAAACGTATCAGTTAAGTAAAGTGAATCTTGAATAAAAGTGTGGAACCCCTTAATTAAAAGTGTGGAATCCCTTAGTTAAACTGTTGATTAAAATTAATGTAACGACCAGTAATTCACTGATGATTCATTTTGATAAAATTGAAGAAGGGATTGAGTAAAATCAAGTGTTTAGACTAAATTATTGATTAAAAATAGAATGAATAAAAATAAATATATCGTTGATTAAATTAGATCAATTCATCGATAACAGTAAAATGATTTTCGGGTAAATAGAAATATTTCATTGATCAAATAATTATTGAATAAAACCAATGTAACCTAGTTTTAGTAAAGTAAAGTATCGATTAAGGGTAAATGAAAATTCGTTGACTAAGATAATTCCTAGATTAAAATTGGAAATGAATTGAACAACCGTAAGACAGTTTCTTTGGTAAAAATCAAGTAATTTTTGATGCAAATTAAAGTAAAACTGGATTCACGGATTTAAAACTATTAGTATTAAAATAATTTCACGGACTAAAGTAACGATTGATCCAAATAGCCTTGGGGAAGACTATTAGAAATTGGAATAATAGATGTCGATATATATTACTGATAATACAATCTCTTAGTTAGAACTAGAATAACTTATAGATTTAGAAAAAGGTTTTCTTTAATTATTATAAATTCAAGAATCATAGCAAATTGATTGGAGGTAAAATGAATGAATTATTACTTAAACTAAATTAGTATCATTGTGACAACCAAAGTTTAAGATAAGAGAAAATTTGTATTATTATCACATAAATTGTTACCGATTTTATTGAACAAGTAAAATTCCACATAACGATATTCACATCTACTTAGAAGTCTCGGTAAGCGTAGGAAGTTTTCCTAAAAATTGCTAGTAAAGTACATTCAAACTAATCAATGAAATAACTTACCATAATTGAGACAACCGAGTGTAGGCGAAGCAGTTGAATAGAAATCTTGAAAATACGACGTGAATAATGTAACTACCGGATGTCGACATTAAATCACCTTTAGTCAACCGCTTAAGTTGTAATGGTAAGATCCGCCGGAAATCGTTCGCCCACCAGGATACACCCACAAACGACTAAGTCATCTCGGATCAACATCCGGTCTAGATCTTAAAGTTCGAATTAACTGTAAATGAAATTGGTAAACAAACTTTAAATCAACCTACAAATTCTCTTAGGTCAATACACGATTATCCGCCTACTATCTAACGTGTAATATATTAGGGTTAATATGTATTTATTAAATAAATAAGACATCAGGTTATCTCACTCATATGATTAACCATATTATTATATATCACCCCAAAAAGGAGTACACCCAAGAGCCAGGTCCATAAAACTTGTAGATAAACCGCTCACCCGTTTCACAAAGGTTACGACAAAAAGTGACGCTAATAGAATCCGATAAGATGACACCCTTACCAACAACACAGGCACCGTTTATTTGCTGATAATTTACAATGAGTGAATCAATCGAATCTAATGGCAATAATGTTCAGATATGTCGCCCAAACGAATTACCCGTCGAGAGACCGCCAAACAGGAACAGACAGGAGTCCCGCCGACCATGAGAATACTTGACCAGCTGCAACGACCGTGGCCATATCCTACTACCTGGAGGATATTGGGCTTGGAGAAGGATCCCTGCGGTCTCTCAGGACAGCAATACCCAGCTGCGGAGACCTACATGAACGCCCAGGACCTCCTCACCCAATGGGAACGGGTGCAGGAGCAGGTGGATTTGCAAGTGGTCAAGGCGAGGATGTATCTCGCAAACGTGGTGGAGGACATCCTTGCCGGGCGGATCGCAGTCGCCCATCCACCTCGCCCAGTTCGAGACACCCGACGACCATATACCGTGGAAGCTCTCAAACGAAGCCTAAAGAGATATTGCCCCGACGAATGAACTAACAGTGATAAATTGATGTAGCGATTGATTTAAAATATTAGAAATTTGTGTGTCATTTTTTCTTCGTATAGCTAGAATTATTTGTGATTTGCTTAATAAAATAAATGATTATTTAACTTGATCAATCATAAATTAAAATGATCTATTTAATTATAGCGATGTCTTCCCTAAGAATCTTACAGACTGAATTGGACCACGCGAGACAGGCAAACGCGGAATTACTCGCCCAAATTATTCAATTGACCCGCGAAATCCAACAGATTAGAGCAACCTGGAAGGAACCGGGAAAAGTAAAGACATTATACCACCGCCTGACCGCAACACAGAAAGGCTGGACAGAGGAGCGGCAGCTCAACCAGAGCCTGCGCACGCAAATACGAGGGTTAGAAGTCGCTCTAGCAGTCTGTCGGGAGGGGGAAGCGGTAACATACCCGCTCGTATTCGCCCCGTCCCAAATGGCGCCGAAAAACCCTCCGCTAGCGGATCAGCCTAATAATCAACCCATGAATCGTCGGCCAGGACGCAAAGAGCGTGCTCGACGCCGAGCAGCCAATCCACCTCATTAACTCGCATTAAATCTCTACTGTGTTGATTCCAATAAATTAATTGTAGTTAAATCATTTCTTAAATGCAAGTACGTACAGGTGTTAATCGGAATACTTACAACCATCTCTCCACATTCGATCATGAACACTCTTACACATGGGACAGAGCTAAGCGAGCACAAGTCTTCTATTGACAGCTCGTGAACCCGAGGATTGTCCGGGCAATTATAGTATTAGCAGTAACACTAACTTTTTGCGGGCAATCCACCACTTGAACACATTACCAACGTTGCCTAGCAACGGGTGCCAAGTGGCGATCAGAATCATTTTGTATGGCGTTACTGGGACAACCATAAAGATAAGCAAGATTCGAAACCCTGTAACCCACCATTTAAATGCATCAGTAATACAGCCCGAAAACCCAGCACCAAGATAACTTAAAATACAATATACAACACCAACTAAACACTTTAAAATCTGAGAGAATATAAATAAATATAAAATCAAAAACATAAAAGTGGTAGGTTACTGGGTTTCGTCGTTTGTTTAAGTTGTCTTATGGTTGCCCCAGTAACGCCATACAAAATGTTTCTAGCTACCACTCGGCACCCGTTGCTAGGCAACGTTAGAAATGTGTTCGAGTGGGTGGATTGTCCGCAAGAAGTGAGTATTATTACTAATACTGTAATTGCTCGGACGACCCTTGGGTTCACGAGCTGTCGATAGAAGACCTATGCTCGCTTTATTCTGTCCCTGATGTAAGAAAGTTCGAGATCGAATTTATGTTTACGGTTGGCACGATGGTTTGAGGACGTAGTACGAGTATTCATGATGATGATTGTAGACAAATCGTAACTTGGAATTAAATTAACCGTGAATACAACTTATTTATTTAAAATCAACAATGAAAGAGATATATTACATTCATGAGCTAATGTGGTGGACTTGGGGGTCGTGCTGCTCGGCGTCGGGCACGCTCCTTGCGTCCTGGCCGACGATTACTTGATGGAGTGGCGGACTGGTTCGTGAATTGAGTTACATTATTGCGGGGATCTCTATACGGCATCTGTGACGGGGCGAAGACAAGCGGGTACGTTACCGCTTCCCCCTCACGACAGACTGCTAGGGCGACTTATAAACCCCTGATTTGAGTGCGCAAGTTCTGATTGAGCTGTCGCTCCTCCGCCCAGCCCTTTTGTGCGGCCGTGAGCCTGTGATAAAGAGTTTTCATCTTCTTCGGGTCTGACCAGGTTGCCTTGATTTGCTGCACCTCCCGAGTTATTTGGACTATTTGGTTAAGGAGATTTGCATTTGCACTCCTAGCGTGATCCAATTCGGTTTGCAGAAATTGAATAGTTGCCATTGCTGTAATAAACAAAAATTCTTTAAGTTTTCTTTCAAGACTTAAGTAAATAGAAAGTATGAGTATTACAAACATAGTTATAAAATGAGTCCATTCATGAAAAGGAATTAAGACGAACGACATTTAACGAAAATTTCTTTAAAAAAAAAAGCTCAATCACATTAGCACACAACTTATTGTTCACACCCTTCGTCCGAGAAATCAGGGTTCTTCGAAAATTGTCTCTTCAAGCCCTTCTTCCGAGGAGAAACCTGGAATGGCCGTCGGGTATCGCGGACCGGTCGAGGTGGATGAGTCTCTATATCAAACTTTCTATATCAAACTCGCGGTCCACAAGAGTCCCAGTCAACAAATGTATTAAAATATATTAAATATTGAGTAAAAACTAAACTTTGATAAACTTTTTCTATGCTCTCGAAAAGGGGGGACTTTGTTTTCACATTGGAGCCTCCTTACTTACATGCCGACTGAGCCCTACTTCTTAAATCCGCTACTAGTGTGGGCCTGCGTATAGACGTATAACATCTAAAATTTCTCTAAGCATCTTAATAAAAAATCTGTTTTTATTTGTATATAGAAAACCAATTTTTAAAGTTTTAAATCAAAGTAGTTAAAACCAAAGAAAAAAGAACATCAACATCCCTATGCAATTATTTATTGGTCAAAACATCTCATATTTTACGAATCACGGTAAACCTACGCACACACTCAACACTAACATTCAAACCATTACCACCACCATTTGATTGGATCAAATGATGCGACAGATCTTTCATGAATAATCCAATCAAATCACACGTTGTCTAATTAACAATTCAAATCACTCATTGTTTTCTTGATAAAAAAAAGAAAGATAATAATTGCTGATTGTCATCACACCATCAGAAGTCAGGTTTGTTGTCAATCGATGATATGATTAAAAGAATATATATATTATGCAATCAATAATCAATCGTGAATTTCTAGAGGAATTCCATCAAGGAATCTCTCTAAAATACAAATCAATAATCCACGAATATACGATTCATACGAAAATAGATACGGTACAATCATATACACAGTGCTTATCATAGAAAGACATAGATCGTTCAATAAAACACATCACAATGATTCATAATAATAAAAAATTATCAAGGAAAGCGCAGGTATTAAAAAGAAATCAAAGATAATAATAATAATAAGTTCCATCTACATTATGAAATTGTCGCTCCACATGACTGGAGCAAAGAGGTATTCAAAAGAGTTTGTTGTGCTCCTAAATGAGCAGTGTTATTTGACATGGCAATCGGCAATATCGTTGGAATGTTTGACATGGGTCCGTGATTATTATTATTATTATTATTATTGTGATTGTTATTATTATTGCTGTTGTTGTTGTTGTTATGGTTATGGTTGTGGTTATTTAGCATCCCGTTGCCATTCGATGCTGTGGGCATCTGATTAGTAAACATGTAATTGTTGCCATCGAGCCCGTAATTCGACACCAAGGCACTATTCATGGAGTAGTCTGGCATCTGATTAATTGCCATTGGAATCATTGATATAGATGCTGGACCATAAGCTGGCAGAGATTGGTTGAGCAATGTCGGGTTAGGAGTCGTGGACATTTGTGGAGCCTGATGTGCCGCCATGAGTTGGAATGAATGGGACATTTGAGGATAATAACTCGGCACTGAATATGTCATAGGCTGATTTGGCGTTATTTGGAATGCCGAATTAGGAAACCCCTGAAATTGTTGAATTGGATTTACTACGTAGACAGGTTGGGAGTTCTGATCCATGTTCGGGTTTAGCATGGAGGCACTTTGTTGAACAGTCATTTGGCTGTTGACTATTGCCGACTCTATCAAATCATGAAAGAGTAAATATTTCATGAAATAAAATAGAATTAATGAAAGCGTTGAGACTTAGAAAGCTTTAATCTATAATTTATTCATTTTGATGATGAAACGATCAGAATCATTTCGTGAGCGGAGTTAAGTTACTCACATGTTACAGTTTCTACTACATATAAATGAATCAAATAAAATTAAAACTAGTCTGCTTTAAAAATCGCATTGAATGTCACATTTTTAGAGAAATTAAGAAAGGGCCACAATTCATACGAGTTGTATCTAAAAAACCGCTGAGTTATAATCCCTTTTTTATTTCAAAAAAGTCCATAAATGATCTTTGTTTCTTCGGAAGCTTAGTAATAAATTCTTTAAATCTATCTTTAAATTTACACACTTCATTTTCAAACGGTTTCTGGCCTTTTTATGAGAGCAAAATACATGATTATTTTAAGTGAATGATTAACTTCCAATAAGGTAGGTACCGGCAATTCATCAATTTCATAAATACAATTCGCCATCTCTTGATGGAAACCTTTCGTACATCGACTGATTTTCCCACGGTTTTAATTATCTTTGTTTTTCAAGACATCATTAACGTTTGAGGTTTCATATTATGACGAGAAGTAACATCTTTCTTTATCATATTCGGTGTTCTTTAACAAACGTGATGATCTTATATTTTTCATATTATATTTTAGTCTGCAACGTGAGTATTTCAGCCATTTTGAATGGATGAAATAATAGTGAAAAAAGTCCACTCCTGTAAAACGTCTAAAGTAATCAGACTTAAAAAATTAAGAAAACTCAATTTACATAATTTTTAAAAAAAAAATTAATTATCAAATTGATAATTACAATTAACCACTTGCACTATATTGACGTGCCAGGCACGCCTTGGTGATTTTTTTCAAAACCGCAAATGACATGTATACAACGTCGGTAGCATTTGTCGCAAAAACAAAAACGACGTGTGTGCAACGTCGGCTGACAGACGTAAAGTCATTATTCGAACTGCAATTATAAAGTTAGTTCAGATCGCGTAGAGTTATCGATATAAGAAAATTAAATCATAGCGCAAGTGGTTAAATAACATTATTATTAAATTTCTATTACAACTACGACGTAGTAGTTACTATGTACTGACAGTGAATGCACGTGATTTGTACTCAATACATAAGCATATAAATACCAGTAACAATAGCTACGAGATAATCAAAAATACGACTTATATAAGCGACTATATAAATCTAATGAAAAATATTTTAACAAAGAATTTTAGGTTAATGACAAAGGTTCTATTTTTAAGATCATAAATCTGTTCTCAACTACCTTATGTACCCTGTAATATCCATTGTCATTGTTGACAGCTCATGTTTTCAAAGTTGATCGACGACGAATGTATTTATTTTATGCATATCATATATGATAACTAAAACAAACTAACAAAGGACAGCAAATTAAGGCGCAAATACACCGAGGATTGCTTATGATGTAATAAAAGATATTATAGTATCTTGATTTGGCCTTATTCAAATTAAACTCACAGCAATAATTATTGCGCAATAATAGCAAACCGACATCAGTTGGACATGAGCTTCTTTATACCTTTTCATGTGAAACCCATAATAAATGTTTAATATACTAATAAACATACTAAAGAAATATACATAATAGTTAATATAAAAACAATAAAAAAGATTCTAATCTTTGATTAAATTTATACCATTTTCAAATGCAATCTAATATAATCAGAAAAATATGTACACTTCTCGACGCAGAACACATACTTATTATTAGGGGCTTTCAGTCAAATTCACAGCATCAATACACTTGGATCCTTTTGCACTTATCAAAATTACAAATAAAATTACACACAATATTTAGTTAATTGCGCGTTTTTATATTGTAAATCCATATAAACCCATAAAAATGTCGGGTAAATTTAATGAAAAAATGGTCAAATTCAATGAAGATACGGCGTAAGGCATTTCTCATAGACAACTTTCTTAGTTGTATAATTGAATAGAGTGCCCTTAATTTCAGAATTTTATACAAAATATAGTTAGTGATTGGATTATTTAATAATAAACATTCGTTTGAATTAACCTTCATTCAAGCCATTATGATGGTTCTGAGATCCAGAGTACTCCATGGCAGATTTCACTTCTTCATGGTAGGTATTCCCAACTGCAACCGGAGTAAGATTAGGCGCATAGCTAACACTAGGATACATGATCTAGAATTTTTATAAAAATCCTAAACTAATGTTTTGTAAAATATATATATTTAAATTGCATTTTAATTATAAATAACAAAGTCACCGATTACTAAGTTTATAATTAAATATTTCGACTAAATTAATTTTATTAATAGGAAAATTTATTTTTCTATAAACTCACCGAAGAGGTTTTCACTAAAAGTAGCCCTATGCAACAAATAACAATTCTCAGGTAAATTTCGATTTGTTTTAATGAGTCAAAAACATACAAATGCAACCGCGCAAAGTTTAGTTAAAATCAATGAAAAACACCAATCAACATAAAGTAATTAAGAAATTATGAGGAAATAATAGTTTTACTTGTAATACTTTTAATATTGATAACATCGATATTTCAAATTGAAAATTATTTATGAAAAACAATACAATTTGATTTCAATATTTAAACAACTCTACAAGGATTTTTATTTAACGTTAAATATTGTAAGCATAATGAATTTACATACCATATCAATCCACGACACACATTCATTTCATCAATTATTTAATTGTTATTTATTTAGTTATTATTTATTTAATTAATTTAATTAAATTCTCACACCCCAATGACTTTAACCCAGCGATTCTCAACCTGGGGGCGCGGCGTTACTACAAGGGTGGCGCGAGTATATTTGAAAACAAAATTAAAACTTTGTTGAAGATTAAATAAATGAAATTGTATAATTAAAAAATTTATTAAAAAAAATTTATATATATATATATATATATATAGTTTATAATTGCATATTACTAATAAATAATTTATTATATTTATTATTTAAGTTTATTAGTATGAAACAAATACCAGTTAAATATGTTATGTTAATAATTAATGACTTCCTTGAGCCTGTTTCTCATTGCAATCTTTTTGAAATGAAGGAGTAATACCAGACATGGATACCCTAAGTTCTTTTTCTATATTTAACTGTGATTTGTATTTGGTTTTCAACGAAGCCACCGCAGAAAATCCGGTTTCGCAAAGATAAGATGTTGAAAACGGAAAAAGTATTTGGAAAGCTCTTCGTTTTAATGTCACAAACCCTTTATATTATAAAGGGTAGGGATAGACGTATACATTACTGTGCATTTATAGCAAATAGTCGCATTTTACCAATAAAATTAAATGTACGAATATCGGACCGTTTTCATTATGACACTATAATTTTCGATAGATCAAAAAAGTGGGGGGGGCGTTAGAATATTTACGTTGGTAAACTGGGTCGCAATAACAGAAAGGTTGAGAAGCGCTGCTTTAACCACTTAATTGGTTTACATTATGAAGCTTTAATTCATAACTCCATGCATTTGTTTCAGAATTCTGCAGGTCCAAAATATCTGTCATTAGCCTAAATTTGCGATAACAATATTGTCACTTTGCGATTAACCAGCACGAAGTGATACATATTTACTATGCTGGTCGATGATTCCGAAAATGTATGTCATGCCATATTGTGTTTATTTCAATAAATATTGTTTCAATAAACTTTTTTTTGGAATGTAACAATTTATTTCTTTTGTTTGTGGTGTAGTAACTTGGGGCTTCTGGCAATTTTCACAACTTCAAATCACACCTTTCATTGTTTGTCTTATATTTCGCATTTCAAAGTTATTTGATCCGACATGACACAGTTTAATATGGTATTTCGTAACAAAATCTATTCTTCGACTATAGGGTATTTATATTTTATTATCTTATATTAGAATTGCCATATTTTTTTTAAAATTTAATAAAAATAATAATAATAATTCATACCTGCGTGGGGATGTATTGATACTTCACTCCATTTACCATCCATTCACATTTATTCATCTGATGCGAATTTACCCAGTTGTCCGAATTGTGTCCTTCATCTCCAGTCTTAAATTGTAAACAGTAATAAAATAGAGATAATTTACAAAAGATAAATAGCAAAATGAGTTTTAGTGAATAATTTTTAAAAATTTCAAATCAACGCGAATTTGTTTTAATTGTTAATTTGTTTTTCAGTATTTCATTTTCAACTTAAATTTTGATTTATTTTTGAAAACCTTTTTCAATGTCAAACTATCACAATGGCGATGGTTAGTACAGAAATACTGAAAATATCCTTACAATAATAATAATAATAATTCACAAATTTACACTGTAAAGCATTTGATAAATATCGTGATCGGATTATTGCCCACGCTAAAAATGCCCACATAGACAAATGCACACATAAGAAAATAGAGAAAAATGCACTACAAATTAAAAAATTCTTAAGTATAATTTATTTCAAACCCGAGTTGTGAACGAAAATTTTCACTTCTCAATTTCTCGAAAATTCTAAATTATTTAAGAATTATCAACTCTTGAGAATTTGATTTTTTGAAAATAATAAATATTTAGGTAATACAAAAAAAGCAAAACAAAACAGTAAAATAAAGGCAAATCTACTTACTTTTATTAATGAAGTAAAAAGAATTTTTTTCACAGTAATTAATAGCAATTATTATTATTATTATTATTATCGTACATTAATTTAATCTTAGATTGAATATTATTCTTGATTTTTTCTCTATTTATTTTATTGTAGTGCTTTTTTCTATGTGAGGATTTTTCGTGTGAGCAATACTGTCTGTGTGCATTTTTCTGTGGGATTTATCACCGAATCGATACATATATATATATATATATATATATATATATATATATATATATGTGTGTGTATGTGTAAAAACAGCTACGTGAAAAAATCCGGAATTTACAGGCCAACAAATGTTGCGAAAAACTGTTCTCGAAAATTCAGGACCTTTCTCAAATTCAATTACATATGATTTCTGTTGAATCAGATATTGAAGGGAACCAGAATAAAAATAGTATTAAAGAAAAAATATAAAAAATAACATTTTTTAAAATATAAAATGCTCATCAATTATCTAATGTATTTGAAATTTCCTTTTCACCATATGCTTCCGTCGCATCATCAGCTGCTTTATCGAAATGTATAATTTTCTAAAACATCTGCACCTGGCATGAAATCCGCTGTGATAGGGGGGACATCAGCAAAACTCATACATTTTGCAAACTTCGTCATGATCGTAATGTATCAAGTAAATGTTTAAATATTCTAAATTTGAAACTAGCAGTTTTGCTTATCTAATTATAGTAAAATAATGTTTAACCGTTTGCATTGGGAATTAATATACATGCATGCGTGTTATTTAAATTATATAAGTAATTAAGAGGTATGCAATATATAACTTGTTGATAGAACTGCTAACCACAGAGCATATTATGTATCTCATATCGATTTCTGGTACAGATAGCAGTCAACGTGCATAGCAAATCAATCTAGCACAAGTGGCTAGTATATCATTGTATATCAAAGTTTGGCTTGAATTACATAAGAAAGACCCTTTAAGACACTTTGTTATTATTTTTACGTTTATTTTATTGAAGCCGTGAATATTAAGAGTTTATTGTTTTACTGAATTAAAATCTATTTAAAAATATAATAATTCTCCCTGTATTTTAACATGACATAAAATAATAAGACTCAAATTATTTTGTTATAAAATAATCCCAAAATTTCAATAGCAAAGACATACTTCACTAACTTTTCGCTCTCTGCTAATAGTGACACTTCTGTAGCCAGCGGCATTTCGCCTCCCCGATTTGATTCTACTTGGACTGCTACTGTAAAATAAAATTTCATATTTCAAAATGAATTTAATTTTGAATATGTGTAAATTGCATTAAAGTGATAAAAAAAACAACATTGTGTATAAATCAGTGTTTCTTAACCCTTTCTTTGTTTCCCTCTCCCCAAAAAAATACTTTTAAAATTTTCATGCCCCCCTATAATTATTTAGAAAAAAGTAAAAATTTTTTTTTTAAAGTTGGTCATAAAAATATATAATAAATGTTTAAAAACCCTCTAGTTATGAGATTGCATCGAAAAGGAAAAGAATTTTTAAATATGCTTTATGAATTGGATCCTTGACATATTGATCCTTGGATCCTTGTTAAATATTGGATCCTTGACATATGTGCGAGTGACACTGGCGTACAGTTACCTTGTGAAAAAATCAAACGCGAGCCACCAATGGCAATTGTACACGCTAAGCTAAATAAATAGTCTATAAAGTGTCTTTTTTTAAATTGCCCTCGTGAGGCACGGGCTCTAGAAAGAGAAGCCCTTTGCTAGCTTGAAGTTGTGGTTTCTAAGATATTTTTTCCCAATTGCCCCCCTGTGAGGTGAGCGCCTTTCGTTGAGAAACGCTGGTATAAATTGTTAAACAAACGTCGGTTAAATAAAACTCTGGCAACGCGTGTTCAATAAATAAGAATCAACACTACAAACGTATGCAAATTATAAACAAATTACAAGCAAAGTCTACACAAAACGATTGATCACATTCACTGTAAAACACCAAAACTTAGAATAAAAATCTCATTTTTGCAAAGACTCGCAGAATATCTTCAAATTAATTTTATTTAATGTTCTAATAGGAATTTATTTCCTCTTTCTTACTCGTAAGCTTCTCTCTGTCGGGGACAAAGTGCTAATTGTTTGCTATTTTGACTTCTTTTACGTAGTAAAATAATCCTTTTGATTAATTACTAAGAAAAAAATCACCTCTGTACAAAAATCCTTAGGCAACCTTCACTTTGGGGTAGCTTTACATATTTTCATAGTAAAAAGAAATAAGGTATTGTCCATATATGAATGTTCCACACAACAACCCTATTTGGTTTGATTCCGTCAATCATAATGGTTTATTAATTTCCTGATTGTTTCCTTTGTTGTTTTCCAAGCTCGAGTTTTCTTTAATTAATTAATTAATGATTTTGTTTTAGCACATTATGTGTATTTTGTGGTCTTACACGCATACGATGCAATATCATAACTTTTAATGCATATAAAAATAAACTTTTGAATAATTTGATTTAATTTATTATTTTTGAAGATATTCTTGTATAAAGTAATATTAATTGTTTCGCCCAGCTAAATATGTTATCGTGTCTGTGTGCACATGGTTGGATTTTCAGGGGTTTTTGTTAGGTTGTGCGTCTGTGTGTGCACTGAGTTTGGAATTACTCGCGTCTGTGTGCGCGTTAGTAATTTATCAGAAATAATTGATTGTGATTTTCTTGACAAATTTCGACCGCGGAATTATGTTCGATAATGTGGAATTTGATAATTTGTGATTCTAATTTAATTTTGAAGTTTGTAAGGATTAAATTTGAATTCAAACATTATCTGTACGGGAAGAAGTTTAAATTGAGGACAGATCATAAAGCAATTACATTTATTATGACAACAAAAAATCCATTCACACCCAAGTTCCAAACATAGATACATTTTTTAAGTAGTTTGAATATGGATATGAGCTACAAAAAAGGAACGGAACATATAAATGCCAATGCTATGTCAAGAAATACTTGTGAAACATGTACACAATGCAAAATGCAACATAAAGACCCAAAGAAAGAAAGAATGAAAACAAGGGCTTTAGCAATATTAACAGAAAATAATTGTTGGCAAGAGACAGATGAAGAAATTAAGGAAATTAAGATACAAATTGAAGCAAAACAAACACAAAGGT
The DNA here is from genome assembly GCA_022537955.1 of Schmidtea mediterranea. NCBI lineage: Eukaryota > Metazoa > Platyhelminthes > Tricladida > Dugesiidae > Schmidtea > Schmidtea mediterranea. The sequence continues at coordinate 1,324,364 of CM039679.1, read as the reverse complement.
TCAAAATAGCAAAGGATGTTGTAGTTACTGTGGTAGACAGAATATGGATTCCAGAAGCAAAAAGAGAAAATTTTGTTTTAGAGATGCATAAGATGTTATGTCATGCAGTTAGAAAAAAAGTGAACTATTATATTGAAACGGAATATGATATGAAAAACATGAATAAAATCATAAAAATGCTAATAGATAACTGTTTAAACTGCTAAAAACAGAAGGCAATGGCAACTAAGACAAAGGAGACAATAATAAAACAAGTGGCAGAGAGAAAATTTGAAATAATTCATATGGACTTTTGTGGTACACTCAAAACAATCATTACATCATATTTCTCTTATACTTAAATTCACAAAAGCTTTCTGGAGAAGTATAAAGACCAGTATCAGTTGGTTTTCTATAAATCTCTGTCTCAAAATGTTTATCTTTGCATTGAATTAACAAATCTAAAAACGCAATTGATGACTTTCTCTCCGTTTCACATGTGAATACAATGTTTTTATGTAAACTGTTCATAAAATGCAAGAACGGTTCTACATGTTTCTGGTTTTCAAATATAATTTTTCAAATAAGGATTGATTTATCGTTCATGGTCTTTATCTTCTACTTTGGTTGAGTTATTGATAAAGAATGGATATTCTAAATCATTTTTATTGTTGATGATAAAGGAGACTGTTGACAAATTGATTAAAAATCCTAAGGATCAATGTTTTGGAAAGTCTGCGTGTAATTTGTCAAATGGGTGTGAATTGAGTGTTGATCTAAATAATAGTAAAAATGGATATAAAAAAATTGAGCCTAAATATGTGTTAGCCTTACTTTGAAGGCTTTACAAATTATAAAAGGAAGTAAACAGATGGGAAATTTAGAATATAAGATCGTTTCTAATTCGTGTAAGGTACGCAATATGTTTATTAATAAATCAAAAACTCCGGTTGGATTGTGTTCTGATCTCGTTTATCAATTTACATGTAATGGGTGTAATGCCACATACATTGGAGAGACTTCCCGTAATCTCTGTACTCGAGTTCTAGAGCATTATCGGTTGAAGGGTTTGAACAATATTAGTGAACACAATAGAGGCTGTAAAAGTGAAATTGGTATGTCTGATTTTAGAATTTTGTTGAGAAGTTTTAATAATTATTGGGAAAGCGTGATATGTGAAGCATTGCTGATAAGGTCATTGGATCCAAAGATTAAAGTGCAGAGTGCTGTGACTACGAATGTTTTGAATGTTTTTAAATAGTTTACGTATGTTAAATTATGTTTATGTATTGTTTTTTTTTAAAAAAAATGCTTTTTAATATTATTAAAATAATTGAAATTTTAAATTACACTAATTTTTAAAAAAATTTATAATATGAATGAAATTTTAAATTAATTAAAAGTTATTTGAATATATTTTATAAATATTTATTTATTACAAAATTAAATTAATAAAAAATAATTTGTTTGAATTTAATGTTAATTCATAATATTTTTATTTGGTTTTGAGTACCTGAAGATGATAGTTATGCTGTCGAAATATATCGTACGAAAAGTTTTTTATTGGCATTATCTTTTAATAGATATATCGGTCCTTTCAAAGTAATTCAAAGATTACACGAAAGAAAATATTAAATACAAAAAGGAAAGCGTTTGATAAGAAATATTGAATGGTTAAAACATTTTAAACAAGGAGATGTAAGGATTCTTAATATTAAATCAATTATTAAATAAATTAAAAATTAAATATTATAAAACTAAGTAAATAATTTAATGTAGTAATAAAATCTTATATATATATTTACATTATATAGTATTTATATCAATTCAGCCATGTTTCAGAAAATACCAAATTCGTCGAAAATTAAAAAACGTTGTTTTAATCGATGCTATGAACGATCAGGCTTTTGAAATAAATATTAATGTCAAATTTGAATTCTTACAAAGTTGATTTTGAATTTATGCGAAAAAATACAGTTTATATTTCAAGATAAGTAATTTTCTTTTGTAAAAGTCCAACATGAGTAAAATGGGATAAATCATAATCGGAAATGAAATTTTTAATGGTCAAGTGAAAGATAAGAACTGCTTGTACACTGTGAAATCTCTGTCAATTCTAGGCCTTTTCGACAAAGGAATATTTTTCCTTTCAGAATTAAGCTATCCGATAATGAAAAATTTGAAATTATTATTAGATATACTTTCAAGAATAAATAGAATCAGTCCGGAGGTCAGTGAACGGTATATGAAAATAGAAACTTCTTGCGAACTACAGGATATAACAACTTTGGGTAAGGTTCTGCTTTTATTACTTGAAGGTCCTAGGTTTCAGATCTATTTAAGATCGAACCAAGAAGGAATTGATGGTTTTGATACAGTGCAGCAGATATTAAAATCGGTGCATGTGATAAATGAATATGAAGCTTACAAACAGCTAATTAACACCAAATGTGATCATAATGATACTATTGATAATAATCTGGCGAAAATATAATATTTGTTTGAACAATTGCAAGATGTCGTAAAATGCATATTTACCTCAAGCCTTCCAAACGATATCTCAAGGCTATTAGTAAAGCATAATTCTAGATCAGTAAATGAACTATGTCTCATTGAAAACAATAAGCGACCCAATTGATGAATCAAGATACAATCTGTGTATCGGAAGATAAAGAAACAAATCGAAGTAAGGAATGTTTTGGTTTGTAGAGATACATCCCATTTTAATAAATACTGTCCCAATCAAGACCAGATAACTTGCGTTAAGTGCATTAAAAATAATATATCTCAAAATTTGGCAGGGTGGGAAAAAATATGGAGTCTCTCAACGTCTCAACGAACAATCACCAGTAAAATTCTTTCAGATCAAAAGTGTGGTGAAGAAATGTCTCATGGACACCAAATGCACTACAACAATCATTTGTGGAATTCAGAGGTTGTTTGGAAGAGTTATCTAATATAAGCGGAGAGAAAGAAATCGTCAATGAAGGTATTGTAACTCTTTCACTTAGGGAAAAATATTGGAAATTAAAATGTTTCAAATATAATATTTTTCGACACATTAAAAATGTTGAACTTGATTGTTAAATAACCGATATGGTTAAATATATTTGTTTTAACTTCAAAACTATTAAGCTTAAATTTTAGGGGGGAAGAGTATTCTCGTGGAGTAAAGCTTGGGAACCTCTGGTCTGAAATCTGTAGATAAAAATCTGTAGTTAACAATATTAAATAATAAAAGAAATATTATCTTTAATTAGGATAAGCGATTTTGGTTATACAATAATGTGCTTCGGAAATACTTTTGTGCTAAGTACAGGGCCCTGCGTTGGAGAATAAATCTCCAATTATTAATTTGGTTAGTGGCTATATGAAAACAAAATCTAATTAACTACAAAAATCAAGTAAATTAAATATGAAAAAGAAAGAATAAAGATAAATGATTTAGATCACTTTAAAAAAATTTAAAATGGTTTAATTCAGAAAATTTGAATTCTATTGAAAGATTATTTATTAAATTGAAATATTCGATATAAATTTCCAAATTGAATCTGATATAAATAGACAATTTTTGTCACTCTTATAATCACATGCTCATTTGTAATACAGATATTTGTGAGCATATTTTCTTATATCTGTCTGATTCTTCGGATGGCATTTGCAGGCAGTGACTTCTTAAGAAATTTGGAGTGCTAGTGCTAAGAATTATAAGATGTCTTAAAAAATGCTTTCAGATTTTTGTTTCAGAAATAAAATGAAATATCAGAAAAAAATTGATTTTTTTTATACATTAATTTAAACAAATGATTTATTTACTAAATTCTGCTGAGCGCCCTTGTTAGTTAGTACAATGAATAAAACGCAATATTAAATATTACCAAAATGTTTGACCAAGTGAATTAATTATAAATTGACCGAGTAAAGTTTTTGTTATACTTTTTGACTATAAATATTTTTATACAAAAACTTAATATTAAATCAAAGTTTTTATTTTTTAAGCGAATGTCCCCCCCCCACGGAATTTATGAAAGGTGGCAAGCCTAGACTCTGAAATTATTAAAAACAAATAACCTTGACGATGAAATGTTTTGAGAATGAATTGTGGATATAGGAGCTCCAATGTACGAAATACCACTGCTTGAATCTATGAATATTTGGCTCTGTTGAAACAAATCTTGACTGGATGACGGGTCACCATTACTTGTAACAGCTTTTACTTTTGATGGCTCTGTTTTATCAGCTGGTTTCGCCCAGTTCACTTCAATCCACGAACTGTCTATTTGGGTGTCTATTTAATATAATTAATTTGTGCTATATTCCATCTGATTATATTATTTGGTATAATTTGTGCCCCAATAAAACAACCATAATTTTAAATTTAATATCAGTAAAATCTTTTTTTTTTTTACCATTGATTTATTTTTAATTGCTTTGATTTTTATTTCATTTCAGAGGAAAAATATATCTTTTACTTAATATTTAACATAAATTTTGCCACAGCTGTTCCAATTATCTAAAATCATAATAACTAGAGCAAATATTTCTAGCGCTTTCAAAGCTGCTTCGAGGATTTTAATAGTGAAAATATAGTATTAATTTCTACACTGAAGTTACGTGGTGTACCCAATAAGTAGTGAGACTCTTATATATATATATATATATATATATATATATATATATATAGTTCTTGGTGCAAATATTGGAAGTGCTAAAATCGTAAATATTTTCTAAAAATCATTTATGTGTCTTCCAAGAGCATCTAGTGACAAGGTTCAGATTCCTGTCATATCTTTGGGCCAAAGGTAAGATAGAGAGCTAAATCTTGCTACCTCACATATTGTCTTCCATAAGCCACTCTCTCCAACCATATAGTCATTGAGCCTGAAACCCTGTCCACTGATGTGAGAGAACATGACATCACCCTCACTGTAACACATTCAAAAGGTATCACAATTTTGAAAAAATTGGTATTCATAACACGCAGAACGTGATAGGGATTGAAGATAATCCATCTGTTGTTCTGTGGGTTGCGTAGATGACCCCGACAAAAAATCTTTTTATCGGAGAAAAACAACGTTATCCCTGGTTTAACAAGAGGTTTTACATTGTTTAATAACTTCTTTGTCATTTTAGGGACTTTTCTCGAGCATTGTTATTTTATCTTTTCGCTTCTTGTATGAGTGATAGAGATCCTCGTACAAAGCCAGCTTCGAGATGAAAGCCCCGACACTTATATACTGCGCCAAAGGTCACGTTCTCTTGCCTATGTGTTTCATCACATTCTCATGCAATTTTCGGATGAATTCTGCCGTACCGAAACAATAAGAACCTCCACTTAGGTTTAATTACTAGCCATGTCTTAATAGTCTCCGTTACAGCTGAAAAGCTGTTGTGATTTCGGAATTTTGATGCCCGGCTGAAATCATTTACTCTATTTCAATATTCAAGGCTTTCACTTGTCCATTTCAATTAATGTTGACGCCAAAAATATCGCTGAAACGAAGCCGTTAAAAAATATGTAGACTGTCAAATTAAACCCGAACGCATGGAGATATTTCTTAGATTATTTGACTTAATATTATTTATCTATTTATTATAAATTATTCATTTGTTTTGTGCCAAAATATCAAATATCATTTTATCTCAAATTCAACATCAGTAAAATAATTTATCTTTCTCACCATAAATCTTTTTTCATTTTCATTTTCACTTTTTTATGCTATCGATCAATATTTTGCTTGATATTTCAGCGGAATTTTCAGCGCAGATTTTCATGCGTAAATCCGTGCTAAAAATAAAACATAATATTGACCGACAGTCTAAAAGCTAGAAAAAGAAATTAAGACAAAAAAGCGATTTCTGTATGTAAGAGGACGCTGTAACTAATATTTATAATACAATTGTTACGCAACCTGAAATATAATTTATAAATTTATTACTATTTAAAGCTTTCAAGGCATTGTCCGCTAAATTTCGGTCTTTGAAATGCACAAATGCATAATCTTTAATCTTTTTAACTCTTTCAACGCAATCAGGGGGTCCATTCGAACAAGCGACAAATTTCTCACGAATTGTTTCTTCCGTTGTCGTAAGCATCAAATTTCTGACGTATAATATTTTTACCTAATAAATAAATGGCAAAAAAGTAATTCTATTGGGTTTATAAACTAAATTTACAGTTGACATAATATCCTCATTGACTTCTCGTTCCGGTTCCGCCCAGTCTACAGCTATTTGCTGGCCCCATAATTGGATTCTTCCTGGAATAAGTTTCCTTCTAGCCATTGCAGCTGCCTTATGACTTTCATATTCAACAAACGCGAATCCTCTATTTTTAGTTTTATCCGCTACACTTGGGTAAGCTATAACATCTTTCACACCCTCAGTAACTCGAACCATTTCTATAAAGATTTCCTCTTTTGTTTTATTTTTAGGGATTCCGCCAACAAAAAGCCGACAATTATCAACACTTAAGCAAACCCCGAGAGGCTTATCCCGCCGAATTTCAAAATTATTTAGTTCTGCTACAGCTCTTTTAGTATCTTCACGATTCATATAAATGCAAAATCCGTAACCACGATTAGTACCCGTAAAATCCATCATTAATCTAAACATATATATAGGGCCGATTCTTTCAAAAACTGGTACCAATTCATCTTCAAAACAATCTCTAGGAATTTTTCCTATAAATACTTCGCAACCTCTTCTAGGTGGAAAACCCTTCCAATCTGGAGGGGGGCCATATCTACGTTGGCCATTTTCTTGAACAATTGGATACATAGTTCGATTTAAAAGTTTAACTAAGGCTTCAGCGGATGATAAAACTGCTGCATTTTGATTATCCTGTTTTGAAACAACACTTAAATTATCATTATTTTCACTATGCTTCTGCTGATGGCCATTTGATGAACTTGATGAATGTGTCATGCTATGAAAAGCACTTACACACGAGTTGTTAACCTGTTTACTATTAGACATCAGCGCTAAAATTAAGAATTTAAATAATTATTCATCATTACAATGTCTGTGATGAAAATAATATTTTTACAAACAATTAAAATATATTCGATCTTACTGTGTTGAGTACAGATGATAAAGAATCTAATTTATCGAATTATTTCGAATTTGAATTTTAATTAATATATTGTATAGATTAACTAGTTGCAATTTGATTAAATGAATTTTAATTAATTATATTCATAAAGTTCACTATAGCAATATGTAATTTGAGTTATTTTTTATCTTAATATATGTACTGAGATTTATTTCTTAAAATTTCTTTATGAAATTAATAATTATAAGATTGAATTTTTTAATTCCAGCGTTCATTTACTAATATTTAAAATTTAGTTAAATTGTTTTAATAATATAATAAAATATTTATATTTTCAAAATATGAAAAAAAAACTTATCACACTGTTTCTACTTTGTTTAGGCACCAGTTATGGTATGTCAATATTGGCGGATGTGAGATATTTGCGAACCAAAATTAAAAATACTACTGTAATAACTCCAATTCCAAATGAAGATCTTGAAATATTTTATGCAGAACGAAAGATAGTTGAACAAAACCAATGGGAAAATAAGAGAATTCCTCGAGATTGGAATGAAAAATTAGACTGAAATTTTTCGTTACTATTTTTATATTATTATTTAGGCGTTAAGAATTTGTTTAATAAATATTTCTCAATGTTCCATTTTTTATAAAAATAAGGTATTAAAAACTCAAGGTCATTTTGAAAGTATTTCTTTTCGAAAATTGTATTCACATTACATGTCTCAGTGTACAATAACTTTGTGAAAAGAAGCTTATTTATATGATAAGGCTTATTTGCCGTTTACCAGATCATGTAATACATAGCATTGCCGTAATAGAAGGGGCTCAAATCGTCTACGGAGGTCAGCTAAATAGATTAATACAATGATCTAACCACTATGATATCCTTTACTAAATAGCTCACTAGATCATTATGGCAGTCCACCAAGCCTATTGATGGCAAACTGCCCGTGCCGGAACCTACAGTAGTAAAATGCGGCCCAGATTGCCACCTCGTGACAAATCTGTTGAGCCCTCGCGTTCTCTTAAATAGCCCGAATAGGAGGCAAAATCATAACGGGAAATACCTTTGCAATCTATTATTGACCCCTCCGAAACAGATTCAATTTAAGGAAGATATGAAAGAGTTTTCACAGCCTTAGCTAAAGAACATTTAATATAAGCTGTCATTTGTATAAAATTTTCAGTTGTTGCCATGGAGATGCTCAGTTGAGTGAGACCGTTTTGCAATTTGTGATGTAGGTCAAATCTCCCTAAATTGCCAACGAATTAGTTTTAGAATTCCACGACAGAAATTTCCTTTCGGTGTAATAATATACAAAATATATAAGACAATTTTTGCCCCCCCCCAAACGGAAATCGATTGGTCGATTTACAACTGAAGCATAAAAGAAAAAAAGGCATTGCGTGTTTCAGAAAGAAACCAATTGATTACGCATTGCTCAAACACTGTGCAAAGCTTATTCAAACTTATTCCCCTCGATCAAAATACCTTCTTTTCCTAGGGTCTATGTTGTCTCACCCAGACGCCCCACAATTTTAATCCTATCACTATATACCCATGAGCAAGCTCATGTTGGTACTGTATATAGCAGCTGAAAATTCATGAGCAGGTGAGCTCCATTTCTAGAACTACTCCTCATGATATTTTCACTTTCGGGTTCCTGACTGCCGATTGAAGGTCTTACGTCTCTTTCTATCTATAACCTTGTTCATACTCATCTATTTCTACAATTCCTATATCAATTTGTCATCATTAATCTTTATTTATTAAAATATTTTTCAAAATTTTGGGCAGCGTTCCGCCTTTATTTTATGGAAAATTCCTTGTTTCATACAAACTTTAGCCTATGATAAATTGAAATGAATGCATTATTATAATGTACTTATTTTAGTCCAACAACTCATATTTGCTTTTCTATGGTCACCACAGTTACCACCGTTCGTAAATCTCTATATTATCATCTCACAGATCTATGCCAAAATGTATCATTTTATTTTAATTTTCCACCGCAATGATTATCAAACAATGTACGTGATTTAACCCTACTTTATACTTTCGTTGACTTAAATCTCTATAACTAGTCGTATCCTTGATAATATAATAATCGGCAGGAGTTAAATAAAAATTCAATTTTCCTACTTAAACATATAATAATGTTGTCCTTTTAACTCTGACGATATTCCCGCATTTACCTTCTTACCGCTCCGTCCACCTTTCATTAAAGCTGCGGTGAAACCCAACGAAGTCCTACTTTGTGATCAATGCAAAACTGACCAGTGCCAGCAGACTCTGAAGGGTGGAAAATGATAAATCGACACGTCAACATCCCGCAAACTTAACTGCGGGAATTGAATATCGATTAATGACTTGTCCAATGACTTAATATATGTAAAATAAATAAAAAATAAGTTAGGGTAAACCTGCTGAGCGATGCCAAAAGTCATCGCGGCCATCCAAAATAAGTTAAATTAAACAAAACTTTAACTTAGAAAAATATATTTTTACAAAAAAAACAATACTTACAATCGACAAGTTTTTCGGTCAAGCATCCAAATTTGAAAAATTGTCATACGTCGGCATAAAAATTGACTAAACAATTGTCTAAAATTGTTTGTGTCTAACACAAGTGTCTAAAACAAATTGTCTCAACAAATGTCTAAAAATTATTGTGCCTACATATATCTATAATTATGAAAATGACTGTTGTATAGTGTTTTCATGCCTGGGTACGAGAGTTGAGGCGATTTCTGCGATTTGATGATAAATCCCTTTGATTAGAGCGTCTACATACTGACAAGTTCTGTTGAACGCCATTGATTTTATCAATTTAAAAGAGTTATAAACCAAAAAAGAATCTGACAATTGATGAAAAATTGTTTTCGATCAAAGCCAGATGTTGCTTTACCCAACACATGCCAACAAAACTTGACAAGTATAGTTTTAAATTTTAGTCGAGCTCAAAGGCAAGTATTGCGTCAATATATTGCCGTATTTGGGAAAATATAAAATCCTCCAGGACAGCTTAGGAACACATGTGGTCATGAGGTTGAAAGAGCCATACTTTGGATTTGGATACATTATCACAACAAATAACTATTTCACTTACAATGAGCTGGCCCAGAAATTCCATGCGACACGCACAACTCTTGTTGGAAAAGCCTGATCAAACCGCAGATAACTACCTCCCATAACAAATCTCGAGCAATATGAATCCGCATTTTAAGAGAATGGTCCGTCCAATCTTACTATTCATTGGTACAAGCCAATGAAACATGTGATAATGTTATCAACGATGCACAAAGGATTGCATTGCAGTGATAATTACAAGCACAAGTCATCCACAATGGCAACAACAAAAACAAAGATGATGTTGAAATCCTCAATAAAATGTGCCCTTAAATGACGTCAAAAGCAGGATGTAGGTACCGGCCTCTGGCTGTGTTCTATAACATATTGGATTTGTCATAAATGTTGAATAAACTAAAACCTCGATTTGCGTCGTTATCGAAGTTGTGTTGTTATTGAAATTTTGTTATTTCAGATTTGCGTCGTTAAAATTTCGATTTGCGTTGCTTAAGTTTATATGGAAAAAAAGCTGCACAAATTCAGCAAACTTTAGACAAGTTTTTAACTGTAACATGACGAGAACAAAACCAGAACCAGTCTACAAAAACGGTAATCAATTTAGAATCGTCAAGTTCAATGAATTAGAATTGTTGGGCTGGAACAGAGTTTTGTTTAAGTGAATCGGTAGTAGCACGCAAACATAACAGGCAGATTTAAAATCAGACCCATAAAACATCAATTAACTACTTTAAAATATGAGAAAAAATAATTAAAATATAAAATCGAAAAACATAAAAATAAATTAAAATAATAACACGAATGCACCAAGATCTGCACGAAATAAACATAAAAATAACAAGAAAACACACGAATTTGACCGAAAATTGACAATTTAATTAAAAGAACAAGAGTTCATGAAAAGTAGAAGAGAAATTAAATAATTTTAATTAGAAATATTCAATTAAAAATCAAAGAAACAAATTTTCAAACTAAATCACGAAAATAATAAAATTAGAACTAGATTAGACAAATAACTTGAAGGTAGAATTTTGTTTTACTACACCAAATTTTACAAGCAAGGTTAGGGTCACAGAACAGGTATATATACCGATTCATTTTCACAGAATTTTTCACACTCGTTTCTAACGGAACAATATTTTGACTTGTTGTAACTCAAATCTAATTTTTGAGAAATCAAAACTCGTTTTAAGGACTCAGTTTACGATTTTACTCTGTAAGTAGACGAATTTTCGAAAACTTTCTCCACGCAACGCACGAACAACCTCAAGTGAGCTCTGTTTGGACGCCTGCGTGGGGAAACGTTATTACATATGTCAATAATGCCAATTGTATGCCAAGGATGATGCCAATTATATGCCAAATTATGATATGCAGATTATACAATGAATAAATGCTTTAATGAAACATGTTTTATTTGTCGAAATTTTTCCGGCCCACGGCCTCATCCGCCATAACTTGTACCCGTGAAGGTTCCGGCGTGAGCAACGCAGGAACCCAAACGTCAATATTATCCGTCGTAGGAGAATTCGGGAGGTAAGCGAGTAGTCTTTTGGCTGCTCTTTAACTACTCGATTCCTATAAAATCGACCTAAATTTATATCATAACGGCTTAAAATCATAAACCCCGAGTAGTCCAGTGGGCACTCATAATATTCTAAAATAGACACAAATAACCCTAAGATAAAATCCGGGAAGGGAGTGCGGAGAGTGTCGTAAATTGTTGTTACGTTAAACAAAAATAAAAATTGAAATGTGCCTCATTAAAATTAACAATGTATATAGTTTCAAGGTTAATAAAATACTGACGATTAAGAGAACGGCCTAGGACGAATAAAATAAATCAATGAATAAATGAAGATAACCATTTAAAGTACTACATAAGTTGATCGAACTAAGAGTTACGAGCAAATAGCAGGTAATCTAAATATTGGGAGCACTATAACGATAAATGAGGAGCATAAATATTTCTAAACTTATGAGGATTAGGACGAACGCATAACCAGAAAAATCACGCGTCCCAAAATATAAAAATCCCTAGAAAATTCTTTAATGTTAATAAAACAAAAAATATACCCGTAGTAAAACCAAACACTGTAACGATAGGTTAACCCGGTAAATGAGTAATCATTCCCTAAGTATAAATCAAGAGGATGACATAAAATCAGGAGAACTCTAAACGATAAAACAGCAAACCCTGTCGTAATGTCAATCATCGATCCATTAAACTACCATCCAAGCTACAAAGAAACAAATGACTACTCACAGCTCCTTTGGCAGATTAAATAAAATAAGTCTTGATACAGAATATAAGATAGATAAGAAAAATACAAGCCCAACAAATTTAAATGTTTCATCGAGCATGAACAATGATAATCAAGTAGGACGTGAATAGTTGACAACGATAAGACCAAGTCCTGATTAACGGTAATGGTATCAAATTGAAAGGACGACCACAAGCTTTTGATTAGAATTAATGATTCGAGATTTTGTTGACAGACGTAGATGAGTTGTACGATCCTTTAGTTCAATGAGAGAGCATACCGTTTACAGAGTTACTTAATTAATGAGGAAAAAACAAATTCATGACACTTACAAAATGATCTTGATCACAGATTAGGAATAAATCCATTAAAGAAAACGAATAAAATCCAAAACTTTGCAACGTATATTCAGATAATAACTTAGAACGGAGACACATCAACCATTGGGCAGAAAGAATTGAACAGAAATCGATACAGTAAGCCGATTGTTTACCCCTTATAGTCGTAGAAAACGACACGTGGACAACAATCCACAATAAGAGAATTTATAATCATATCGGCACATATAAGAAATTGTGGTTCATAAAGTAAATTAAGGTACATCAGAGTAATTTAAAGTACGTTAGAATAAATTTAAGTAAATTAAGGTTCTTAAAGTAATCTAAGGTGCCTAGAGTAAAGTATGGTAATTTAGGTAAGAATTTTTTAAAATTAAATAGAAAGTCAACAGTTAAGTTACATAAGGGTAATTTTTAAAGCTGAAAATTTTAAAAGCAGTTATAGTAGGCAAATTACATAAGGTAAGAATTTTTTAAAAGTAAAAAGAGAGTCAAAAGGTAAGTTACATAAGGTAAGAATTTTTAAAGTTAAAGAGTCGACAATATTACATGATAAAATTTATTAAATAAAATTTTTAGTATAGTTTTATCGATCAATTTTTATACATATTTTTAAATGATAAAATTTTTAACATAATTTTACAATGGAATATTTTATACATGATTTTTAAATAGAATTTTTAGTATAATTTTATCGATGAATTTTTTATATATAATTTTTAAAGATGAAATTTTTAGGATAATTTTACAATGAAATTTTTATACATGTTTTTAATTGAAAAAATTTTTAATGTAATCTTACAATCAAATTTTTAGTATAATTTTTACTATGAATTTTTTATACATGTTGACAACGATCAAATTTTTAAAGAATTTTATTAAATTAAATTTTTGAGTTTCAGTGTTACATAGTATTGCCTAAGGTAGATAGTAGTCATTCGCAAGAGCAACCCATCTCTTCCACTCTGCAGCAACCCATCTTTAATAATAATAATAATAATAATAATAATAATACTTTCAGAAAACATAAAAAGTTAACTTACTTGGTATCAATTTCTGAACACTGATAACCCATACACAGTGAATAATTCATTAATAACTGAACAACAATCACTAGGTACTGTATACAAATAACCAAGTACTGTACAACTCTCTATATACATACTAGGCATTGAATAATTTACTTATTCATTAAAATGACATATTTAAATAATATTTACTCTTTCAACACATATTAATCAACTCAACCCACTTAAAAAATAAAATTTACTCTCAATCATTTCCCTTTAAAATACTTGGTTATTCACACACTCACAATATGTTATCAATAACTAGTTACTGAACAAATCAATATCAAAAACTAATTACTGAACCAATAAATATTAATGATGGGTTACTGACCAACTAATTTTGAAATAAATCACATAAAAGGTTAACAAAAAGAAATACAAGTTGAAATTTTATTAACTTTTTCACTATTTTATCGATCATTGATGTGCCCAAATTGGTAAACTTTTTGATTGCTTAGTTACCTTGTCGTTATCAGGCGATAATTAATCAAATTCATTGAAACCAAATTCATTGTTATATTTACTTGGTATCAACTGCTGAACACTGATAACCCATACACAGTGAATAATTCATTAATAACTGAACAACAATCACTAGGTACTGTGTACAAATAACTGAGTACTGTACAACTCTCTATACATACTATGCATTCAATAATTTACTTATTCATTAAAATGACATATTTATAAAATATTTATTCTTTGAACACAGATATTCAACCAACCTAACCCATTTAAAAAATAAAATTTACTCTCAATCATTTCCCTTTAAAATACTTGGTTATTCACACACTCACAATATGTTATCAATAACTAGTTACTGAACAAATCAATATCAAAAATTGTTTACTGACCAAGAAATCTTTAAATAAAAGCACATAAAAATTTGAACAATCAAAAGAAATACAAGTTGAAATTTTATTAACTTCACTCTTTTATCGATCATTGATGTCTCCAAATTGTTTGGTTGCTTAGTTACCCGATTACTATCAAGAAACTATTAATCATTGAAGCCCAATCAAGTATTGTATTTTCTCTGAATAAAAATTTATTGCTTTACAGTCTTGTATGTGATTTATTGAAATTATTTTGTAAAACTTAGTTAAAAGACTTTGAAATTTTTCTATCATTTTTGTAATATTTTTAATTGCGTCCAACAATGAACAATTATTAAAAGTTATTTTCAAAGATTAATGTCAACCTTTTCATTTAATTTTCACACGTCCCATAATAAATTAATTGCTAACTCATCAAATAATTACTTAAATTTATTTTTATAGATTTTCTATTCACCTCCAACTCTTATTGTTTACTGAATGATAAATTAATTAGTAACTACAAGTAGTGGGTAATCTAATTGCTAGTGAAAAGAAACTTGATTAGAAAAATATTCTTAAATTAATTTCTCAAAACATATATTACTTTCATTGTACTTGGAATAAATTTTCATATATTTATTGAAAATGATTCAACTCTTAAAATTATTAACTCAAAGATGCTAAAGGTTTGAATAAAACTGATATAAAAAGAATAATATCTACCACATTACTAGAAATTAAATGATTATCGACCAACCACTAAATAAGTTGAATTTCTAACAAAGCTTAAAAAACTACACGAAACAGGTACTGATAGATACCGATAAAATCTACTAAAAATTCAAATATGTATGTTTATTTGTTGTAAAATATTTGTTTTTGTAAAAATAACACTTATCCTTAAATTATGATTATCATGTGATTAGAATTTGATTAAAGTTGTGAGAAATATTTAAAGTTGTTAAATTTTAAATAAAACTGTTTAATTTGTAAATAATGTTAGTACTTTGAAGAAATTTTAAAATAAGACCTTCAGCAAATTGGTAAGAAAATAGTAGTTATTGAGTAATACTTATTAAAATTACTAAAGTTTTATAATTTTTGACAAGTCTTGATATATCTTTAATAAAATTTGTTAGTACTTTGAATAAAATATTTAAAAAAAAGTTTCAACACAGTAGCAAATTGTAAAGAAAATAGTACTTATCAATTAATTAAATTAACTGAGTTGTAAAATAATTGAAAAAATTTGTTAGATTTTTAAAAATTTTAAGATTGTTAGGTAATTGTTCTAGATATTTGTTGAATGAAAATTAATTGTACAATTTCTCTTCATTCGTAGAAATAATCATATAGATTTAAATTATTCAGAAAATTGTCAATAACAACATAAGTAATGGGTAACATAAATTTTTTAAATTACAAATAATAAAATCAAATAAATACTTGAATACAAATAATTACATGAATCAAACACTTTTTTTAGAACCGAAAACATATAGTATATTTTATTTAGATTCCAATAATATCATTAAAATTAACCAAAATCTTACTGATATATTTTGATCACCTTTACTCTTAACCAATCATTTCTCTTTAAATGACAATAATCCCAGCTATATTCATTTTTTTTTGATAAAAATCACCGACTTATTTCGTTATTGAACCGAATAAATTTCTAGAAATTCCCTTAAAATAAAATTCATCTCTCGACCAATCATTTCCCTTTAAAATATAGTAAAATTTACTTTAAACCAATCATTTCTCTTTAAATGACAATATTTCCACTCTCAGCTATATTAATTATTTTCATAAAAACACCGATTTATATCAATATTCAACCGAATAAATTCCTTTAAAAATATTATAAATTCATCTCTTGACCAATCATTTTCCAACGAATAACAATATTTCAAGCCATATTCAATATTTTTCATAAAAATCATAACAATACCCATTTCTATAATATTTACCCTTTAAATAACAATATTTAACTAACTCAAGCCCCTTAAAAATAACAACAAACTTGTTCTTAATCGACTATTTTTCACTAAAATAAATTCCACTCTTGACCAATTGTATCCCATCAAATAACACTTTCCCCTACTCTACCAACTATATTCATTATTTTTATAAAAATCACCTATTAAATAATGATACTTAACCGACTCAACTCCTTAAAAATATCAACAAATCTGTTGTTAATCGATTATTTCTCTTTAAAAGATCATAAATTCTTTTTAGCCAATTGTTTTCTACTAAAATAAAATTTACTCTCAACCAATCATTTCTCTTTAAATGACATTAATCCCAGCTATATTCATTATTTTCATAAAAACACCGATTTATATCTATATTCAACCAAATAAATTTCTTGAAATCCCCTTAAAATAAAATTCATCTCTTATCCAATCATTTCCCTTTAAAATAACAAAATTCAACTGACACAACCTCTTAAAAATATCAACAAACCTGTTCTTATAAGATACTTTCCTCTTAAAAAATCATAAATTCTCTTCTTAACCAATCATTTCTCTTTAAATGACAATATTTCCAATCTCTTAAAAGATTTACACACATATTAATATCTATCTTAACAAAGCCCACTAAAAATATTATAAATTACTCTTCTATATTCTCTATTTAGAAAATATTTACCTTTTGAACACAGATATTCAACCAACTCAACTCCCTTAAAAATGACAACAAACTTGTTCTTAATCGAGTATTTCCCCTTAAAATATTACAAAATTTCATCTTAACCAATCATTTCCCTTGAAATCACATTTTCCCCCACTGCACCAACAATACACATATTTTTGGTAATAACCTACAAGGTAAAATTTCTTTAGAAATCTATATTTAACCGAATAAGATCCTTAAAAATTCATCATTTGTATCATATTTACTATATGTTTTCAACCAATCAAATTCCCTTAAAATAAAAATCTTAATTTTACCAATAAAAATAAATTTTCTTTAAAGTATTACAAAATTGTTATCGATACCCAACATTTTCCATCGAAAATCACCACAATTTGATTCTGGTCATAAATTCTATCAAATAAAAAATTCATCAAAAATGACTAAAATCGAATAAAGTCTATGTTTCCCACATAAATTAAATTTCACTAAATTATTGTAAAATCATAAAATATATATCATGTTGCTCAAATAATTAAAAATTAATCAGTAAATCAAGTATAAATTCAATAAAAATTACCAGTCAACCCGTAGATATAATTCAACGATTTTCATATGATAACCATACTGAGCATCCTCTTAAAAATTTCTAAATTATACTACTTTTGTGATTGATATCCACGAAATCAATAAAATGGAAAATGCAAATAATTAATTGACCATCCTTTTTTTTTACTCTAAAATCAATAAAAATTTTAGGTTTCACTAAAATATTTTTTAAAAATCAACTGATTTAATAAACTTTTTAAATAGAACATAAAATTAAAATATCATTTACTATTCAAAATCTATCAGTCAAATTGGATTATAATTGGTAAATAATTATCTAAAATATATGTTTCATAAACATTTTGTTCCTAAAATAAACTTTTATTTAAAATAATCCTAAAATCAAGTAAAATTTATTTAATTATCAAGAAATTAAGTGCTTCTAAAATTATAGATTTACCCTCATTTCTTCAATATTTTCTACTAAAACATAATAGTCCCCAATTCCATTAAAATTCAACAGAAAACCATAAAATTCACAAAGATGATTAAAATTTACTAAAATAAACTAGATATTATTAAAATTATCATAAAATTTCCATAAAAGCTCTAATTGATTTACATAGCCTAAAAATTATTTTATTTTTGTCGAGTACAACCTAATCTATTGAAGGGTGTAATTAAATTTATTAAAAGTTAATTAAATTTTCATTGAAAATGACAATTCAATAACAAGTCAACAAATGGAATGAGTAATTTAGAATTCCGATTTGAACATACATATGAGACTTTAAAAAGAGCTAAAAACGAATTATATGATGATATTATATATCTAAATCAGACCATTGGTATTATCAAAAATGAATTAAGAAAATCAATATTAGAATTGAATGAAATCGTAAACTTAATGAACAATTGATGAATTAAGTTCAATATAGTATAAAATTTTATTCTAATAAAACATCTGATCAGTTCAATCGTATAATGAAAGAAGTTCAACAACCGGTTAACAAATAGAAAGAAGTTCAACACCCAGTTAACAGTGGCAAAAAATCGTCATTACCATTTCCATTATATATTTTTACATATTTTCTTAATATTGCAACTTAAATGCCTGATTCTGATTGGTCGAATATAGTATAAATACGCTTACACTTTCAAATCCTTTTATAAAATGCCAGAAACTAAATTTTTTATAGCTTTGTTGAATGAGCTGGTTTCTAATAATAGAGAAGAAGATGATATCATTAAAAACATAAAATTCATGGTAAACCGTACCGAGAAAATCGTAGAAGACATACCATTCGATTATGAAAAAATTCTCAATTTGCCAATATTGGAGAGAAAGAAGTCATTCCAATCGATATTTAGTTACATGTTCGATGAAAATAATAAATGGATGCGAATAATAGTAGGATTAATGTATATGAAACATATGATATTAAAATCTGGATCCGACTATGAAAATTATTTCCAATGGTCTATAGAGGTAAATTAATTTATATTGTTATTAATTTATCAATTTTTAGGTGATAGAAATAAAAATTGATACGTGGGTAGAAACAAACGGTGAATGGTCAGCGATTATTCAAGTTGCCACAGAAGCCAAACGTTCAGATATTTATATCGCAAATTGCAAATTTTTATTAATAAAGTTTATCATAAAATTTAATAAATATTTCTTTGTTATTATTAATAAAAAACTACATTTTTAAAGATTTATTGATTATTATATGTACATTCTTCATCACCACAATATTCAGTCACAATATTTTCTATAACATGGTGAATACAATTCTTAAATCCGTTAGGCGCAACTTCATCATTAATAATTTCTTCATCGTTAATAATTTCGGTATCTTCAGTTTCTTCAGTATCATTAATAATTTCAGTATCATTAATAATTTCAGTATCATTATTAATTTCATTATCAATTTTTCCATCGTCACTCTGACATTCAAAATTACAACCTGAATCTTCTTTACTCAATGCTTCAACTAGAATCAACATATCTCTAATTTTTACACCGGTTATTTCTTCGAGTTTATCAAATAAAAAGTTTATTAAATATTCTAAACAAGAATTAATTAATTATTTTATATTTTTATTTTACCTTTTTAAGACATCATTTTAAAACTATTTTAAAACTAATTATAATTTTGTTTATAGAATAACAAAGAAAACATTAATACATTTATTAAACATTAAACATTAAGAAAATAATAAAAATTTAATTTAGATAACACAAATAATTTCAAGGTCAAATTTTGTTTTATCGCAATAAAAATAACAGGCAAGGTTAAGTTCAAATTATAGGTACAATGTTTATGCCGATGAACTTCCGATTACTATGTAAAATACGACATGCCGAATAAACAGTCTTATGCATCGAAGCTTTTATTCCAACTTATATGGTAAATTTTATTTATTTATTTTTCGTCCCACAGCCAAAACATATCTCAAGACAGTAAACTAAAACACCCTATCAAACTGTGTAAGTGCGGTGCATCCGCCAATAGTTCGTGCCCGTGAAGGTTCCGGCGTGCGTAAGGCAGTTACTCGAACGTCAATATATTCCGTTTATAGGAGAAGTTGGAAGAAGAGGGGGTAGTCTTTTGGCTGCTCTTTCATCATCCAGTTCCCGAAAATTCGACATAAAATTTCTTAACAACAATCGTCTCAAAATCACTAACACCGAGTAGTCCAGTGGGCACTCATTAAATATAATATGAACATAAATAGATCATAAAGACAAAGAGAGGAAGTGTAGCGGGGAAAATTTCGAGATCGTTGCAACAGTTAAAATAAATAGTCATCGGAAAAAGATTAATCCGAATGACCAAAATCATGAGAAGGAATATTTTAAATAATATGTAAGAATTAAACAAAATTTTCTTTGAGTTGAGATGGAAAATATGGGCGGAACGCAGGTCAAATTTTCCGAATCAATGAAAATACTTTGTCGAAAACTGTAAAATAAGGATGGATTACGGCTAAATTTTTATATAAGTAAAAATATTTTTTTTATAAAGCTGAGGAATAAGGACGAATCCCTACACAAAAGTTTTGATTATAATAATGATAATAGTAAGGATATTGATAATAATAATAATAATAATAATAATAATAATAATAATAATAATAATAATAATAATAATAATAATATAATTATAATAATAGTATTAATAATAGTTATAATAATAATAAATATAATGGCAATGGTAGTAATAAGAATAATAATAAATGTAATAGCGGTAACAATTAATAAAGATAACACATATAATAGTAACAATGATAATACTAGTAACAATAATGTGGGGTTCTGACTAGTGAACGATATGACCTTGACCCCAATCATGATAATGCTAGCTACAAGCCACTAGCTACCCGTTGCTACGCAACGTTAGTACTGTAACCAATGGTTCTGTGACCGTCAAAGGTGAGTTTTGTTTCCAAAACTGCTATGACCCGGTCTACAGCTGGTTCAGCGAGCTACCGTTAAAAGGTTTGTGCTCGTCTTACGTACTTTAGGTCCCTCACTTGCTTAACTTTCTTGCATATTCGTTCTTACCCCTAGTTAGGCTACTACATCGTAAAGTCGAATAAACTAATAAGACAAATTTTTATTTGTTCCACTACCGCTGATTCACGTTCAACATGTTCGTTTCATAGTTTGTTTTGTCTTTGTCTTTTCCTCTTGGCACGACTTGGTCTTGCGCGAGGTTTGGGTTGAAACTGGGCTTGTGTTAGTTTGGTGGCAGTTGGTAAGCTATCTGGGGTGGGGCAAATACCAGCGGGTAGGTCACAGACTGTCCTTCCTGCCCCGCTGCTACAGCTGCCTCCAGACCACTTATCTGGATTTTTTGGGCGTGGTTCAGGGCTCTCTCTTCCCGCCAGCCCTTCTGTGCTGCATCGATCTTCTGGTAGAGTCGTTTCACTCTAGTCGGTTCAGACCAGGTGGCCTTAACCCGTTGTAACTCTCGACTCAATTGTAGACACTGTTGGTATAGATCAGTGTGCTCCTTTCGGAGGTCCTTCAATTCTTTACTGAGCTCTCGTATGACGTTCATAGACGTGATGCCTTAATAATAAATTAGATATAAAGTAGGTTTCGGAGATGTTGTTCACATGAAAAGTATAAACTAAGTCCCTAGACCTCACTGGACTGTCATCTCATGTCCCGTAACCTTTGGGAAAAGTGCTCATCACTTACTTCCTCTAGTATCCGTATAGATAAAATATTATTCAATAACTAAAAGAACTACGGCTACAACCAGTTTATTGATAATACAGATAAGGACATTAAAACACAGAATAAATGGATTATGCTACAGGTTCTTTGGTCTCAGTGTGGCCGTTTGTTGGGAAAGCGCCTCCGTGAATAGGCGTGCTCCTCGACGCCCCGATCCTCCAGTACATCTCGAATGTCAGGCTGGAGGAGGCTCTTTGGGACCACAAGGTGTACTGGTGCGTCCATTTCGAGTAAAGCTGGGTCTCTATGATTGTAGGCGATCCCGTAAGATGGTAGATATCCGTCGAAACTGGGGATGCGTCCAATACGGATATCCCGGTTAATCCGAGCGAGGTGTTTTTTCTGCCGTCGTGCCAGAAATCGATATCGCCATTCCAGTTGTTCTAGGCAATGGAGCTCGTATTCTGCCTTTTGTCGGATTTCGCGCGCGGGATTCCGGCCTGGTTTCCGTTTGATCAGGATACTGGGAAGTTCAATATCGTCTCCCAACTCGATGGCTTTGAGCTTCTGCCACTCGGGGTTCCATAAGTTGATATAGTATAACCCCGATCCCACAGGGTTTGTCGATACCGGCCGGCAAACCTGGTCGGCACCGTCGGAGTGGTACGGTCCGCATCTTTCCAGTCATTATGTGGAGTACCTGTGAATGCCAAAATAGAAATAATAAAAACTACTTTTCGATGAGGTACATCAAATATAATACCAGTAAAAATTATATGGTAGAACCATATCAGCCTAGGCGGGAGTTATTTATTCCTGCTTTATTAAGCAACCTCCTTTAACATTGGACGTAGAAAAATGACAAAGAAATTTGAATAGGTCGTGTCAACAAAACTCATACTAAAAATTGTCTACCAATCTTCAAAATCTTTATTTGGATTAATAAGCGAAATCCCTTATCAAAACAAAAATGTCGGGTAGAACTTTATAATAGACCTTGAAAACTAACTTTAAGAAGACGTAAAAACATTATCTAAAAATATGTTTCAAATTTACTTATTTATTATTTTATTGACGTTTCAAAACTATTATTCCGGTAGGATTTCAACTAGCAAAATTCAAATTACTAATTACCATAGAAACTAGTGAGGAATACTTCCATTTCTAAATATTATTAGGATATTGAACAGTTGTCACCTCTAATTCCCCAGAAAATAGATCATTAGACCAAGATGACATATTATTTTGTGCTTTCTAAATAAATTGTAATTCAAAGTTGTTTCTAACTCACTTAAGAATCTCGATGACTTCCAAAAAATAGATCCATCATTTCATAAAATGCGGAAATACCTATCACATATAATAGGTCGCAATAAAAGATCTTTAAAATTTTATTTTTTTGGACA
Source organism: Schmidtea mediterranea (assembly GCA_022537955.1). Lineage (NCBI taxonomy): Eukaryota > Metazoa > Platyhelminthes > Tricladida > Dugesiidae > Schmidtea > Schmidtea mediterranea. Next base: position 1,300,960 of record CM039679.1, on the reverse strand, counting down.
AATCTTATTACACAGTTTTTGGAAATTAACCAATCATATCGATAACGCGCATTCTGGTTATTATTAGATGACATTCTACTCATTGAAATACCGTAATGGTGGGTTTAGGTTAACGATCCATCTGATGGGGCAAGACCTTTGATCGTAAATTTACTCGCTGAGAAGAAGAAAGGTCTATGACGCGACGAATAAGTTTTGTTATGCGACCAAAAGGAAAAAGGTTTTAGATTCATAGTATACTTTAATTACTCCCGATACGAGATTTTTTATCCAAAATTCCAACAAAATGCATTAAGTATTTATTATTTTATCATAAATAGGATGAAGGGCTTAAACAGCCGTACTTGTTGCATTGTCCTGGTGGTTCATCCTTTGCTAGTCGTACTTTGGGGAGAGATTGACTGAGCACGATTGAACTCGAGGTTCTCTATGATCGGTTAGATGTTTTTTCTCGTTTCTCTTTTCACCTGTTATTTCGGACATTGTTGATGGATTTTTCTGGTAATTTTTATTTCAGTGGATCTCGTCGTTGTATTTATACTATCACTGCGGTGTGTCGCTACGTGGCAGTGTTGTCGCGACTTAGCGAAACGTGCTTGTCCGATTCCTGTGTTACCTCTGCCATCGATCGTTGTGTGCTGATAGTAAATGGCTAATCGACTTTTAACTGCCTGCGGTATAGAGAATCTTCTCAGCTAATTCCCTAAATCGTTTATCGATTGGTCAGGCGCTATTAAAATTGTCACTTGGGCTGTTACCGGCCATACTTCTACTCACTCATCGATCGACACAGGGAACAGTAAAAGAAAAATCTCTGACCCATCTCTTCCCGGTAAATTTGGTATTTCAATCTTCAGTGGTGGCAATTCCGCCATATTCTTTCTGTCGTCATTATGTAGTATTCACTTTTATTTTTGCTTTGATAAATTTATTGGAGGTTTGTTATTTAATTGTAGTTTATATTTAATTAATTAGATCGTTAGATTCCACATTATTCGGGAAATGCCTCTCTAAATGGTGGCCCTCATTATTCACATTGTTGACTCTTCCCCGAAAAAATCGTCGGACCCTGCGAAAATCCCCTTCTCCCAACAATGTTCCTCCAGATTCATTATCAGATTTTCTGTCTCTTTTTCCTTAACTTTTTATTTAATAAACGTTCGGATTATGGTTGGTAATGTTGTATTAAATAAACGTTCGGGGTATTGTTGGTAATACGAGTTGATTAATGTTCGGATTTTCGTTGTAATATTGATACTTTAAAGCCTTACTTGGGTTACACCGGCCGTCCAAATCATTTACTGGATTTACCCAAGATGAAAGTGATTTTGATCTGATTTTTTGACGAGGTTGACTATGCATTCTTTACTGTTACTCCTACTGTGGGTATATTTGATGATTAAGAGGGTCGGTACGTGTTCGTGATTCAACATAAGCTACATTTCTATACCTTAATATATGATTTTGGGGTAATTATTTACAGCATACAGATGACGTGGCTAAGTTTTTCAGTTTGAATAATGGGCAATTTCATGGTTTAACGAACGGTAGTTTTGGGGAATATTTAACTAATTCCAAGGAAAGAATAATTATGTGATATAGACCAGCTACCATTTCGTAAAATGATTAGTGATTAAGGTATTCCTCATTGATGAATGGTAAACTAAATTAACGACTGAATTTACTTTCTTTAACCAATTGAAGGATAAAGATGTGATTAATTGATCAAAGGATAATTCAATGATTTAATTGACACAATTGTACTATCGATAATAAATAAAAGGCAACAAAAAATAATAGTATTAAACCGAACTTGACGTGAATAAATAACCTAATAGGAATGATTCATAAAAATGTAGTAAATATCATAATAAGTATAAATCGTTAAAATGCGATAAATTAATAATAGTAAACATCAGGACACAATCCATAATTAAAAGATGTAAGGGATCAATGGTCATAAATCAGTAATAAATAATTGCATAGCATAACCCAACAGGTAGAAATTGATAACAATTAAGTAGGTATCATAGATGAATGAAGAGTAATGGTCAAAACTAACTCTCGACTAAATTGGCGAAAATAAGCAAATCATAAAATGACGAAATATAGACCCTTACGTCATGAAACAAAGATCGAACCATGAATAATATCACGAGCATTCAATAACGAAAATAACAAATTTATATTAAATTCCAAAATTTGAATATCACAACAGCGTCCAAGAGTCCAACCAAGAGTAGACATCGATTAACGCAATATAATGACCTTTTTCATGGCGAGTAAATGAAATTAGATACTCCGATCGAATACATCATTAGGAATAAACGGAATCCGACAGAAACCTGGATAGAGTTCGTGCCATCGAACAGGAGAATAGCTCAAAAGTAAATCAGTTGAAAATTCCACCTTCTTAGTTAATAACCAGTTTACCATAACGTGATCCAGTAGAACAACGACGCACAATTAAATAATTTCCACGACGATATGAACAATCGGTTCACAGATAAGTGATAGTCCGAATTTTGACATACGAGTAAACAGAACTATTTACAAGTGTGAATTACGAGGCAATGATACCGACCAAATGATAGGTATTAGATCACAGTTTCAATGAGACCTGTGTCATTACTTATAGATTCTAACAGTAAGTAAACAACTGTCACAAGGGCCAATCCGTTCACCGACCAGCAGATTTGTGAAAATCGTAATGTGATCAATGACGTCGATGACAACTGCAATAGAATTTCACCGACCAAATGTAATTAAAAACAAATACCTTTGGACATAAACGACAATTTCAAGAATAATAAATCGAAGCGCGGAAAATTGTGATCCAATAAAGATAAATTAATTTTCAATCTCACCCAGCCACGTCACATTAATTAAATTTACCACTATATAAGGACTAGCAAAACTTACAATTTATAATACACAAATTTCGATGGACCCTCAATTAACAAGTGCCGATCGTGGACACAAACGAACAAGGGATTCTCTACAGGGACGAATCTCGAGAAACGATACTCGTATGCCGAGTGGGGAGAGGCGACAAGGTACTTTCGTATACCTTTTTTTTTCTTTTTTTTGCCTTTACCTTAAAACTAACCATTCTAAGAACGTGCAGTTGAAATAGAAAAGGTTACAAACATTCACCCTTTTTCACGAATAGACATTTGCAATTATGAATTAAAATTAAAGATATTATGTATTCAGATCGCAGAGACCCGCATGGAAGATGGAGTGATGACTCCCGGGTAACTCTTCAAATTTCGAGCGCTTCCGCCGCTCGGTATCGACAAGTACTATGGGATAATGGATACCTCCTATCCACTTATGGAGATTCAAGCTGGCCTCGACAATCTGAATACCGAGCAGAGGAAGTCGAACTACCAACCATTGCTATCAAGCGCGAGCCCAGAAAAAATCCAGCGCGAGAAGCCCGCCAGCGAGCCGAATTCACGGCCATGAAGATGGAGGAATTAGAGCGAAAATATCACCGGAAGGCAGTTCTAGCCAGACAGTGGCTAACTCAGGTAAACCGGGACATAGCAAGTGGAGCTATCCCGAGTACAGATGGCTTTCCTCCAGAGTACGGAGTCTCTTTCGAGTTAGATGACCCAAGGTTATAACAAATGTCAGGGCCAACTAAACTGGTTCTACCCGAAAAGTTAATCCAGCCAACGCTCAGAAATCGACTTGGATCCCGCCAAACCGGCGATCACACATATGCTAGCCGACATCCCCAATGGAACTTCACTCACAAAAGTCAAAGAAACACACATTTCAGTGAACCTAAATGAACTAGAAGATTAAACTAATTAATTTTTGTCTTACAATAAATGTTGATGTTTTATTTGTTATTCAATTTTTAGTTTTATTAATTAAATAGTTATATTAGTATAAATGAATGATATAAGTTTCTAACTATTTCAGTAAACTTTTAAAATTATAAACAGTAAATAATGTGAAAAGGGAAAACGTTTTTAGACTAAACCTTGATTAACCAGAGTATTAACACAGACTATCTGGGACGCATGAAAAACAACAGTTAATGTAATACATTGAGCGTGAAAATAATTAAGAGAAAGGGCCGATAGAATTAAATTAACGTTGCAGATGACAAATCATTAAATATTTTAATTTCAGAAATGGAAGCAACAAGAATACTTAATCGGGAATTAAAGGAGCTCATACGAGAAAACCAGCATTTACACAGACAACTCTTACAACAAGGTCTAGAAATACAACAATTGAAAGCCACTTGGGCCGAACCGGCAAAGATGAAAGCGTTATACCAGAACAACAGGGCTGGAAGGATGAAAGATCATTAAATCAAGCGCGACGGACGCAGATCAAAGGATTGGAGGTCGCCCTGTCGGCATGCCAGGAGGGAAGTGCAGTAACTTACCCTCTGGTATTCGCTCCGGCATAATTGGCCTATAGCGACCAAGAAAAATCCCAATCGACCAACAAGAAACCTCGTTCACATGCCAGATCAGGTCGAACCGAACGGTTGCGTCGACGCACCCAAGGAGTGCTAAATGAACTAACAAATCCATACTTTTGAAGATCTAACTCTTTTAGTTGATAATGAATAAAATTGTTTTAGTTTATTATGTTATTATTTGCAAGTAAATCTAGTAAAGAGCTATAATAAAGAGGAGGTAATAAAAGGACCTGAAAAGAAGACGGACATAGGCCTTCTAACTGCAGTCCGCTGAACCCGACATAAAACTAACCCTTAGCAGTTCTGATATCGGAACTCACCTTTGGAGGTCTTGTGACCAGTGGTTACAGTACCAACGTTGCCTAGCAACGGGTAACCATTGGCGGGCGAAAACTATTTTGTATGTAATGGGGTGAAGGTCATCCACACCACCAACCCCACACGAACAACGATAAGAAGGATTATAGAATAGACATAAAGATAAACGATATGAGAATATAGGTTAACATTTGAAGAAGATAGGAAAATAATGGGACCTAAAAATCGAAATCGAGCACAGGCCTTCTATCGGCAGCTCGTTGGACCCAAGGATCGTTCGGTCAATTATAGTATTAGCAATAGCGCTCACTTTTTGTAAGGGATCCACCCACTCAAACACAAAAAATAGGAAGGTTTTCTAGGCTCTCGGTAGTTCTTCGTCAACCCATTTGATACAGTACTTACGTTGCTCAACTATGGATATCAAATAGTTAATTACTCACAGATAACATTTTTCCTATAACTAAACAAAACATTCTGGTCAAGCTCACAAATTACAGCCATGTCAAATTCATAATTTACAACACTCAGGATATAACACCGCTCATCTGTTTGAAACTAATTTAAAATTTTACTATAATTCAATTTTTTTGATTTGATTTTGAAAAGAAAATAATTGGCTTTTGAATAAATATTTGGAAAAATCTGAAAAAATTGAAATTCTTCATGAATATAAAAATATTTATTAAAATAATGAAAATAGTTAAAATTTTTGCCGACTTATCTTTGTTTTAAACCGATTTGCTATAGTAACGAAGCTGGTAATATTTTACAATTTATTATTTTTATACTTTAAACTATTTTAAAATTAATCATTTCTCATGTCAATAAAAAGCTTTGAAATCAATGAATCCAAGAGCTACGATAGAAATGATTCTCAAAATAGTGTTGAAATGATAAGTGCACTGAAAACCTATTTAACTGTCAACCAGTTAGAAAATGGAAAATCACTGTAATAATTAACTTGAAAACAATAAATGACTTTAATCTATTAACTCAGATTCTCTCATTTGACAAATTGTATCAAGAAAATTTTGGAAGAAAGACCAAACAATGCGCTTGACATTTTCGAGAACTACAGTGACAATGTGAGAGAAAACAGACTGAAATCAGATAGTTATGGCCAAGACATGTCAATTGATGTCGGCTTGGCTGAAATTCAGAAGGAATTATTTTCAGTAATTAATTAATTATTATTGATAGAATAAGTATAAAGCGGTGATTCCTTGGTAGCAACATAAATTAATATATTAGATAAGTGAGTAATATCAAAATATCAGAATTAATAATTATATATTGTTGAAGAAAGTTTCGATTATTTAATAATCGAAACTTTTTTCAAAAATGCAATTATTACTTTGCAGCAAGGGCTTATTTTGTTACTATTCACTTATCTGATATATTATTGATAGAATTTTCTATCAATAATCAAATTCCATTAATATTGACTTGTAAAAATATTATTTTTTTCGATAATTCAAATCGTCAGTATTTTATTTCATTTTCTAACAAAACTTCATTCCAGCCACAGCCGAAGCTGAGGTCGTGCGGCCCCGGGCTATTTTTAACTTTGCCCCCCCCCCCCCAATACAATTATTTATTTGCTTATCATTCCATTTCAATGCTAATTTCTGGAAATTCTTGACAAAATAATATATTTCGGATTCAGAGCGGTTATTAATTGCTATATTATTATTAATTATAATATTATTATTAATTGCTATATTATTATTAATTATAATATTATTTTTAATTGGAATATTATTATTAATTATAATATTATTATTAATTATAATATTATTTTTAATTGGAATATTATTATTAGTTATAATATTATTATTTTTTTTTTTTTTTTTTTTTTTTATATTATTATTAATTATAATATTATTTTTAATTGGAATATTATTATTAATTATAATATTATTATTAATTATAATATTATTTTTAATTGGAATATTATTATTAATTATAATATTATTATTAATTATAATATTATTATTAATTATAATATTATTATTATTATTATTTATTAATTATAATATTATTATTATTAATTATAATTATTTATTTTTAATTAATATTATTATTAATTATAATATTATTATTAATTATAATAATATTATTAATTATAATATTATTATTAATTATAATATTATTATTAATTATAATATTATTATTAATTATAATATTATTTTTAATTGGAATATTATTATTAATTATAATATTATTATTAATTGGAATATTATTATTAATTATAATATTATTTATAATTGGAATATTATTATTAATTGCTATATTATTAATTATTGAAATAATAAATATCTATCTATCTATCTATCTATCTATCTATATATATATATATATATATATATATATATATATATATATATATATATATATATGCGCATTCAGTTAAATAACCACACGTGGCGAAAATGCCGTTTGTCTTGTTCACTTTACCCCCCCCCTCCTTAGTTTACTGACATTGCTCTCTGAATAGTTTGCTTCCCACGTGATAATTAGCGCTTGTTAATTTTCGTTAAAATTTTTGGACTTCCTTCTTGGCCTTTTGGTAATATTTCACAAAGGGCGTTCAGAGATTTATAATCAAACAAAGGGGAAAACTGATCAACACTCCATTTAAATAAATAGAAAATTTTTATAAAATTAAATTTAAAAAAGACCTAAATATTTTCACGCTATTCAGTATACAAACTGTAATTTCTTTCTAGGGAAAATAGAAATCGTCTTTTCCTCTGAGAAAGAAAGATATTTAAAGACAAGGCAACAGAGTATATGTTGAGAAAGTTCTGTATAAGTAATCCATATGTAAAAAGTCTGATCTACAAAAGATACAGTTATAAGTCAGAGGTTAAGGTAAGGGTCTCAAACACGTGTCCCGCGACGTTGTTTTTTGCTGCCCGAACGGAAGCAGATGGGTTTGAAATTTAACCAAACTTATATGATGGACATCTGTAAGCATCACTGAGACTGGTTTCATCGCAGGACCTTAAACCTAACATCGATATTTTGGTTGATGCAAAGCGATGACAGTTAAGTAGCCAGAAAAGGAATTGATTTTATAATATCATTAATTTAGAATTTTAATATAAAGCGGCAGCATAATGATTACTAGAATGTTAAAATAACATTTTTCTTTTTTACTACTAGATTTGTTTTAATCATTGTATAAAGATTTTAAGTAGCGTCGCCCATGGGGTTATGCTTTTACTTTACACACGGCTCGTGTTAGACTTTGAGGTCATGGATTGAGTGGATTATCGCAGAGAAAACTATTGAATTATCATTTCAAATTTACTCTATTGACTCACGTAAAAACGCAGCCAAAATGAATCTCATGTTTTTCATTTTCAATTATTTATTAAATATAAATTTCATAAATAAACTAGAAAATTAAATTTTCTAGTTTTTTAATTGAATATTTAATCAAATTTCGAAACTCAAAATAAATTTCTCGGCGAGATTTTAGCATAAATCAAAATTTTTGATTGAAAAATCGTCAACAGCAAAATCCGTAAATAATTTAATTCTTTATAAAATAAATAAAAATAAATTTGGTTTAATGATTTGGCATGATGCCAATTTCTTGGTTTCCTAGACTTAGGATTCTGTGATAACGACAAATGGTCACAAATAAATTTATTTAGGAAATCATAATCAGTTGGATCTTTGGATTCAGCAACTTCTTTAATTTGCTTGACTTTAGTTGAATCTAAAAATTACAACAAAATTGTGATCAGCACAGATTCCTTTATTCGTATGAAGGGGGGGGGGCTGCGTTGTTCTCATTAAAATTCAAGTCATACTTGCGGATTTACTTCTTAGGATAGCATTTTAGAGTCTGTGAAATATTCTACTAATTCCTAAAGTTTATGGAATGAATTCCAGCTGGTGGTTGACGTTTACATAGATCAGTGGCTCCCAAACTTATTTGGCCTACAGCCCCCTTTTCAGAAAGAATATTACTCAGTGCAACTTGGAAATTAATTTTTTTAAATAATTAATAGCAATTAAACAGAAATATATGAATTACATTTTCTACCTCTGTAAAATATAGTAAAGGTGTAAATTAGAAACATTGAGGTTTGACATTATGAAACTTTATTGAACTCAGAATATAAACGTAATGCCAAATAGTTAAAACATTTGAAATCATTATAACGAGAAGGATGAACTTGGTATGTTGCTACCAATTTAGTAAAGCTTGTTACAACTTGATTGCGTACGGCGTGCGGGCTATCCTACGAAATCTATGTTAAGTATTTTAAGGTTTTATACCGTCATACGGGGCAGAAATATAAACTAATTATTCGTTATTGTGTAGTAGGTAGGTTTTAATTTTAGTGACATTTAAAATATAAAGTAAATGAAATTACAAATCTACCATCGCCCGCTTAGCCCACGTCACCACCCCCATTTTTCTGGGTTCTTTAACGCCCCCTCAAGGTCTCAAACACCCACAAGAGGGCGCTATCGCCCACTTTGAGAAAGACTGATATTAATGATAAGATATGATATTCTTTATCTAGAAAGGAGATGGAGATGAAGAGGAAGCAGTTCCAGAAGATGACATTGAGACTCCATTGCCAAACATGATGCTAACCGCATTTTTCTATGAACAAGCTGGTTTAGGTAAATTGTTTGCCTTTATGAAGGGTTTTTAATAAGTGTTGATGTTAGTAATGAATAGAGAAGAAGTCTATCGAGTTTCGTTGGCCATGAAAAAACTTGTAAATACTCAACCAGTTGAAAAGGCTCGTTTCTGGGGAAAGATTTTCGGAATTCATCAAAATTATTACGTAGCAGAGGTCGAGTTTAGAGAGGGAGAAGAAATTGAAGAGGAAGAAGAAGAAACTGAAGTTGTGGAAGAAGACAGAAATGAAAGCAGGCAAGATGAAGAAGAAGGTAACTAATTCCAACTGTACCATAAATAGTAGTTGTAACATTTAAAACCCTTTCAGAACCAGAAGACTTGCCACCAAAATCTAGTTGGAAAGCTCCTCCAGTAATACCAAAAGAGGAATTCAGAACTGGTGCCAATAAAAAGGTGTATTTTGTCTGTAACGAGGCGGGAAAACCTTGGATTCGTCTGCCACATGTGACACCGGCTCAGATTCAAATTACTAGAAAAATAAAAAAGTATTTCACTGGAATGCTTGATGCTGAAGTCAAAAGCTCTCCTCCTTTTCCCGGTTTGGAAATCAACTTGCTAAGAGCACAAATTGCTCGAATCAGCGCAGGAACTCAAATCTCACCTATCGGTTTCTATACATTTGATAATGAGGAGGAAGAAGCCGAAGAGGAAACTATTCAGGACAATTATATTGAAAATCCAGATTATGCACCTCTTCATTTGAAAGAACTGGCAGATCCATCCTTGTCAAATTGGGTGCACCACACGAACCATATATTACCTCAAGGTCGTTGTGTATGGTAAATCTATAAACAGCGCATTGAATTTGGTCCTAAAATAATGATAGGTGGAATCCTACACAAAAGAATGAAGATGAATTTGAGGAGGAAGAAGAAGAAGTTATGGAAACTACCGTTGAAGCAGAAAGAGGGCCGTCTTTATTGACACCAATAAGTCAGGATTTTTCAGTGGAAGGCTTGCAACCTTGGACTGTTAGAATATCTTCGTCAAGGATTCCAGAATATGCGGTAACTGTGGTTTCATCAAACTTATGGCTTGGGGCTCATGCTTTTGCCTTTGGAAAGTATACTGCCAATTGCTTGATTTTAAAATTAAATAAATTTATTCAGACACTTTAACAATGTCTACATTGGTTGGGGCTTCAAGGAGAATCAGAATAATTATGCTCCATGTCCTCCTGCTGAAATATTGGTGGAGTATGTTGGTGGGAAGGAGATTACCGAAATCGCTGATCCCACCCCTCAGGAAGAAGAAGCTTTAAAAGCGTCAAAGACTGTAGAGAATGAAGAAGAACTAGAGGAGGAAGACGAAGAAAACTGATAAATTTTAAGTAGCCTTTGTTGTAGAATGTCTGAAATAAAATTTGATTTCCACGAAAAAGTTAATAAACTTCAATTAAATGTCAAAATTTCTTCTTTATATTATTAGTAAATTTGTAGTAATTGATTTCAATTAATTTTTGAAATGGAACTTTCATTATTTCATTGGATTGAGTCATTAATTTTTATTATTTATAAATATTATCTGGAAATCGGAAATTCTCTCGTTTAATTTAATACATTATTTGCAGCAAAGGCTTATTTTGGTATTTATTTACTGGTTTAACATTGAAATTTATGCTGCTACCAAGAAACCATCATTTTATTAGTCATTATTATTATTATTGTTTTATTAATAAATATTATTATAATCAGTGGTGTTGTGCTAATTTTTTTTTACGGAACGCGTATATATAATTATATAGACAGGGCCGATCATCGGTAGGCGGCCGCTCTGTTCAGTCTCATGTCCCAAAATTGTCGCCAGGATCGGCCCTGTATATAGCATAAAAAGGAAAGGAAACGAAAATCATTACGAAACCCATTTTGTGTATATGTATATATATATATATATATATATATATATATATATATATGTTTATTACAATAATAGGACCGTTTAATAAAAATTAGTTAACAAATTATAAAATACACATATTAGATACTCAAACAATATTGCATAAATATTTTTAACAATACATGAAATCAATACGTCAGCCAATTCTCGTTACCAGAAATCATCTTTAGTTCCGGAACGCGTTCCTGTCCAAAAAGGAAGTACCGGAATGACGTTCCGGAGCGTTCTGGCTCGACAACACCACTGATTATAATTCACGTTACTTATAGATTACATAATAACCATTAATAAACTTTCTTCTTTATTCTGTTAAACAATATTTATTTCACAACATTATGTAACTACAAATAAATTACGCAGCTGGTCATATTATTATTTGTTCATCCTGTTTTAAAAACTCTAATAGGTGTGAAAGTTGTGATATAATTATTGATGAGTATCATTTTATGTATATGTAATAAATGCTATTTTGTTTTTAAAGAAATATTATTCAAGTGACTTTTACCTATTGTGAACATGTTTTATAACCCTTTATATAAAAAGCAACTAATAATAATCAAAAAACATAATAAAATAAGTAAATGTACAATTTTATTTTTTCTATAATATACAAAATTCATATAATGCTTGTCTGATAAATTGATGATCAATCAGAAGCCAGAATTTCTTTGAATATATCTTGAAATTGCTGTGTTCTTGTAATACTATGACCACTATTAATTGCATCAAGCCCTCTATAGTGTCCATAGGCAAAAATAACATTTTTATCAACCCATGCCCTCTTATCATCGTGGTTGTTTAGCGCTATTTTACTATTTTTAAAAGTGAAAAGCTGATGATTCCGGGACCCTATTCTTGTCTGAGGTACAGATATAATCTCGTTATTATTGTAACAACCTAAATATGATTGATAATTTATATTTGTACCTGCTAATTTTACTCCCTTAGCCCTCATAGTCGACTTATTTCCCAATAAACTATAACATTTAGGACGCAAGAAACCCCACTCACTATACCCTTCCCCCTTACTCTCATCCTTAAACTTTCCTATAACGGATGCTAGTCGTCTTGAATATAAAGGATGAGAGGGGTCATTATTAGATGTATCTAAAAGATCATCCGAAATCATCGCTTTTAATAAAGTATCTAATTTTAAATTTTTTTTCTCTAAAAGGAAGCTGTCCGTATTACCGGCAATTAAATTTATATCACAATTATAAATAGTTATATACTTTTGCAGCTCTATATACTGCAACTGATACATCCGTAATTTGGATAGATTTAGTACTAATTGTCCGATGTAACTAGGCCTATCCAAACATATTGAATCCTTATTGAGATGCGCTGCAAACAGATTCTCATCAACTTCAATGGGTTTTCTGAATGCCGGTTTTGACGAATATGTAATTAACTTTTCAAATGAATTACATAGTCGCAAATTCATTCGCTTCTTAAGGTTTTCAACGGATTTATCGTACAAGCTGTTATTATATAATTTAAATAAATCTTTATATATCTCGCTGACTGCATTCGCTCACAAGTCAGTATTTTTATCTATATAATTTTTAAAAATAGGTTTCTGTGTAAATTTTATACATCTATGTACATTCACAACCTTAGTCCCAAGCGAAAGATAAAGCCTGAGAAGCCTCCAATGAAGAACATGATTCTTCTTTGGATAATGCGTGAGCATTAGCTTCTCAACTTTTGAATTTGGTGGGCACATCTTTTCTGGTCCAATTGGAAAGTCATTTAAAAAATCATGGAAATTTTCAGGGATATCAATATCAACTTCCATAGTATATCCATATGGAAGGATTTCAATATCCGCAACATTCATACACTCATTCAATACATCATCCAAACCATCATACACCCAAACAAAATCAGCATACGGCAAAGATTGGCTAAGAGCCCAACCGTACAAATTATTTATGTCTATATACAGCAATTCGGTGTCCTCTGAAACTCAGAAGCAACATAGTGTTTGTTAACAAACGTTAACCCTCCTTGTATTCCTCCCTCGTAAAAATTGAACATTTCCATGTTCTGTAAAAGCTCTATGGGTTCATCTAATGTCATAAGCGCTGACGCCCATGACATTCCAGGAATACCATAGAAATTTAAAGGTTCAAGATTATTGTATGCAATGGCCTTTTCACGGACCTGTTGAAAGTAATCAGCGAGTAGGAATACATCAACTTTTAAATAATGCATCATATAGTCACGCAAATTACCACAGTTTTGTTGCATCCAAACCAATTCAGCAGTCGCATACTCATCATCTGTCACACCCTCCCATTTAGGAGGCAATTCATAAGTAGTTTCTAGAACATCAAAAGATGCGGCATAATCATAAGGAAATATACCTTTAGAATCTATAATAGAACCAGGAAAGGCAGAGGTAGTAAGAGGTAGTGTAGTAAGTGTTTTTACAGCCTTAGATAAAGAGCAATTTACAAATTGCATACTATCTATAAATCTAACAGCCAGATTTTTTATATGTACAATTAAAGAAATAAATTTTTCAGTCGAATTAGGGATAATGTCTAAATTCCAAGAAAGAAAACAGTTGAGACCATATTTTAAAACATGATGCAGATCGTAACCTTTTAAATTATGAAACACTATCGGAAGCAACTTATATATTCTACGCGTAAAATTACATTTTCGGCACGCTGCACCAAGATATTTACCTGTAAAGTGACAATGGTCTTTAGCAGGATTTACAATTGGTTTCTTGCAAAGATAGCAAGTTTGACATGATTTAAATTCTCGTTGTTCAGCGAAAGACAATTGTGACAGCAATTTCCTCTAATTTTTTAAGAAATAAAGAAATGCAGTCAGGTCCATAAAATTTAAAATATTGCTGTGTTTTTGTATAGTTATTTAATACTAAAAGGCCTGCTGAACTATGCATATGAATTTGGTGATGTCTAACATCAGGTGGTAAAACCGACTCAAAATCGGCATAAATTACATAGGGAGGGGTGATAGTTTTAGAATAATTTTCAAATTTTAAATATTTGTTATCGGGTAATATGTAAAGGGCTGTACCCGTCTGATTTTTAGCGCATAGAGCTACATGTTTATTAAAGACATGATCCAGCCTGACACCATTTAGGACGTGTGGGCATCATTTGCATTTAATTTGAACTGGACAATCAGGATTCTGATGACAATTCATTAATTTATTGAGTTCACTCACCGCGGTGTAGTGATTCCTATCACTTTTCCCTAATAAAAGCAAATAAATAGTTGTTCCGACAATGACCTTTGAACGATGAATTATACTTAAATGAAGATGATGGAAGACATAACTATCAGGAACCTCGTCAATTATTACAGTTGTAGTATAAGAAAGGATGTTTATTGCTAAATTTAAACTGGCATTTTTCTTTTCAAATTTGGGTATATTTATTAATTTCATTGGACAATCCGTAATTTCGTCATATACTAAGTCGTTTAAAAACTCGGTGTATTTTGCAGGTCTAGTCCGATTTTCTAAAATTAAATCTTTTTTAAGAATTGTCAGAATACTATAAAGGAAGCATTTATCTTCGGTATTTTTAACATTTATAATAGATTTTTTAGATGCAATAGCAGAAGGAGTCTGAATATATCGATGACCTGATAAACGACTAATTGGGGAAAATTTGGTAAGTATAAAATCTATTTCTAAAATATTGATTACTCTCCATCCACTGCCTAAATGGGTGAACTTTTCTATTTTTTCATTGAGTTTATTAACTCCTTCAGATAAAAAACTATCTGAAAATTTTTCTGCGTTGTTAGAAAAAATAATTATCGCGGATTTCCCTATCTTTTTCAAACTGTATTAAAACAGCAAATTGAATTTTAACATCACCTCCCATCTTTCCAATCTCATCAATTAATTTAGAATTGATTCTCTAGGTTAACATTATTTTTATCAGTCGCGCATTTGATGTATCAAATTTAATTAACAATGTCTTCATTATTTATATTATCTGCATTATTTACAATATCTGCACTATTTATAATATCTGCATTAGTAATAATATCAATATCTACATTATTTATAATCTCTACATTATTAATTGATTCGTCATCACTGATTTCAATGACTTCGATTTTTATAAGTTTATTTAGTATTTTAGATGGCCTGTGTTCAGCAGGTCTTTTATTTTCAGTTATTTTTGTTGGGCGTATATTATTATTATTTATAATATTCATAATATTTACATTATTTTTATTAATGATACGAAACAGCTCCTTTTTATTTATTTTAAATGAATCTAAATGGTCTTTGTGAATGTTATAAAAAGCTTTGTATTTTATGGACCGGGATGTTTTGCATACAGGGCAAATAAAAACCTAATGCAATTAAATCTATGGACATAGTATTGTTTCATTTTTTGGTGACATATTTCACCATGGTTCTTTGAGATCATGCAATATTTTGGGTAAAATTTACCTGATAAAATAATAATAAATTAAATAACTTGTATTAAAAAATATATATAATTATTTTACAATATTTCATAAAATTATCTTTCATTATTATACAAGTCGTTAAAATAAAGACTTGTATAATAATAAATGATAATTCTTATATAGTCAAATGTATTAGACATGGCTTTGCACTTGTTTTGCATAAATATTGCAACATTCGCGAATCATTCATTATTATGCAAGTTTATAACATAAAGACCTGTATAATAATAAATGCTTCAAATTATAGGGCGAATAGCTGCATTTTACTGCAGATTATTATTATTAACAAATTATAGGGCGAATAGCTACATGCTTACTGTAGACTATTATTATCATATAAAATAAATATTATTATCATATAAACTGAATATTATTTTCAAAATATTTCCTCTGCAGACTATTATTATTATTATTATTATTATTATTATCACATAAAATATTATTATTATTATCATATAAAATAAGTATCATATTTTCAAAATATAGCTGCATGCTCACTGCAGATTATTATTATCACATCAAATAAGTATTATTATAATATAAAATGAATATCGTTTTCAATGCTTGCTGTAGACTATTATTATTTTTTCTTATTATTAATAAAGAATAGATATTTATTAACCTAAAATTTAATAAAAACAACCTTTTATTATTTACAAAAATCATTCCCTAGAATTAGTTAAGAATCAACTCTGCATGATTTCATAAAATCTTCATAAATTCTTCGCTATTAAATAATTTCCATGAAATCTTCAATAATCAACTTTTCATAAAATCTTCTACTTTTCATAATTTTTAAAAATTTTATTTAAATTCGTTAAATTTTTAAAAGTATAATTAATGTAAAATAATATATTTAAATAAAGTTTAAAAATAAATAAATTCCTAACATAAATCTGCATCAATATTATCATCAGATGAATTGTCATCATCAATAGAAGTTGGAGTATTATCCACTATATCATCCAAAATAATTATTGGGTAAGTTGCCGGAATCATATCATCATTATCTGAAATGTTTTTTATATTTTGAAAATAAATAAATATTAAACTTACCGATAGATATAACCTCATAAACATCTTCATTAATTGAAATGGGAGTATCTTCAATAATAATTGTTTCAGCATTATTATTATTACGATCTAAAAGAATATTAATAAAATCATTTAACAAACAAATAAAATTTTACCAAAAACGTCATCCAAATCCAAAAGATCCTCACTTTCGGTTACATCGAACCAGTCGAAATTTACTAAAAAATTAATAGTAATAAATAATAAATAAAAATTACCAATGGATGAAGTTAACAGACTTCTTAAAATATTATTTTGTTCTGCCATATTGAGATTTTTGAATTAATTATGACAGATTTTGAATTTGCATATGTTTATAAAGAGAAGCATATTTTCAGGATTTAGCCAATCACATTTAAGCAATACACACATATAGGTGAGAGATTTTTACGCATGCAGCTTATATTGTGTAGGCATGTTTTCTTTGTAATTCACATACAAACAAAAGTGTGTATGTGATTTCTTTGTAAATTACATACAGTCTTGAGTGAGTATGTATGTGTTCCTTGTCACTAATCATGCACCTATCATGCAGTGTCTTTGTAAATCATGCACTTATCATGCACTGGCTTTGTTAACATTAATTAATTAAACACATAATAATAATATTAATAATAATAATAATAATATTAATAATAAAACATAAGTAGGTAGTTAGGAGCTTACTGCAACATAAAAAATAGGGTGGGGGGGGATTATTGCAGATTAAATTTCGGATTATCTTGATTACATAATGATGTAATCAACTTAATTAATTTTGTGTGTATTTTAATTTTTGTGTGTTTTTTTCGAAATTTTTTTCGAGTTTTTGGCGCGATTTTTTTAAAAATTTATTTTCGAATTTATTTTCAATATTTAAAATTTTTTAAGTAATTCTAATTAAATTTTTTAAGTATTTCTAATTAAAATTTTTATCAATGTAGTTTTTATATACGATTTTTAAAATATGATTTTTATATAAATTATATATGATTTTAAGTATAATTTTCAGTATAATTTTATCGATGAATTTTTATATACGAATTTTAAAGATGAAATTTTTTCAGTATAATTTTTAATTTAAAATATCATTTTTCAAAGTAATAAATTTTTAACATAATTAAAAATTGAAAATTTTTTATACAAGGTTTGTTTTCGGTATAATTTTATCGATGAAATTTTTTATCAATATTTGGTCTCAATACTTTCTATAGGTAAATATAGGCATAAAATAAAAATGGCTCAAATCGCCTAAGATGGTCAGAGTGGGTATTTTCATTCACAAAATTTTTTTTAATCACACTATAGTCAGGGGGTATTTTTGAAAAAGACTAAAATAAATTGGCTTGAATCGCCTAACGATAAAAAAAGCATAAAATTAAAATTGGCTCAAATCGCCTAAGATGTGATATAGTCAGGGATATTTTTAATTCATAATAAAAACTAATGCAATATTTGGTCTCAATACTTTCTATAGGTAAATATTGACATAAAATAAAAATGGCTTGAAACGCCTACTGATAAAAAAATTGACAGGGGTATTTTATAGGCTTGTTAAAAAAAACACTTGAAATATTTGTTCACACAATTTTCATAGGCAAATTTAGGCTCTAGATAAAAATAATTTAAAATACCTAAAGTAAATTAAAGTACATTAGAATACATTTAAGTATATTAGAGTAAATTAAGGTTCCTCTAGTAAATTAAGATACATTAGAGTACATTAAGGTAAAATAAAGTAAATTAAAGGGTCGAAAGTCAATTTAAGTACATTGGGGTACATTTAAGTAAATTATGGTTCATAAAGTAAATTAAGGTACATCAGAGTAATTTAAAGTACGTTAGAATAAATTTAAGTAAATTAAGGTTCTTAAAGTAATCTAAGGTGCCTAGAGTAAAGTATGGTAGGTTAGGTAAGAATTTTTTAAAATTAAATAGAGAGTCAACAGTTAAGTTACATAAGGGTAATTTTTAAAGCTGAAAATTTTAAAAGCAGTTATAGTAGGCAAATTACATAAGGTAAGAATTTTTAAAGTTAAAGAGTCAACAATATTGCATGATAAAATTTATTAAATAAAATTTTTAGTATAGTTTTATCGATCAATTTTTATACATATTTTTAAATGATAAAATTTTTAACATAATTTTACAATGGAATTTTTTATACATGATTTTTAAAGATGAAATTTTTAGAATAATTTTACAATGAAATTTTTACAAATGTTTTTAATTGAAAAAATTTTTAATGTAATCTTACAATCAAATTTTTAGTATAATTTTTACTATTACTTTTTTATACATGTTGATAACGATCAAATTTTCAAAGAAATTTTTCAAAAACTTTTTTCAAAGAATTTTATTAAATTAAATTTTTGAGTTTCAGTGTTACATAGTATTGCCTAAGGTAGGTAGTAGTCATTCGCAAGAGCAACCCATCTCCTCCACTCTGCAGCAACCCATCCTTAATAAAAAAAATAATAAAATAATAATAATAAATAATAATATTAATAAAATAATAATAATAATAATAATAATTATAATAATAATAATAATACTTTCAGAAAATATAAAAAGTTAACTTACTTGGTATGCACTTCTGAACACTGATAACCCATACACAGTGAATAATTCATTAATAACTGAACAACAATCACTAGGTACTGTATACAAATAACCGAGTACTGTACAGCTCTCTATATACATATTAGGCATTGAATAATTTACTTATTTATTAAAATGACATATTTAAATAATATTTACTCTTTCAATACAGATATTGAATCAACTCAACCACTTAAAAAATAAAATTTTCTCTCAATCATTTCCCTTTAAAATACTTAGTTATTCACACACTCACAATATGTTATCAATAACTAGTTACTGAACAAATCAATATCAAAAACTAATTACTGAACCAATAAATATTAATGATGGGTTACTGACTAACTAATTTTGAAATAAATCACATAAAAGGTTAACAAAAAGAAATACAAGTTGAAATTTTATTAACTTTTTCACTATTTTATCGATTATTGATGTCTCCAAATTGGTAAAATTTTTGGTTGCTTAGTTACCTTGTCGTTATCAGGCGATAATTAATCAAATTCATTGAAACCAAATTCATTGTTATATTTACTTGGTATCAACTGCTGAACACTGATAACCCATACACAGTGAATAATTCATTAATAACTGAACGACAATCACTAGGTACTGTGTACAAATAACTGAGTACTGTACAACTCTCTATACATCCTATACATTCAATAATTTACTTATTCATTAAAATGACATATTTATAAAATATTTATTCTTTGAACACAGATATTCAACCAACCTAACCCATTTAAAAAATAAAATTTTCTCTCAATCATTTCCTCTTAAAATACATGGTTATTCACACACTCACAATATGTTATCAATAACTAGTTACTGAACAAATCAATATCAAAAAATTTTTACTGACCAAGAAATCTTTAAATAAAAGCACATGTAAATTTGAACAATCAAAAGAAATACAATTTTATTAACTTCTCGACTTTTTTATCGATTATTTATTATTATTATTTTATTATTTTTTTTTATTAAGGATGGGTTGCTGCAGAGTGGAGGAGATGGGTTGCTCTTGCGAATGACTACTACCTACCTTAGGCAATACTATGTAACACTGAAACTCAAAAATTTAATTTAATAAAATTCTTTGAAAAAAGTTTTTGAAAAATTTCTTTGAAAATTTGATCGTTATCAACATGTATAAAAAAGTAATAGTAAAAATTATACTAAAAATTTGATTGTAAGATTACATTAAAAATTTTTTCAATTAAAAACATTTGTAAAAATTTCATTGTAAAATTATTCTAAAAATTTCATCTTTAAAAATCATGTATAAAAAATTCCATTGTAAAATTATGTTAAAAATTTTATCATTTAAAAATATGTATAAAAATTGATCGATAAAACTATACTAAAAATTTTATTTAATAAATTTTATCATGCAATATTGTTGACTCTTTAACTTTAAAAATTCTTACCTTATGTAATTTGCCTACTATAACTGCTTTTAAAATTTTCAGCTTTAAAAATTACCCTTATGTAACTTAACTGTTGACTCTCTATTTAATTTAAAAAATTCTTACCTAACCTACCATACTTTACTCTAGGCACCTTAGATTACTTTAAGAACCTTAATTTACTTAAATTTATTCTAACGTACTTTAAATTACTCTGATGTACCTTAATTTACTTTATGAACCATAATTTACTTAAATGTACCCCAATGTACTTAAATTGACTTTCGACCCTTTAATTTACTTTATTTTACCTTAATGTACTCTAATGTATCTTAATTTACTAGAGGAACCTTAATTTACTCTAATATACTTAAATGTATTCTAATGTACTTTAATTTACTTTAGGTATTTTAAATTATTTTTATCTAGAGCCTAAATTTGCCTATGAAAATTGTGTGAACAAATATTTCAAGTGTTTTTTTTAACAAGCCTATAAAATACCCCTGTCAATTTTTTTATCAGTAGGCGTTTCAAGCCATTTTTATTTTATGTCAATATTTACCTATAGAAAGTATTGAGACCAAATATTGCATTAGTTTTTATTATGAATTAAAAATATCCCTGACTATATCACATCTTAGGCGATTTGAGCCAATTTTAATTTTATGCTTTTTTTATCGTTAGGCGATTCAAGCCAATTTATTTTAGTCTTTTTCAAAAATACCCCCTGACTATAGTGTGATTAAAAAAAAATTTTGTGAATGAAAATACCCACTCTGACCATCTTAGGCGATTTGAGCCATTTTTATTTTATGCCTATATTTACCTATAGAAAGTATTGAGACCAAATATTGATAAAAAATTTCATCGATAAAATTATACCGAAAACAAACCTTGTATAAAAAATTTTCAATTTTTAATTATGTTAAAAATTTATTACTTTGAAAAATGATATTTTAAATTAAAAATTATACTGAAAAAATTTCATCTTTAAAATTCGTATATAAAAATTCATCGATAAAATTATACTGAAAATTATACTTAAAATCATATATAATTTATATAAAAATCATATTTTAAAAATCGTATATAAAAACTACATTGATAAAAATTTTAATTAGAAATACTTAAAAAATTTAATTAGAATTACTTAAAAAATTTTAAATATTGAAAATAAATTCGAAAATAAATTTTTAAAAAAATCGCGCCAAAAACTCGAAAAAAATTTCGAAAAAAACACACAAAAATTAAAATACACACAAAATTAATTAAGTTGATTACATCATTATGTAATCAAGATAATCCGAAATTTAATCTGCAATAATCCCCCCCCACCCTATTTTTTATGTTGCAGTAAGCTCCTAACTACCTACTTATGTTTTATTATTAATATTATTATTATTATTATTAATATTATTATTATGTGTTTAATTAATTAATGTTAACAAAGCCAGTGCATGATAAGTGCATGATTTACAAAGACACTGCATGATAGGTGCATGATTAGTGACAAGGAACACATACATACTCACTCAAGACTGTATGTAATTTACAAAGAAATCACATACACACTTTTGTTTGTATGTGATTTACAAAGAAAAAATACCTACACAATATAGGCTGCATGCGTAAACACTCAAGACTGTATGTAATTTACAAAGAAATCACATACACACTTTTGTTTGTATGTGAATTACAAAGAAAACATGCCTACACAATATAAGCTGCATGCGTAAAAATCTCTCACCTATATGTGTGTATTGCTTAAATGTGATTGGCTAAATCCTGAAAATATGCTTCTCTTTATAAACATATGCAAATTCAAAATCTGTCATAATTAATTCAAAAATCTCAATATGGCAGAACAAAATAATATTTTAAGAAGTCTGTTAACTTCATCCATTGGTAATTTTTATTTATTATTTATTACTATTAATTTTTTAGTAAATTTCGACTGGTTCGATGTAACCGAAAGTGAGGATCTTTTGGATTTGGATGACGTTTTTGGTAAAATTTTATTTGTTTGTTAAATGATTTTATTAATATTCTTTTAGATCGTAATAATAATAATGCTGAAACAATTATTATTGAAGATACTCCCATTTCAATTAATGAAGATGTTTATGAGGTTATATCTATCGGTAAGTTTAATATTTATTTATTTTCAAAATATAAAAAACATTTCAGATAATGATGATATGATTCCGGCAACTTACCCAATAATTATTTTGGATGATATAGTGGATAATACTCCAACTTCTATTGATGATGACAATTCATCTGATGATAATATTGATGCAGATTTATGTTAGGAATTTATTTATTTTTAAACTTTATTTAAATATATTATTTTACATTAATTATACTTTTAAAAATTTAACGAATTTAAATAAAATTTTTAAAAATTATGAAAAGTAGAAGATTTTATGAAAAGTTGATTATTGAAGATTTCATGGAAATTATTTAATAGCGAAGAATTTATGAAGATTTTATGAAATCATGCAGAGTTGATTCTTAACTAATTCTAGGGAATGATTTTTGTAAATAATAAAAGGTTGTTTTTATTAAATTTTAGGTTAATAAATATCTATTCTTTATTAATAATAAGAAAAAATAATAATAGTCTACAGCAAGCATTGAAAACGATATTCATTTTATATTATAATAATACTTATTTGATGTGATAATAATAATCTGCAGTGAGCATGCAGCTATATTTTGAAAATATGATACTTATTTTATATGATAATAATAATAATATTTTATGTGATAATAATAATAATAATAATAATAATAATAATAATAGTCTGCAAAGGAAATATTTTGAAAATAATATTCAGTTTATATGATAATAATATTTATTTTATATGATAATAATAGTCTACAGTAAGCATGTAGCTATTCGCCCTATAATTTGTTAATAATAATAATCTGCAGTAAAATGCAGCTATTCGCCCTATAATTTGAAGCATTTATTATTATACAGGTCTTTATGTTATAAACTTGCATAATAATGAATGATTCGCGAATGTTGCAATATTTATGCAAAACAAGTGCAAAGCCATGTCTAATACATTTGACTATATAAGAATTATCATTTATTATTATACAAGTCTTTATTTTAACGACTTGTATAATAATGAAAGATAATTTTATGAAATATTGTAAAATAATTATATATATTTTTTAATACAAGTTATTTAATTTATTATTATTTTATCAGGTAAATTTTACCCAAAATATTGCATGATCTCAAAGAACCATGGTGAAATATGTCACCAAAAAATGAAACAATACTATGTCCATAGATTTAATTGCATTAGGTTTTTATTTGCCCTGTATGCAAAACATCCCGGTCCATAAAATACAAAGCTTTTTATAACATTCACAAAGACCATTTAGATTCATTTAAAATAAATAAAAAGGAGCTGTTTCGTATCATTAATAAAAATAATGTAAATATTATGAATATTATAAATAATAATAATATACGCCCAACAAAAATAACTGAAAATAAAAGACCTGCTGAACACAGGCCATCTAAAATACTAAATAAACTTATAAAAATCGAAGTCATTGAAATCAGTGATGACGAATCAATTAATAATGTAGAGATTATAAATAATGTAGATATTGATATTATTACTAATGCAGATATTATAAATAGTGCAGATATTGTAAATAATGCAGATAATATAAATAATGAAGACATTGTTAATTAAATTTGATACATCAAATGCGCGACTGATAAAAATAATGTTAACCTAGAGAATCAATTCTAAATTAATTGATGAGATTGGAAAGATGGGAGGTGATGTTAAAATTCAATTTGCTGTTTTAATACAGTTTGAAAAAGATAGGGAAATCCGCGATAATTATTTTTTCTAACAACGCAGAAAAATTTTCAGATAGTTTTTTATCTGAAGGAGTTAATAAACTCAATGAAAAAATAGAAAAGTTCACCCATTTAGGCAGTGGATGGAGAGTAATCAATATTTTAGAAATAGATTTTATACTTACCAAATTTTCCCCAATTAGTCGTTTATCAGGTCATCGATATATTCAGACTCCTTCTGCTATTGCATCTAAAAAATCTATTATAAATGTTAAAAATACCGAAGATAAATGCTTCCTTTATAGTATTCTGACAATTCTTAAAAAAGATTTAATTTTAGAAAATCGGACTAGACCTGCAAAATACACCGAGTTTTTAAACGACTTAGTATATGACGAAATTACGGATTGTCCAATGAAATTAATAAATATACCCAAATTTGAAAAGAAAAATGCCAGTTTAAATTTAGCAATAAACATCCTTTCTTATACTACAACTGTAATAATTGACGAGGTTCCTGATAGTTATGTCTTCCATCATCTTCATTTAAGTATAATTCATCGTTCAAAGGTCATTGTCGGAACAACTATTTATTTGCTTTTATTAGGGAAAAGTGATAGGAATCACTACACCGCGGTGAGTGAACTCAATAAATTAATGAATTGTCATCAGAATCCTGATTGTCCAGTTCAAATTAAATGCAAATGATGCCCACACGTCCTAAATGGTGTCAGGCTGGATCATGTCTTTAATAAACATGTAGCTCTATGCGCTAAAAATCAGACGGGTACAGCCCTTTACATATTACCCGATAACAAATATTTAAAATTTGAAAATTATTCTAAAACTATCACCCCTCCCTATGTAATTTATGCCGATTTTGAGTCGGTTTTACCACCTGATGTTAGACATCACCAAATTCATATGCATAGTTCAGCAGGCCTTTTAGTATTAAATAACTATACAAAAACACAGCAATATTTTGAATTTTATGGACCTGACTGCATTTCTTTATTTCTTAAAAAATTAGAGGAAATTGCTGTCACAATTGTCTTTCGCTGAACAACGAGAATTTAAATCATGTCAAACTTGCTATCTTTGCAAGAAACCAATTGTAAATCCTGCTAAAGACCATTGTCACTTTACAGGTAAATATCTTGGTGCAGCGTGCCGAAAATGTAATTTTACGCGTAGAATATATAAGTTGCTTCCGATAGTGTTTCATAATTTAAAAGGTTACGAATCATCAGCTTTTCACTTTTAAAAATAGTAAAATAGCGCTAAACAACCACGATGATAAGAGAGCATGGGTTGATAAAAATGTTAGTTTTGTCTATGGACACTATAGAGGGCTTGATGCAATTTATATTGGTCATAGTATTACAAGAACACAGCAATTTCAAGATATATTCAAAGAAATTCTGGCTTCTGATTGATCATCAATTATCTTTGTTTGAATGACCTTGATAAATTATTATGACTCATCGAATGACCTTGAATGAATCATGGTCTTTGTTTGAACGACCTTGCTAAGTTATGACTCATCCAATGTCCTTGAATGAGTCGTTGTCTTTGTCCTAAAAAAATGTTGTACTTTTAGACTTAGAAAAAACGATTAACCCCCCACGGGGGGGTTGATCTAGCGGTGACACATCCCATTACTGTAAGTGAATTTTTACAATTTCTTCTGATTACATTGTAGAATTATATGGAATTCAGAATTCCCTGATGTCCATGACGCAAAGATTATAATTTGAAACTCTGACTGGAAAGATGAGATTTGATAAACAATTTTATATGGAATGAATTATAAGAAAGCCTTGTGTATTGCTCTTTTATTGTTTCCTGGATCGCAAAAGCCCGCTCTCCTTGGTTTAGTGAAAGTTTTACACATTTAATACTTTA
Source organism: Schmidtea mediterranea (assembly GCA_022537955.1). NCBI lineage: Eukaryota > Metazoa > Platyhelminthes > Tricladida > Dugesiidae > Schmidtea > Schmidtea mediterranea. The sequence goes on along the minus strand of CM039679.1, from coordinate 1,274,342 downwards.
TTAAGATATTTCTAAAAATAATCAGATTTTGGATATTTAAATTTATTTTTTACACGAAGTTAAGGACCATCCATTAAGGCTGACACCAAAAAATAAGCAATTTTTGATCCCATTGTCCCTTTTCACGAGCACCTCATGTTGGGCCAAAACACAAACGGCCTTGGAAAATGTTTAAATGAATCGGTAACACACATGCAAACATAACATGCAAATTTAAAATAAACCTATTAAAACACCAATTAAACCCACCAAAATATGAGAGGAAAAACAATAAAATATAAAATATAAAATAATAAACATAAAAATAAATTAAAAATAATAACAAAATGCAACAAGATCCGCACGATACAAAAACAAACATAACATGAAAACCCAACAAATTCGACCGAAATTTGATAAATCAATAAAATTTCATGAAAATGAAATTTAAATCAAAGAATTTGAATTAGAAATAATTTAATAAAAATTCTAAATAAAAAATTATCAAAATAAATGAAAAAATAATAAAAATAAAGATTAGAATACACTAGAAAATAACAAGGTCGAATTTTGTTTTACTAAATCAAAATTAACACGCGAGGTTAGGGACAGAAAATAGGTATAAATACCGATACATTTTCACATAAAATTTAACCAAAAAAACCATTTTAACCATTTTTTGAAACCAGTTTTCAAACCAGTTTGAAGCAAAACTTTTGTTAATTCTTAAAAATCTATTGTGAATTTTTAGGTGAGAAGTAGTTTTATTTGAAACTCTCTCTCCACATCTCATCCTCACAACCTCAGTGGAGCTCTGCTTGGATGTCGGCGTGGGGGGAGATGTATTTTTATGAAATTTTTTGATTGGATTGAATTGGTCAAGTAATTTTGTATTTTGCTTTTAAAATATATTAATAAATATTTATGATGTTAAAATTTGTTTTCATGAAATTAATTAATTTATCTGTCGAAATTTTTCCGGCCCGCAGCCAAAACACATCGCAAAACAGCAAAATCAACATACAATTCAGACTCGTGTAAGCGCGTGGAATATCGCCAATGATCTGTGCCCGTGAAGACCCGGCGTGCGGAACGCAGGGGTTGGAACGTCAATATTATCCCGTATAGAAGAAACGAGAAATAATGAAGAGGTCTTTTGGCTGCCTCCTCGTTTCTCGTTTTCTGTAAATTCGACCTAAATTATTCTACACACGGCTCAAAATCATCACACCGAGTAGTCCAGTGGGCACTCATTAACTATAATATAAACATAAAATGCGTCTAAGGCCTATTAAAGGGAAAAGGGTACGGGGAATAAATTAAAATGAAATCGTTGATATGAAATAAGATAATTTAATAAATTCAACTATAGATCGTAGTCGTTAATCATTATGGTATAAACTACTAATAAAATAAAGAAATTAATTCTAAATTCGAGTTTCGACGCGACTATTTTTCCTATAAATTTAAAATTGATGTGAAATTAAAAGAAAAACCATAAACTAATACTGCTATTACAAAATTATCCATAAACTTATTAAATACATAATGGTGAGGTTAAAACCAATTTACCCTGAATCTACGATGAGGTAGAGAATTCGAACAAGTTATAGATCAGAGTGCATCCATAAGCATAACAAGTGCATTTTATAAGATACTTTCATAAAAACAACTTGGTTAATAATTGGATTTGCTAAAGAACTCAAGCAGTAGTAACATAATAAAATGCCGATTCTTTAAATCCACTAGAATCACGAAAAATCCATCGAGCAGACAATTTTATTCTCCCTCCAAAAGTCATTGACAGAACTGTAAAGCATCCCTAAAATCTCTGTAAAATCATGCGAATTAATTAAATCACTAACCTACTAGAAAACTAAACGAAATTTAACTAAGCATCGTAATAAAATTCCAAAACATAGATAAGAAAATCCAATCGAAAACGCATATATATCCAAAATGGAGTTCGGATTGATAGACCTTCCAAACCCTAACGATTGCCTAAAATCTCATGATGAACCAAATCAAGGCTGAACCAACCTCAGAATTCCCTAGAATAAATTGATGATAATCTGATTTAATGGAATAAACCACCTGAATTTCTCATCGCCACACAAATCCCGTATATATAGTAATAATAGGTAAAGCTGGAGAGTATACTGAAGAAAAATGAGGACATTAAATACAAATAAATTAAAAATTAAAATCAACCTGAAATATCAATCGAATGAAGGCTACGACCAACCGGAAACCATGAATTTCATTTCATAAACCATCCTGATCATCGAGATTGGATTTCCGTTAGTGAATACTTCGCCCAGACAATAAATATTGATTCCATAATCATAAATAAACATTTTTCACATGCGAATGTTCTGGACTAACCATAGCACAGCGGAAGCACACACAACCACATTAGTTTATATGATTAGAATACCAACTAGTCAGTTCATTAACTTCAGTTTTTTTTTGTTGGGATATGAATCAGGCAACTACGACGATAGAAGGGAAAACACCAAGGGAATCGAGTTCCCAAATCCAAGGTAACTTATAGAATTTCATTTTAACTATTCCTAATTCATGAATCTTTAAAGGGGGAATAGCCATTATTGTTTTCGTAAATTTTCATATAAGTTAAAATTGATTCCTTAAAAAATTCAATCGATAGTAACCCTATGTCACAAAGTTTAGTTACCGAATTCCACAAATTTCGAATTAATGGTTAATCTTGTTCCCCACGAGTCTTAAAACGGATAATCAGCATCATTTATGAATTTTAGCATCAAAGACTATATTATTTCATTGAGAATTATCATCATTTCATGAACTGTAAATCGATAGTTGGTGACATCGCGTAGATTAAAGGTTGATAAATGTCTCATTGCATAATTTTATTATTATTTTCGTAAGGGTTAGGATCCGAAATTGCGATGAGTTCCTAGATAACAAGTGATAATTATTCCTGTTTTCATGAACCTTAATTCAATATGCACTTTATCTCATAAATCATAAATAGAGGAATTATTTTCGTCCTATAAATACTAAATTGATTCTGATGTTCATGGCATAAATTTGAAGACGACCAGTACCTCCCTTACCCAAACTTCAGACTGACAACTAAATCTTGTTCCTTCTGAATCCTACGCTGCCAGTTATTAAACTACCACAGATGATTTGAATGGACCTATGGACATTCGTTCGAGACGTAAATAAATAGATATTCGTCTTCAACACTTTGTTACACCCTGAGAGTAGTGGAAATTTTTCATTCACAACCATTATTCGGCGACAAACACTGCTTTGACGTCAATACGCAAAGCTACAATTAAAATAAGATACTTTGAAACTACATTATGCCTATTCACATAACCCTAATGATATTTTAGAAAAGCCAATGCCTCTCGAGTGGATTCCCGCCCATGTGGCAGAAGAATGGCGTCAGGCTTGGAAGCGAACACGGCCGACGACAAGCCTCGAGGAGCCTCAACCCAAGAGACCGCATCTGACCGCCTTGCAGATGCTGGGCATGGAGAATGACCCCCGTTGGGCGAACGAGCGGGTTAACCAGCAATACCCTGCTGAGGAGATCCGGGATCACGCGCGGAACCTTCTCGCCCATTGGGAAGAAATACAATGGCAGGTCGACCTGAATGTAGTTAGGGCCAGGATGTACCTAGCCAATGTCGAAGATGACATCTCTGTCGGGCGCATTGCAGATATTTATCCGACCCGGCCGGCCCGCAATACCAGGCGACCAGTGGCTGTCATCCCAGGCCACTCTCCGGAAGAAGGAGTTAGGAGATTTTTTGAGGAACCCTGACTCCCGGACTAAAGGAAGCACGGACAACGATTTGTATTATTAGTTTAATTAAAAATTAAAAATGTTGTTCGTTTTAATTTGATGATTCGGTAAACTCATTCTCGCAACTTGTTTTATATTAATCAGAATTTTGATTCATTTGAGTTAATAGTGGAATTAAAAGATTTCTATTGCAGTGATGACATCTACTCAACTATTGCAAACTGAACTTACCCATGCTAGACGAACGAACGCAAACCTTCTCGACCAGATAGTTCAAGTAACACGAGAAGCTCAACAGATCAAGTCTACCTGGTCTACCTCAGGCTCGCTGCCGCTCAAAAGGGTTGGGCGGAGGAGCGTCAACTCAACCAGAGTCTCCGGACGCAAATCAGGGGATTAGAAGTCGCCTTGGCAGCCAGTCGTGAAGGGGAAGCGGTAACTTATCCGCTTATCTTCGCCCCGTCTCAGTTGGCGTACCGGGATCCCCTCAACAATGTCGCGCTGGCAGCAAATCCATCAACCGTCCCGTCAAGTACTCGCCGGCCGGGACGCAAGGAGCGTGCCCGACGCAGAGCCGCACGTCTGCCAGGCCAATCGAACTAACTTACCGACATTATATATAATTTTTTTTAATCGTTTTTCTTGTTTGAATAAATAGAATTGTAATTATTGTTAAACAAATCCCAAGTAACAGGTCACAAAATATGATTTATATGAGATTATCATCGTGAGTACTCACACCGTGTCATCGAAACATTGTTCTATTTCTACTGATCGACATGAATCTGATCTCGAATCTTCTCACACAAAGCGAGCATAGGTCTTCCAACGACAGCTCGTTGAACCCGAGCAATTACAGTATTAGTAATAATGCTCACTTTTTGCGGGCAATCCACCCACTCGAACACATTTCCAACGTTGCCTAGCAATGGGTGCCGAGTGGTAGTCGAAGTAATATTTATATGGCGTTACCGGGGCAATAATAGTATGGTTTAAACAAATAGCGAAACCCAGTAACCCACCTCCCAGGAGAGAGATCCCTCTAAAAATAGAAATTTAAATAATTTATAAGCATATAGGCTGAATTTAATTTCAACATTATATGTAGTAGTACGCAGTATTGGTTGAAAAATAATGGATATGAAACATGCCGCTTACTTAATATATATAGTATATAAAAAAGATAATAGAAAAAGATTAATTCATCATATATAATATTTAAACGACAAATGCTGCTGGGAATGTCTTAAGCAGCGTTCCCTCTAAGATGCGCACACAAATATTTTGAATTGAGCATAAGAAATTTACTTGGAAATATTTTAACAAAATTTAAAAAAAATTTGTTTTAATTTAAAAACAAACATTTTTCAGTTTACTGTACTAAAACGTTAAAAAAGATTTTGTTTCATATTCCAGTAAAAACAAATTAAGTATAATCCATTATTTTCTTCTAGTTATAATATAAAAAATTCAAAAAAATAATTCCTTAGATCAAAACGCCATTGTCAACACATCTGATTTTAATTATGGCGATAAAAACTTTAAAAAATTTATTTTGAAATATGGAAATCTCATCCCAAACATGGATAATAAAATAATAATGGATGAGTATAAAGATTTAAAGTACTTATTTACAGAAAAATTCAAAAATAATAGTCGTGATTTCAATGATCGACTTCAATTAGTTTTTCGTGAAGATAGTTTTCAAAATATAAGAATTTTGTTTGATATTTGTGGAACCTTTAGAGAATCGAGCGCTGATTGTGAAAGAGGCTTTAGTCTGATGAATTTGATTAAAACAAAACTTAGAAATGGATTGGACGTAAATCATTTGCGTAATTTAATAAGAATCAAGTCCTTTTTGATGTCGGAAAATACTATTGACCTGGATAAAGTATACATTTACTGGAAGCACAACACAGATGGGAGAAAAACTAATCATGTAATTAATATTGCAAGAAAAAACATTTTTACTAATAAAATACCTAATTTACTTAATTTTTTAATGGTAGCGCAATTTATTTTTTTCTGCTCAGCTAAAAAATTTTAGAGGGAACTTTGGTCTTAAGTACTCAACCTTCCTCCCTAGTGTCCTTTTTGTGAAAACCCCCATTTGTTGGGGACGTCTTTAAAGTATGCTCCCTTATTTAAAGTTTGTAAATCTTATTAGTTTGTATATAGTAATAATCCCAAATTTTGAATTCTGATAATGGTTGTGAATAATGGGAAATGAAAGGCAACATATTATGAGACATTAGAGAATAAGTGCTAGCCCAAATGATCACATTAATGGCTACCGATTTCCATATATTTTCTCCTTTACTCTAAATTGATCCGCTCTGCAAATATGACCATCACATAAAATGAATCAATTTTCTTTTATGGTGACTGTTGGAACTAATGAGAATAGGTTTCTCAAACCCAGTGAAACAATCACAATAGCAAAGTATTGTCTAGTCCAGCATTATCCCCTCTGCAGACCATACCTCTCACCAACACAATAATTCACACTCTGCGATAAACTCCTCTGAACAATTTGTTGCTTTTAAAACTCAGAATAGTTAAGCTATCTATATAAAACTCTCATATCGTTCGCAACTTTATCGAATCTCATTGTTATTGCTTCAATTATTAAAATTCTGCATTAAAGCTTGTATAAAAAACTAATGCACCGATCTAATAGAAATGACGGGATAACTAATGCTCACCCGCACTCCCGAAATGATCGGTTGTCCTGGCTACAGCTGCTGTCGCACCAGAAATGCAAACACTTGTAGCATTTATCTATGATAACAATTGCGAACATGCTACAACAGGGATTCCACCAGAAATGACGCAAATCAATCCTATTGGCTGCCGCCTAGTATTAACCAATCAAACATCAACAACAGCGGAAATCAATCCTATTGGCTACCGCCGAGTATTAACCAATAAAACATCAACAACATCGGAAATCAATCCTATTGGCTGCCGCCGAGTATTAACCAATAAAACATCAACAACAGCGGAAATCAATCCTATTGGCTGCCGCCGAGTATTAACCAATAAAACATCAACAACAGCGGAAATCAATCCTATTGGCTGCCGCCGAGTATTAACCAATAAAACATCAACAACAGCGGAAATCAATCCTATTGGCTACCGCCGAGTATTAACCAATAAAACATCAACAACATCGGAAATCAATCCTATTGGCTGCCGCCGAGTATTAACCAATAAAACATCAACAACATCGGAAATCAATCCTATTGGCTGCCGCCGAGTATTAACCAATAAAACATCAACAACAGCGGAAATCAATCCTATTGGCTGCCGCCGAGTATTAACCAATAAAACATCAACAACAGCGGAAATCAATCCTATTGGCTGCCGCCGAGTATTAACCAATAAAACATCAACAACAGCGGAAATCAATCCTATTGGCTGCCGCCGAGTATTAACCAATCAAACATCAACAACAGCGGAAATCAATCCTATTGGCTACCGCCGAGTATTAACCAATAAAACATCAACAACAGCGGAAATCAATCCTATTGGCTGCCGCCGAGTATTAACCAATCAAAACACAAATCAATCTATTCTCCGCAGTATTACCATAACATCAACAACAGCGGAAATCAATCCTATTGGCTGCCGCCGAGTATTAACCAATAAAACATCAACAACAGCGGAAATCAATCCTATTGGCTGCCGCCGAGTATTAACCAATAAAACATCAACAACAGCGGAAATCAATCCTATTGGCTGCCGCCGAGTATTAACCAATAAAACATCAACAACAGCGGAAATCAATCCTATTGGCTGCTGCCGAGTATTAACCAATAAAACATCAACAACAGCGGAAATCAATCCTATTGGCTGCCGCCGAGTATTAACCAATCAAACATCAACAACAGCGGAAATCAATCCTATTGGCTACCGCCGAGTATTAACCAATAAAACATCAACAACAGCGGAAATCAATCCTATTGGCTGCCGCCTAGTATTAACCAATCAAACATCAACAACAGCGGAAATCAATCCTATTGGCTACCGCCGAGTATTAACCAATAAAACATCAACAACATCGGAAATCAATCCTATTGGCTGCCGCCGAGTATTAACCAATAAAACATCAACAACAGCGGAAATCAATCCTATTGGCTACCGCCGAGTATTAACCAATAAAACATCAACAACATCGGAAATCAATCCTATTGGCTGCCGCCGAGTATTAACCAATAAAACATCAACAACATCGGAAATCAATCCTATTGGCTGCCGCCGAGTATTAACCAATCAAACAGCAGCAATCAAATAAAGACACAAAAAGCTCTCAATTACATTAACAACAGAATTTCTCAGTGGAATTTGCAATTGGATTTATTCCTCCAGAGGATTTCTCCATCATTTGATTCATCGCTGGAGCTGTCGGAGGGGGAATTGCTGTCCAGGTTCCCCTTGCCCGTTGTTAGACAGGTCCGTTTCGCCTCGATGGAATTGATCAGGTTGTTGAACGAGCTCCAAATGATCCTGAAATAATCAATAAATTACCTCAATAAATATTCCATTTCTGCCAAACGTTTCATTGATATTTTCCACAAGTTGCAATTTAACCGCGTCATTCTGGCTCTCTTGTTCCATTTTCTCTTCGTTTTCCTTGCTTACGGTTTCGATTGATTTCAAAAACAATTCGTAATCTTCGTCCATTTTGGTTTTCGGTAACACTTTTTTCGTTTTCAATTCCAAGTGAGGATCATCGAAAAATCCATCCGGGATGCTCATGACGTCATTTGCTCGAATTTCCGGCGCATTTTCATCAACTGAATCGCATTTTATAATGTTCAAAACATTTAATTGGCCACATATAAAATGTGCCCGATTTTTACCCGCTTTATTATCTTCGTTTTCAACAAATTTCCTCGAAATCTCTGCATTATTGACAAATTTCACTTTGTTACCAGAACTGGCTTTGTCAGAAGTTTCAACTGGTGCATCTAGCTAATTACTTGACCATAAGTTATTTAAATGGAAAATAGTTACTTTATTCTTTAAAATAGATTTGGTTTTAACTTCTTCAATAGAAACATCTTTCTAAACAAAAACAATAATAGTTTTTGCGACAAAATATTTACTTTAAATTTTCGTTTTCTGAGATTACTATTATGAGAAATTTCAGCATTTGATGATTTCGATCTATAAATGTAGAGTTATAGATAAATAAACCGCAGGAATATATAGTATACGGTTTAGTTTGTGGAAATTTCGAGCCTAGTTGCTTTCTAAATAAGGATTTTATATCTTTTGAAGAATTTGACATTTCAAACTATACAACAATATTTAAACAAAAATAATTTAGAGATTTGTTTAACAAATAATTATAACGATTTTGTTAATTTGAATATTCAATTTGTTCTTTGAAAAATGTTATAAAGATATGAAGTCTCGGAAACAATATTTTATATTATTTTAAAATTACTAAATTTCCAAGCGATATATGAGGCCTTAATTTATTATTAATATAATACATATAATATTGATGGGATTCATAGTGGTGGGTTACAGGGTTTCGTTATTTGTTTAAATTGTTCCGTGGTTGCCCCGTAACGCCATACAAAAAGATGCTAACTGCCACTTGGCACCCGTTGCTAGGCAACGTTGGTAATGTGTTCAAGTGGTGGACTGCCCGCAAAAATTGAGTATCATTAGCTAATACTATAGTTGCTCGGACAATCCTCGGGTTCACGAGCTGTCAATAGAAGACCGGTGCTCGCTTTTAATTGTTCGGTCCCTGTGCGTCGATCTAGCTGTTTTACTGGCGTTAGTTTGAGGAAAGAAGAATAAATGGTGGTTTTTATCTAAAGCTTCACAACGTTATTTTAAAACCTAACGAGGACATAAATGTAATGAGAGATATACTGAAAACAATATAGTTAACAATAGTTTATTTATCTAGGAAATGCATTGATTAGAGAGTCGAGCGGCTCGGCACTTAGCTCGCTCCTTGCGACCAGGTCGTCGACTAGATGTTGAGGGAATTGTTGGAGTAGGGGTTTCGACAGGGGTTGGCATTGCGGATGGGGTCGGATTCGCTTCACGGTATGCTAATTGAGCCGGGGCGAAAACTAGAGGGTAGGTTACCGCTGCCCCCTCTTGACTGGCGGACAACGCTACCTCTAGCCCCCTGATTTGGGTCTTCAGGCTTGTCACCAATTGTCTTTCTTCGGCCCACCCCTTCTGGGCCGCAGCTAACTTTTGATACAACGGCTTGACTCTCGTGGGGTTTATCCACGTCGCCTTGAGTTGTTGCGTTTCCCGGACCATGTGTACGAGTTGGTTATGGAGGTCCTTATTTGTCTGTCGTGCTCGGGTTAATTCATTTTGCAGTAACTTTACGGGATCCATTTCTAAAATAGTAAGGGTGAATTTGATGACGACTAATATAAAGATGAGCAATTTTACTTAAACATATTTAGGAAACGAGAGTTATAATAATGATCAAAAAACGAGACAGAAAAACTTTGTTTTTAGAATCGATCACAATGTCACTATAGCAATAATAAATATTCAAATCAATAGAGTTTACTCCTCCGCGAAGAATCGTTTGATCCCCTCTTCCGGAGCGTATCCCGGGATCACGAGTACCGGTCGCTTGAGGTTTCTGATCGGTCTTGGAGAAGGCGGGTAGTTGTCAGCCAGTCGTCCTGCCGCTATGTCATCTTTGACATTGGCCAGGTAGGTTGTGGCCCATGCCACATCAGCCTCGATTTGTCGCTGATGCTGTAGAAGGCCTTCCAGAAGCTCTTGGGCCTGCATTAGAATATCTCGTGACGGATTGGGTTCGTCCGCCGTCTTCCGAAATCGCTTCATGAACTCCTCCGGCGATATTTCCTCCGATTGGTTATCTGTAGGCACCTCAGGATATCGCTCCTGGTATGTCCGACTCCAGGCCTGCCTCCATTGTTCCACAGTGAGAGCGGGCATATCAATCATGGTTCCCGTGTGTTCTGAATATAAAAATATGGTTTTACTCAATATCTCTCCTGCAGTTTTGATGGGAACTGTGATTTGAGGTTTCACTACAAAACGCAGTCTCTCACGTCTTGTAAAGGAGAACTCACTAGCCTGAATCTACATGCATTAGGTGTTGGGGTATTTTGTGAGTACGGCAGTTAGTAATGCTGATAATCTCGTGTCGTAAGGGTGCGTTAGGCCAAAAATATCTTTGCGGCTTGGTGAAATAATATTGTATTTTCATTTATGATTGTGTCTACCTTATATGTGCCAGTTTATTAATAGCATAAAATTACATATGTACCAGTTAATTTAATAAGTAAAATAATTCTATAACGTCAACTTAAAGTATTTTTAACGCAAACAAAACAAAAATAAAATGAACTATTTATCGATATATTCCCTAAGTAATTATTACGTTTCGGCCAGACTAAGTTTCATGGGTACTCCTCGATAAACATGGGTTTGTTAAATATTTGACAGGCTCATTTAATAAGGCTGGTAAGTTGTTGGCGACTTTGTATGTTATTAGGCTACAATCATTACTTAATAATTTTCAACTCAATTAGTCGTAGCGAGGTGGATCTATAGTGGTCATCTAAGATAAAGTGTCCAACTTGTTATGTTTGGTGAGAGAGCGGTTGGATTCGGGTTCATCTGGGTGAAAGTAGGTGTTGTCAGGTCTGGTTATTGTTCCTATAGCTCGAAATACATACGTAAAAGTCATGATAATAGTAATTATTTAGAATTTACCTAACAAGTCTTCTGCGAGGTTTGGGTATTTGGGCTCTAGCTTCTCGTCGAAACTGTTTACGGAATTCATGGTTGGCAAATTGCGAAATTGAAAAATGGAGTGATTCGATTATCGACGGTGATTTGACGAATTACAGTCAGGCGACAGGAACTAGCTGTCAATTTCGGTTCAACTATCATGGTGAATTGCCGGATGTGCCAATGGTTTGTTTAATTTCGTCATGCCATTCATTATCTAGTGTTGGGCCAGCACACAAATAGCCTTGAGAATTGTTTAAATGCATCAGTAATACAGCACGAAAACCCAGCACCAAGATAACTTAAAATACAATATACAACACCAATTAAACACGTTAAAATCTGAGAGAATATAAATAAATATAAAATCAAAAACATAAAAATAAAATTAAAATAATAACAAAATGCACCAAGATTCGCACGATACCTACACAAATATAACAAGAAAACACAACAAATTCGACGAAATTGAAAAAATTAATAAAAGTTCATTAAAATGAAATTTAAATCGAAAATTTGAATTAGTAATAATTCAATAAAAATCTTAAATAAAAAATTATAAAAATAAATCAAAAAATAATAAAATTAACGAATAGAATTTACTAGAAAATAACAAGGTCGAATTTTGTTTTACTGCATCAAATTTCACACGCGAGAAAAATAGGTATAAATACCGATGTGTTTTCACAAATAGTCAGTCTTATTTTTCGGAGAAAAAATTTCATTACAAATTTTAACTGGTTGTATGGCTGGTTGAGAGCCGTGCATTCAGGCAATTAACACGGGTAAGTGTTTTGCCTGAACACGATCACTCTCAACTGGTGCAATATTATTAGTTAATTTTTTCGAAGAGAATTGATGGGTAATTTTTCAATTGAATTTATGTATGACTTTTCAGATCGAATTAATGAATGATTTTTGTTTTGCAAATTGAAGTTATGGATAATTTTGTTTTTCCAATTGAATTTATGGATGATTTTTTGAATCAAATTTGTGGGTAATTTTTCAATTGAATTTATGGATGATTTTTCAGATTAAATTTATGGATAATTTTGTTTTTCCAATTGAATTTATAGATGATTTATCGAATTAAATTTATGGGATTTTCGAAGTAAATTTTATGGAATGGATACAATGAATTTCAAATGTATGTGGCCGATGTAATATGCTGAATAAATATTTTATATCTACAACCTTAGTGCATCGAAACTTTTATTCCAAATGCTATGGTAAATTATTATTTGTTATTCCTTTTCCGGCCCACAGCCAACACATAACGCAAGAAAGCAAAATCTACATAGTACAGATTCGTGTAAGTGCGTGGAAGATCGCCAATGAAATGTACCCGTGAAGACTCAGCGTGCGGAACGCAGGAGTTGGAACGTCAATATTATCCGTACATAGGGGAAATTGGAGGGTAAATGAGTAGTTTATTGGCTGCTCCTTCACCATCCGTTTCCTGTAAAATTGACATAAATGTTTAACAACAATCGGCTCAAAATCTCTAACATCGAGTAGTCCAGTGGGCACTCATTAACTATGAAATGAACATAAATAGATCTTAAGGACAAAAAGAGGGAATGGGTAGCGGGGAAAATTGCGAAATCGTTGCAACAGTTAAAATGAATAGCCATCGGAAAAAGATTAATCCGAACGACCAAAATCATGAAAAAAAATAATGTTTTAATAAGAATTAAATAAATTTAATTTGAGTTGAGGCGGGAAATATGGGCGGGACGCTGCCCAAATTTTCCGAACTAATTCAAAATATTTAACAAAAATAGTAACACAAAAATGGAATGCGTAAAATAAGGGCGGAACGCTGCTCAAATTTTCCGAGTCAATGAAAATACTTTGTCGAAAACTGTAGAATAGGGATGAACCGTAAAATAAGGGTGGAACGCTGCTAAAATTTTCTAATTTACAAAAATACTTTACCAAAAACCGAAAAATATAGATGGACTACGGCTAATGTTGTATATCAATAAAAAATTTAACGCTGAGGAATAAGGACGGATCCCTACAAAATCTTAATAAATATAACGATAATGATAAGGGTAATGGTAATTATAATAATAATAATATTGATAATAATAATGATAATGATAATAATAATAATAATAATGGTAATAATAATAATAATCATGGTATTTGTAGTAATGATTGATAATAATTATGATAATGATAATAATAATAGTAATACTCATAGTAACAATAACAATAAATATAATGGTAGTTATAGTAATAAAAATATTAATAAAGGTAATAGTAGTAACAATTAATAAAGGCAATATATATAATAGCAACAATGATAATGCTAGTAATATTAATGGGAAACACTGTAGAGATAATAGGAATAAGGGTGAAAGATATAATGTGGGTGTATTTAACACAACCAAGGGTGTACTGACCAAAGAATAATCATCAACATGGACAACGATAAGAAGGACTATGGGAATGGACATAACAATGAATGATATGAGAGTATAGGTTAACATTTGAAGGAGATAGGAGAATAATGGGACCTAAGAATCAAAAGCGAGCACAGGTCTTCTATCGACAGCTCGTGAACCCGAGGGTTGTCCGAGCAACTATAGTACTAGCACATGGTACTCAATTTTTGCGGACAATCCACCACTTGAACACATTACCAACGTTGCTTAGCAACGGGTGCCAAGTGGATCAGTATCATTTTGTATGGCGTTACTAGGGTCGCGAGAAGGATAAGCAAGATTTGAAACCCTGTAACCCACCACTAGTATATTTATTTTAGGTGGATAAATTTGTTTATCCGGTCCGTTCACATCTATTGTGGTCATTATATGAATTTTCGTATTCGTATGATCATGAACTTTTCAAGTAGGCGAGATATTTTATTATACTTGATTATTATCGAATTTTGTTGTTTAAGGATCACTAGTTATATCGGGGTTGCAATTTGGAATTTTTGTGTCATGAGCACTATGTTCTGGAAGCTCTCTCAACGTTCATTGGGGAAAGCAGGTCATCTTGTCACCATGGTCAAAACAAAATCAGTGGTAAGTATTTCTCATTGTTAGGTTCTGCATGGCTAGTTATTAATCGTTTTATTTTTTAGGGTTCGGTTTTATTGACACACATTTATTGGGTGATTTTCTAAATGCCACTCTGTTAATACTGGATTCGACGCAGTCCTTATAATCGCTTTCTTCAACTCTTCGACAATGATTTTAATGTTTTACGTGAGGAATTGTAGTCGTTACGTGAAGGTTTTTCATTTGCTGATTTTTATTTTTATCAATTTTGTTAATAAATTTCTTTGATTATTTTGTTTCGAAGTGGTTAATCGTGGTAATTTTTGTCAATGACTTATCTAACTAAGCAAATGATATAAATTTTTGTTTTGATAATTTTGGTCACCCATTTTATTCGATCCATGTCTCTATTCCATGATCAACAAGTCAAAGTCCCTTTTTCCACTTCGTGGATTTGTTGGATTTATTGAAATATGATTTTTCTATTATTCAAGAGAATCGGATGTTCCTCGAGTGATTACTTGGTTCCACTCATAATTCTCTGTATGTCACTCCACGAACTTACGATAATCGCGAATTCACATTGATTGATTTTTGTTCTGAAGTTACATCAAGGAGGACTTTGTTTGTTGATCAAGAAATTGCATCGATTCGATTTAGTAACTATTTTGTTTAATAGGGTACGCATAACTAAATTTTCGGTAATTCATGATTTATAAACTGCTTATTTTATTCAGATACTTATTTTTTCGGTATGATAATGGTAATTCATACTTAGTGAACTACTTATCTTATTCGAGTACTTATCCTTATGGTAAAATAAGTTAATGAGTTAGATCTTCCTTACATTAAGCAATAATTAGATTAAATTCAATGAATTATCTATTAAATGAATACTTAGTTTTACGGTATGAAAATTTAATGAGTCAAATTTCTTTACTTTAAGCCATTAAAATCAATGAATTATTTATTAAATGAATACTTAATTTACGGTAGAATACTTTAATGAGTTAAATTTCTTTATGTTAAGCAATTAAAATCAATGAATTATTTATTAAATGAATACTTAATTTACGGTATAATACTTTAATGAATTAAATTTCTTTACGTTAAGCAATTAAAATCAATGAATTATTTATTAAATGATCTCTATTAATTTATTTGACTCGTAAATTTAATTTTGTTTGAAATATTAATTTGAATTATAACAACGATTTCCATTTAATTTAACCCCAGTTCCATTCCCTTTTAATAAGCCTTAGGCGCATATTGTGTTTACATTATATTTATTGAGTGCCCACTGGACTACTCGGTGTGATGATTTTTAGCCGTATGTAGTATGAGTTTGAGTCGATTTTACAGAAACGAGGAACGAGGAAGCAATCAAATGCCTTCTTCCTTATTCCTCCTTTCATCTATAGGGATAATATTGACGATCCAACTCTGCGTTCCGCACGCCGGGTCTTCACGGGCACAGATCATTGGCGATATTCCACGCACTTACACGAATCTGAATTGTGTGTAAAGTTTATTTACTTGCGATAGGTGTCGGCTGTGGGCCGGAAAAATTTCGACAGAATTTTGTTAATTTTAAGAAAACGAATTTTAACATCATAAATATGTATTAATAATTACCAAAACAAAATACAGAATTACTTGATCCATTCCATTCAAAATTTCATAAAAGAAAAATACATCTCTCCCCACGCCGACATCCAGGCAGAGCTCTACCGAGTTGCGAGGATGTGACGTGGAGAGAGAGTTCCACATAAAACTAAATCTCACCTAGAGGTTTTGTAATAGATTTTTAAACAAAATTCAAAATAATTTTGAAAAATGGTTTTACAATTGGTTTTTGGTGTGTGTTTTAATGTGAAAATGGATCAGTATATATACCTATTTTTCTCGCATGTGAAATTTAATGCAGTAAAACAAAATTCGACCTTGTTATTTTCTGGCAAATTCTATTATTTGTTTTTATTATTTTTTGATTTATTTTATAATTTTTTATTTATAATTTTTTTATTGAATTATTGCTAATTCAAATTTTTCAATTTAACTTTTACTTTAATGAACTTTAATTGATTTTTTCAATTTCGTCGAATTTGTTGTGTTTTCTTGTTATGTTTGTGTAAATATCGTGCGGATCTTGGTGCACTTTGTTATTATTTTAATTTATTTTTATGTTTGTTAATTTATATTTAATTCTTTTATTTCTCAGATTTTATATGGTTTAATTGGTGTTTTAGGGTTTATTTGAATTGCATGTTGTATTTGCGTGTGTGTTTCTGATCCATTTAAACATTTTCCAAGGCCGTTTACGTTCTGGCCCAACAATAGAAATTGATGTAATGCGCATTTCTAATAACGTTTGTAGTGTTTGGCCAGAACACAAACGGTCTTGTGAATGTTTAAATGAATCGGTAACACACATACAAATATAACATGCAGCTTTAAATTCAAAACCTATTGGTGGGTTTCTGGGTGTTGATATTTTGAAACTATATGGTTGTTACCCAGACAACCCCATACAAATATTCTTTCGCTTGCCACTCGGCACCCGTTGCTAAGCAACGTTGGAACTGTGTTCGAGTGGGTAGATCGTCCGCAAAAAGTGAGCGTTATTGCTAATGCTATAATTGACCGAACGATCTCTGGGTTCAACGAGCTGTCGATAGAAGACCTGTGCTCGCTTTTGATTCTTAGGTCCCATTATTCTCCTATCTCTTTCAAATGTTAACCTATACTCTCATATCATTCATTGTTATGTCCATTTGCTTAGTCCTTCTTATTATTGTCCATGCTGATGATTATTCTTTGGCCTGTACACCCTTTGTTATGTTAAATACACCCACATTATATCTTTCACCCTTATCCCTATTATAACTAAAATGTTTCCCATTATTATTACCAGCATTATTATTGTTACTATTATATATATTATCTTTATTAATTGTTGCTACTGTTACCTTTATTATTATTTTTATTACTATAACTACCATTATATCTATTGTTATTACCACTATGATTATTACTATTATTATTATTATTATTATTATTATTACAATTATTATACTTATTATCAATATTATTAACAAATTTTGTGTAAGGATTTGTCCTTATTCCTCAGCGTTAAAATTTTTTTATTGATATACAACATTAGCCGTAATCCATCTGTATTTTTTGGTTTTCGATAAAGTATTTTTGTAAATTCGAAAATTTTAGCAGCGTTCCGCCCTTATTTTACGGTTCATCCCTATTCTACCGTTTTCGACAAAGTATTTTCATTGACTCGGAAAATTTGAGCAGCGTTCCGCCCTTATTTAACACGTTCCATTTTTACGTTACTATTTTTGTTAAGTATTTGAATTAGTTCGGAAAATTTGAGCAGCGTCCCGCCCATATTTTCCGCCTCAACTCAAATTAATTTATTTAATTCTTATTTAAAAACATTATTTTTCATGATTTTGGTCGTTCGGATTAATCTTTTTCCGATGGCTATTCATTTTAACTTTTGCAACGATTTCGCAATTTTTCCTGCTACCCGTTCCCTCTCTTTGTCCTTAAGATCTATGTATGTTCATATTATATTTAATGAGTGCCCACTGGACTACTCGGTGTTAGAGATTTTGAGCCGATTGTTGTTAAAAATTTATGTCAATTTTACAGGAAACGGATGATGAAGGAGCAGCCAAAGGGCTACTCATTTACCCTCCAATTTCCCTATCTACAGATAATATTGACGTTCCAACTCCTGCGTTCCGCACGCCGGAGCCTTCACGGGCACGAATCATTGGCGATATTCCACGCACTTACATGGTTCGAATAATATGTTTGATTTTATTAACTTGTGATGTGTCTTTGGCTGTGGGCCGGAAAAGGAATAACAAATAATATTTTACCATAGCATTTGGAATAAAAGTTTCGATGCACTAAGGCTTTAGATAGAAAATATTTATTCAGCATATTACATCGGCCACATACATTTGAAATTCATTGTATCCATTCCATAAAATTTACTTCGAAAATCCCATAAATTTAATTCGATAAATCATCCATAAATTCGATTTGAAAAATTATCCATAAATTCAATTGGAAAAACAAAGTTATCCATAAATTTGATCTGAAAAATCATCCATAAATTCAATTAAGAAAAATCACCCATAAACTCGATTCGAAAAATCATCCATAAATTCAATTGGAAAAACAAAATTATCCATAAATTCAATTTGAAAAACAAAAATCATCCATAAATTCGATCTGAAAAGTCATCCATAAATTCAATTGAAAAATTACCCATCAATTCCCTTCGAAAAAATCAATTAATAATATTGCACCAGTTGAGAGTGATCGTGTTCAGGCAAAACACTTACCCGTGTTAATTGCCTGAATGCACGGTTCTCAACCAGTTATACAACCAGTTATACAGTTCTGTAATGAAATTTTTTCTCCGAAAAATAAGACTGAAAATTTGTGAAAACACATCGGTATTTATACCTATAATTTGGCCTTAACCTTGCGTGTTAGTTTTACTGCGATCAAACAAAATTCGACTTTGAAATTATTTATGTTATCTACATTAAATTTTTATTTATTTCTTAATTTAAATTGGTAATTTATTTTTAACATTTTTAATTAAATTTATTCATCCAAAAATATTTTATTTTTATTCATTTAATTCATTAATTTTTACTTTTATATAAATGGTCATTTTACGGTCGAATTTTCTTGTTATTATGTTATTTTTTATGTAAATTTTGTGCTGTTCTTGATGCATTTTGTATTTATTTTATTTTACTTTTTATGTTTTTGATTTTATATTTATTTATATTCTCTCAGATTTTAAAGTGTTTAGTTGATGTTGTATATTGTATTTTAAGTTATCTTGGTGCTGGGTTTTCGTGCTGTATTACTGATGCATTTAAACAATTCTCAAGGCTATTTGTGTGCTGGCCCAACACTATGAAAACACCAATTAACCCTATCAAAATATGAGAGAAAAAACAATTACACATAAAATAATAAACATAAAAATAAATTAAAATAATAACAAAAAAGCAACAAGATCCGCACGATATAAATATAAACGTAACACGTAAACCCAACAAATTCGACCAAAAATTGATAATTTAACAAAAAATAAAAATTTCATGAAAATGAAATTAAAATTAGAGAATTTGAATTAGAAATAATTCAATAAAAATTTCAAATAAAAAATTATCAAATCAAATTAAAAAATAAGAAAAATTAAGATTAGAATACACTAGAAAATACCAAGGTCGAATTTTGTTTTACTAAATCAAAAAGAACACGCAAGGTTAGGGTCAAAAAATAGGTATGTATAACGATGGATTTTCACATAATTTTTATCGTTTTTGAAAATCATTAATCAGTTTTTCAACTTGAACCTTTTGTTTAAAAATCTATGTTTGGGTGAGTTTTATTTTGGAACTCTCTTTCCACGTCGCATCCTCGCATTTCAATGGAGCTCTGCTTGGATGTCGGCGTGGGGAGAGTAGTATTTTTTTATGAATGGTCGTTAGATCAAGTAATTCTTATGTTGTTTGTTAATATTAATAAATTATTTATAATATTTAAACTCATTTTTACTATAATTATTTTTCAAGTCGAAATTTTTCCGGTCCACAGCCAAAGACACATCACAAGTCATTAAAATCAGACATATTATTCAGATTCGTGTAAGTGCGTGGAATATCGCCGATGATCTGTGCCCGTGAAGACCCGGCGTGCGGAACGCAGGGATCGGAACGTCAATATTATCCCGTATAGAAGAAAGGAGAGATAATGAAGCGGTCTTTTGGCTGCTTCCTCGTCCCTCAGTTTCTTTAAATTCGACCTAAACTATATTTACACACGGCTCAAAATCAGCACACGAGTAGTCCAGTGGGCACTCATTAACTATAACATGAACACAATACGCCTAAGGTCAATCTAGAAAATGGTACCGGGGGAATAAAATTGAAATCGTTGTTAAAAATTTAAAATACAGATTGAAATTAAAATCGAACAATTAATAGCTATAAATTTGGAGACGCGTTTTCACACCAAAGTTAATAAAATCAGAGTTATAAACCTTCACGGATATATATGGTTAATGTCATAGTAAGAGTAACCAAAACTTCTATTAAACAAATGGGAATTATAATAAACCGCTATAACTCTCTACGATCAGATATTTTTACCCGAGCAGGAATAAAATTAGATTCATAACGCCCCCTAAAAGACTTAACTTAGTATGATCGACCCGAACGTTTAATTATTTAGAGGGATACATCAGTTGATCGGAATAATATTCGAACTTTATTCTACGAAAATTTTTACTTAATAATTCTAACGAATCCGAATTAAAATAATAACAAATTAACGAACATACCATGACCAAAGATAAAAATTCGACATAAAAGAGGACCGGATAATCTAAAGCGAGCACACGTCTTCTAACGACAGCTCGTTGAACCCAGGGAGTGTCCGAGCAATTACAGCATTAGTAATAACGCTCACTTTTTGCGGACAATCCACCCACTCGAACACATTCCCAACGTTGCCTAGCAACGGGTGCTGAGTGGTAGCTAGAAAGTATTTATATGGCTTTACCGGGGTAACCGTAGGAAGACTTAAACAAAACAACGGTACCCAGTAACCCACCATATAAATTTGGGGGCTCAGCCGGGATATAAATGATTGTTTTTGCAAAGAACCCAAGGAATAAATTGACATAAAACCATCTCAACTCATCTATTATACGAGTCAACATAATATACTACTTAAGAAAATGATGTTTTCGATTAATACCTGATAATACAATTTCCAATTAAGATACCATTAACACTCATGCAACGCACAAGTAACCGACGCAAAATTAAAGGGCAAATTTCGGGATAAAATAAAATGGGGTAAGTAAGGGGATTTGCAAGGAAAATAATAGGATCTAAGGAGTAAATAAATAAATCCCAATGAGAAATTATTAATTTGATGTTTTGTAAGATAAACTTCAAAGAGTAATTATGACTATTAATTAAGCGATAATAAGAAAAATTCCAACGAGCAATCTAGTTAACTAATATTTTAATAAATAAATGAGCAACTAAAAATATTCAGTATTTTATATATGGAACCAGCCAAAATAATAGCAAAACTGAAGGGTATCTTGGACATCGAAAACGATAACCTAGAGGAATTAATTAATAAACAAAAATTAATTAAACGAACTAAAAAAGATATAGCAACGATTTCAAACCTGTACTCTGACGAACTCTGCATATTAATAAAATTGATTGATATCGATAAAGATGTGACAACCGAAAGAATATATGAAATTCTTTTCATGAGATTAGAAATAGTCGAATTTGGCAAAAATTGGAACACGTTGATGAAAAAAGTCGAAAACATTGAGGAAGAGATAGCTGCCACACTGAAACAGCAGACCAAAGCCTATCAAGAATGCTATGCGTGCAAAACAGAGGATGCACGAGTAATGGTGATACCTTGCGGACACCTGAGTTATTGTCACGAATGCGCACAAGAGTCGCACTGTATGCTGTGCCGACGGAAAATAAAAGAAAGATTAATCATCTACTTCCCATGAACTGAAATTGTTGTTATACAAAATAAAATATATTGTTCATGAGAATTGTTATTATGATATGGAATAAAGTGTATTGTTACACATATTAAAATTATAATTATGCTTGAAATAATATATTGTTTAAAATATCGAAAATAAATATGCAGTGTTCGAGAGTAACTAAGAGTAATAAAATATCCAAACAAAGATAAATAAAAACTAATTACATATATGAAAGCCGAATCAAGGAAAAATTAAAACACATGCACAGAGACACAAAGTATTGGACGGAAAAATTTCGACAACCGAGTTTCCTAGTGTATGATTTTTTGTTGTTGTTTTATTTATATTATATTGAGATAGGACGAGGGAAAAACGATAACCTGAGCTATCAAATGATAGTACGCTCACCCGAGGGAAACCTTGATCAACCCTACTGAGAAACAAAATGGTAGGCCAAGTCGCGAATGTCAGCAAGCAACCGGCGAGAGATTGATCACCTCTTTTGGGAAGTTTGCTGATGCGATTACCACTAATTTTAATGGGGGAAGTGAAGAGATGGACCAAGAGGTGAGAGAAAGTGTACACAATTTAGAGAATTAGAATTTTTGTAAAGGTACCTAGAGATAATTTTTTCCCTAGCTGGTGGTGAGGCACCAGAGGACAGCTACGGACTGTCGTGTTCAGGATGTTACCAGCCAAAGGACTGGTGGCGCTGAGCCGTTCGATACAAAAACCCGGATACCACACCGAGTATCGAATGAATATTTTTTTTGCTGGGCACGACTCAATACACAACCCGGATCCCACACCGAGTACCAAATATCCGAATAGCGGTGAAGAAGGCATAACCGGTAAAATGCGCTAGACAAAAGAAGCCATGGATTGAGAGTCATTGTGAGGCCTCAAACTCGACCACTGGACGAGTCACCCAAAAGTCACTGATAAAACTCAACTTCGATATCAAGATAAGATATGATTAAGATTAAAGATAATACGAACATGAGGATTAAGATTAAAGATAATATAAAAATGATTAAAGATGAAAACAGATATTCTAGATAAAATACGACTATGATTAGATTAGATATCAAAGATAAGAGATGATTATGAAACAAGATATGATTATGATAGTAGAGATGAGATACAATCACGATGAGATACGATTAGGATTAAAGGAGATATGATTAGATATTAAAGATGATATGATTATAATGAAAAGAGATATGACTAAATACTAAAGATGATATGAGTAGAGATATGATTATGAATAGATATTAAAGGCCACAGAGGGCCAGTTAAAAATAAAATGCCGAAGGCCGAAGAGCCAACGAAAACTATAGAGGGTATAGAGCGTCAGCGACTGAGGATTAAGTAAATGATTTTTTATCAATGAGACATAGGAAAAATAATTAACGGAATGAATGAGATTATGAGTGTGATGATTTTATATTATTATATAGATAACTGATACGACTATATAGATGATTAATAAGACCATATAGATAATTGATACGAGGTCAATAGATAATTAATTCGAGATATAGATAATTCAAAATGGACTTAAAATGAGGGGGGTGAGTTGGATAAAGAGGACCACCACGGAAAAGCGCACAAAGGATAATAACGTACATAGTATGGTAAACGGAGGAGAAATTGGTATAGAGTATAAAATATTGGAGTGTCATTTATTTTTAGATCAAACATCCAAACAATTACAAAGCAATAGCAAAGCAATCCAAACCAATTTCAAAGCAAACCAAAGCAGAAAATATTTTAGATCAAACGTCAAAGCAGAGCTATAATAAAGCAATTTGAATAGTTAAAGCAGAGAAGAATTTGGAATAAACGTCAAAACAGTTACAAAGCAATAACAAAACAATCCAAACCAATTTCAGAACAACCAAAGCAGAAAAGATTTCAGATCAAACGTCAAAGCAGAACAATAGCGAAGCAATTTGAGCAATCGAAACAGAAAATTCTTTGACCAGACATCAAAGCAGTTACAGAATAATAACAGAGTAATTTCAAGAGATTCCAAAGCAATCAAAACGAAAGAAGATAAACCAACAGATTACAAGCGATAACGATAACACAGTCAAGAAAAACGGACAACCGTAACCATTGCAAATATAGCAGATAATACAAGAAGCAAAAAGAAAAAAGATAAGAGCCTACTAGAAGACGACGAAAGGAAAAGAGCCATCAAAAGCCGAAGTATCAATACAGGAGTGTCAACCACAGCAGCAACAGGTACAGATAGCGGATTAACCGATTTCGAATTCAACAGCAGCGAAGAAAACGAAATACTTAATACAGAAAACCAGTTGCTGACAATAGAATCAGAAAACGAGGAGGAAAAATTAAAGGATCCAGACAACAATTCAAACATGTCAACCTCAGGAAGTGCGAATATAACACCGAATTCCAACCTAACACAAGTTAATAATAACGCAACCGAAGAAGAATTCAGAGAAAAGTTTAGAGGAGAGCCTTTCGATGGTAATCTCAATAAATTGGATACATTTATAAAGGAATTCGAAGTGTACAAAACCATTTGTCATTGGACAGATCAAAAAGTAAAAGAGCGACTACCCCTATACTTGAAAGAGAGCGCACAAGATGTATTTGTGGAGGAAGCAAGAGACCCAACGAAATTAACAACATGAGCAGAGATTAAAGACTTCCTAGTGAAAATATTTGGAATAGAGAAAAAAGGAAATAGGAAGATATTAGACTTCCTACATCGGAAACAAAGACGAGACGAATCTAATGCAGTATATGCCTGTGAACTAAAGAAATTATGTAAAGAAGCCTTCAGAGATACAGATATGCCCGAAGATAAAATGGTAGATGTCTTCATAAGAGGAATCAAAAGAGAGGATATACGAGCCAACCTTGAATGCTTGGCACCAGAAACACTAGATAAAGCAGTAGCAATCGCAAATAGATGTGAAGCCCATCTGGGATTGGGATACCAAGTAGCAGTAATGACTACAGAACCAACAACTCCAACAGCCAATACCAACAATCAAAACAACAATACAAATCCGGCCATGAATCAATTCATCCCAAGAGCTCAACAGATGTTCAAGCCACCGCCAACAAGAAATCCTGAGGATAGAGGTAATAACCAAGTAAGTTATAATAATAATTTCAGGAACAACCCAAATGCAAATGAGATATGTTCCACCTGCCAACGAAAAGGATACCGAACGGAAAATTGTTTCCGGAATCACAACTGCCAGAAATGCGGCAAAAGAGGGCATACCGAGAGAATATGTGGACAATTTGAAGACAAGGCATGTTACAATTGTGGTCAAAAAGGGCATATTGCAAGAAGATGCAACATGAGAAGAGAACCGAATCAACAAAGACCTAATAACCCTACGAGAAATCCACAGATTAACGTAATACAAGAAATCGATATGTTGCGGGAAACACTACAACAAATGCCCAGGGAATTAAAAGAGATGATGCAACAGATGCCAGCCAATACACAACAGCAACGAATTAATGTAATGAGAAGCAATGAAGAGATTCAAGAGCTACGAACAAGAGAATATCAAGAGCAACAACAAGCCGAATGACAAAGATTACAATCAGAGGAAGCTCAAGAGATTCAACAAAGATGGGAAAATCGAAAACAAACCCCGAAAAGAATCAATATGATGAGAATAGAAACCCCAGAGAAAACCCACACTGCGGAGCAGTGTGTTGTTAACGAAGGGAGACGAGATATGATAACTGATGAGAAAACAACCGAATTAAATGCGATGGAAAAAATAGAGGCCATCAAAGAATTTACAGAGGAGGAAAAACAGAGACGTCGACAACTAAAAGAAATGACAATTGAGAAACCAGACGAACCAGAAACCCAAGAGATTAAACAGGCAGAAACGATGGTAACGGAAGACCAAAACGAAGAAACACTAAATCACGAAATGGATGAACTTGCACAAGAAACATTAGTACAAAAACTAGATATTGCACTCGAAAAAATGGAGCAAGAAGAAGCTCTAGAACAAGAAGAAGATCAATTAAGAGAAAAAGAAGGAATTCTAAAGCAAGAAAAAGAACAATTAAAAAAGAAGGCACTAATACTAAAAATAGATGGAGCATTAAAGAATTTAGAACAAGAACAAGTGTTAGATCAAAAAATAGAATTATTGGCAGAGAAAGCCCTATCACAAAAGAAGGAGGAACCAAGATTGGAATTACAAAAAAATGAGCAGGAAGCATCGACGTCACAAGAAAAAGAAAAGATATCAGAACCAATAATAACAAAAAATCGAATCCAGAGGATACTGCTACAAAAAATAGAAACAAGAATCAGAAAAGAAAAGCCCACTTGGAGTGAAGAACAAATTGAGAACAGAATAAAAGAGATATGGTTTCAAACAAAAGGGACAACAAAGATAACAAAAGAGGAAGAACAACCGCATATCAATATGCTAAGACAAATATCAGACGATCAAACAGATGAGGACGAAAGTGAAATAAGCAGTCTGGGTGGAGAAAGTTTTCAATCATGTGAGGAAAATAAACCAAATAAAGACGAACAAAAATCAGAAATAGAAGAAATGGAACGAACGTACCAAAGGAGGATGAAACAGAAATATTGAAAGAAATCAACGAGATAGTGAAAGAGGTAGATCGAAACCAAATGTTTATAAACCTCAAAGATACAACAACGTACAGCAGAATAATGAAACTAATTGCGAAAGGATATCAACAAGATAATGGTACATTCACAGCATCATGGAAAGATATGATAAAAAAGTATCAGGAGAACCTAAAAGAATACGATAGAGCGGAATATCAAGTGATTATCGACCTTACAGAAATACCAAGACAAATAATAGCAACAATGGGTGAAAGTACAAACGAATTGTACGAATGGGTAGTGAAAAAACTAGGACCCAGTTATAAAAATAGACCCCCATATCACCAGGGAAGGAAAATAAAACGAGACATACACCTCGCGGATGCTCTAATATGGCCAAATGAATAAACATAATAACGTTAAACAAGAATGAGACCGAAGAAACGACAACGGAAATATGGCAGAAAATTCAAACGTTATACATCAGAGAAATAAAACCAGGATTGGAAAAAGAGAGACAGAAAATAATGAGGCAAAACCAAATTAAAATGACAGAACAAGCCATAGACCAGGCCAGAAAATATATTAACCGATTGTCTCTAACTAGACCAATCTCAATGAAAATGTTTGTAGAAACTGTACGAGATACAGATATCATGAGATTCGATAATGAAAGAACAGTTGAGCTGATAGCTAAATATGGAGAACATCAAAGAGACATGAGGGGAGACGAACCAATAAAGATAAAGATAAAATTACCCAATGATGAAACAAAAGGAATATTGGTGGATCCCGATTGTCAAATGCATGAACTATACCGACGGATAAACCTCGAAATCATCCAACCGATAATCGAAAGTAGTGATGACGGTATGGTAGAAGATGTGGCAATAATGTATCACAAACGACAAATCAGTCCGCGAGAACGAACCCCGATATACGAATTAGGTATATGGGAAGACCGACAAACCATTAATATCATAGCCATGGATGAACCAGAGAGGAAAAATACGACAAAAAAGGATCAACAGATTCAAGAATTCCAGGAGGAAATGAAAATAAAAATGGACCAAATATTAACCATCTACCAGGTATGGAGACAAGATGCGAATCTGAGCAAAGAATTACAACCTATCGACGACTCGCGATGCCGATCAACACCAGGGAAAAAGGTGTATGACGAAAATTCAAAAGAATGAAAATGGAAAACGGAGAGAACCGAACCGAAATGGAGAAAATACGTACCAGGAGAAGCGCCAGAAGACGCAGCTAATGAAACAACCTTAGAACTATACGGAGATAGCCCATACGAAGATTTAACAGATGAAATGATAAACGAAATCGAATGGCAACCAGAAGAAGATAAGGAAATAAATGATAGAGCTCGATTAACCCCGTATACATGGAAAATACGTGGATGGGCAGAAAATGTGAAGTTGGCGGAGGAGGAGAAAATCATCAGTTATACAAGCCATCAGTTCTATACAGAAATTGGAGGATACCGTATGAAATTAAGAGTATACCCAAATGGGGATGGAGTAGCAAAGGGAAAATATCTATCAGTCTATTTCCTGCTAGCAAGAGGCAGATACGATGAAAAGCTAGAATGGCCATTTAATCGAAAAACCGTAATTTCGATAGCTAAACCCGGAAATTGGGAAGGACGACACAGCGAAAAGTTAGGAGTAGAACCAAGATCTATGATCTGCCAGAAACCGAAATCCACCGAAAATGTAGCAGGAGGAGTACCACAGTTTCCATTGAAAAAACACGTGACATCCCAGTTCGTAAAAGACGATACGATATACATTACAATCGCGGTAGAAACCGAAAAGGAAATGCAACTACGAATCCAACAAGAACAAGCGAGACCGCGAATCAATGTACTCGAAAAACGAATTCCCGGAACAAGATATTTGCCCACAGATATGGACGATTCTGTGGAAGAAGAACTAACAAGACTAACAGAAACGCAAAAATGCAGAGAGTTAGCGGCGATATTGAGAACCGGCGCAAAGAATCAAAGACGAACTGTAACCGATCTGGCAAAGTAGATAATTGACTCTTGTAACAGAATAGAAAATCTGCGAAATATCGTAAAGGAAATAGAAGAATATCGAAGAATTTATGCATGAATTTTAATGAATAAGATACTCAATTATTCAATGCCGAGTATGTATATAGTGAGTTGTACAGTACTCAGTCATTTGTATACAGTACCTAGTGATTGTTGTTCAGTTATTAATCAATTGATTGTTCAGTGTGTATGGGTCATCAGTATTCAAAAGTTGATACCAAGTAAGTTAACTTTTTCTTTGGTTGTTTGTGAATTTTTTATTATTATTATTATTAATATTATTATTATTATTATTATTATTATTATTATTATTATTATCATTTTTATTATTATTATTATTATTAATATTAATATTATTATTATTATTATTATTATTATTATTATTATTATTATTATTATTATTATTATTATTAATCTTTCTTATGAATTCACTTTAATTCACTTCATTAAAACAAACAATTTAATTTAATAATAATATAATTTAAAAATAAATAATTGACTTGATTAAAACAAACAATTATATTTAATAATAATATAATTAAAATATGAATAAATAATATTATTGACTTAAAACAAATAATTAAAGTAAATAAAAATAAAAAAAATTCATGATTTTTAGTTGACATGCGATTTGAGGCAATTTTATGAGATTTTAAGTATGAAAAAATACTTAGGCTTTTTATTCGATATTTTGAGGTTCTTTAATCAAGTTTGAGCCAATTTTATTCGAAAATACTCCTCAGTACGACCAATCATAGGCGATTTAAGCCAATTTTTATTTTTTAGGCTATTTAATCGAAATATTTAGAATTTTTTATCATGAATTAAAAATTTTTTAAAAAAATTTAACCGCTCATCACCCTGAAAATTTTTTTTTAGGGGGTGGGGTCTTTGTTTTTTTCCAAGCCAAATATCTACTGTAATTAAATTTAGCTTAGTTCGTAGTATATATTACTGCAAAATTTATATTTGTAATGCCGGATGACGACGCCGATGAATCATCATATCAGATCAATCAAAAGAAAATTCAGAAGACGCCAATTGCAGAAGAGACTGATTGTTCAAATACTTGATAACTTACATTTGAATTCATCCTTCTCTACTACGATTGCAGTATGAATTGCATGCTTCATATTAGGCATATTCTTTTCACTGTGAAACAAACTTGTTATATTTAATAAAATTTTAAATAATACTAGTGAGTGATTTTGTAAGTCTACGACTTAGTCGTAGACGTAGTTGTAGGCGATGATGGGTGCTGATGAGTGTGGATGAGTATGGATGGGTATGGATGGGTGTGGATGTTTGCGGATCGGTGCGGATTGGTTGGTGTGTGTGTGGAAGATTCTAGAATGTAGGTGCGTGGAAAGTTCTAGAAGGTGTGTTGGTTCACAACTGCATGACATAATAAGGGTTAGGTAATCGGTGTGTAATAAGTGTGTCTCCGGGTAGTGGCTGACCAGTGGACACGTGACATAATTGTGAGGTCATCTGGCAACAGTGGACAAAGGCCAATTACTAGGTAGCAACTGAGTGGGCAGAGGTCAATCTCCATTTAGTAACAGTGTAGACAAAGGTCAGATATTATGTAATAATTACATAAGCCAAGGGGGGTTGTATCTGACGGGCTCACATCCTATTACTCGTGATACTTAAAAGGAAGGTAGGATATCATATTATAGAAGCTTATCATTAAGAAATCATGCAAAGAGTTTATTTGATTTGTTCAAGTTATCAAGTGCACGACTTTCAACGTGTGTAAGAATTATCCAAAGACCCTAATCTGTCCAATTTATTCTATTATACACAAACTAAGAAGATGAATTATTAAAACATTTAAATTTTTGTTTACCTATTAACTTAATTTTCATAATTTCAAATTGTATAATGGTGTTTTCCTGAATATGAGCCAAGTCCTGAAGTTCGTCATATCACTAAAGGTTTTTAGTGGCTAAGAGATTGAATAAACAAAATATATGAAGTTTTTAAGCTTGTATAGTGTTTGTACATAAATCTAACCATAATAATTATTGTCAATTTGGACTTTTTGACAAACAAATTATTGCATTACTATTGAAATATTAAAATAATATTCAATATTGATAAATAATTAAATAAATTTGGCAACGATTTAATTAAACGATAACGCCAATAAAAAACCTTTCGTACGATATATTTCGATAGCACAGCTATCATCTTCAGGTACTCAAAACCAACTAAAAATATTATGAATTAACATTCAATTTAAACAAATTATTTTTTATTAATTTAATTTTTTAATAAATAAATATTTTTAAAAATATATTTTAAATTAATTTTAAATTTTAAATTTTTTACTTATATTCTAATTTTTAAAAATTAATGTGATTTAAAATTTTCAATTATTTTAATAATATTAAAAAAACAAACATGATTTAACATACGTAAACTATTTAAAAACATTCAAAACATTCGTAGTCACAGCACTCTGCACATTAATCTTTGGATCCAATGACCTTATCAGCAATGCTTCACATATCACTCGTTCCCAATAACTATTAAAATTTCTCAACAAAATTCTAAAATCAGACATTCCTATATCACTTTTACAGCCTCTATTGTGTTCACTAATATTGGTCAAACCCTTCAATCGACAATGCTCTAGAACTCGAGTACAGAGATGACGGGAAGTCTCTCCAATGTATGTGGCATTACACCCATTACATGTAAATTGATAAACGAGATCAGAACACAATCCAACCGGAGTTTTTGATTTATTAATAAATATATTGCGTACCTTACACGAATTAGAGACGATCTTATACTCTAAATTTCCTATCAGTTTACCCAACTTCCTCTTATAATTTGTAAAGCCTTCAGAGTACGGCAATACTAACACATATTTAGGCTCAATTTTTTTATATCCATTTTTACCATCACCCAGATCAACACTCAATTCACACCCATCCGATAAATTACATTCAGACTTTCAAAAACATGGATCCTTAGGATTTTTAATAAATTTATCAGCAGTCTCTTTTATCATCAACAATAAAAATGATTTAGAATATCCATTCTTTATCAACAACTCAACCAATTTATAAACACTTTTTACCGAATTAGCAAAAGTAGAAGATAAAGAATGTTGTATGGATATACTAACTGCTTGGATTTGTCGGGTGGTTGTTTCTAGGACTTCCTTTATTTCTAGGTTCTCGTTTTTCATTTTTGTTATCTCATCATTGTTCCTTAACAGGGTTTGTATCGTTTGCTGGGTTTTTATGATGCTCTGTTTCAATTCGTCATTTGTCTGCTCCTTTTTTTTGTGGGACATTGACTACATTGTAGGTTTATTTGTTGGCATTCTTCAATTTCGGGATTTCTGCAGATCTCTTTGTAGTCTGTGCAGGTACTATCTTTTCTTCTGAAAGGATGGGTTCGCTCGCATCTCTCTAGGGGGTTCTCGGTACTGTATTCTCTCATCATTATTATTATCATTATCCATAGTTTTTGGCCCATGGTTTTCATTTCTAATATACATTAGTCATTTTCACATTTATTTACGAGGTTATTCAGTTATATACAGTGAAGTTTTAGCTCTTGTTTATTCTTTTTCCGTTCTCAGGGTTGAGTGTAGTTCGCACTCTTCTTTAGTCCTTTTCTCTGAAAATTTCATTATTAGAACTTGGGCTTTTATTAATCGCTCGGTTAACTTTGGGAGTTCTTTTAATTGTTCCTTGTTTTGCTCGATTATCCTCCGTTGGTTATTGATTTGCATTTGGAGGTTTCTTTCTTTCGCTTGTTTTCTTTTGAATTGGCGTTTGTAGTTGATTTGCTTGATTGTCTGCTTCTAGAGTTTTCGTTTCGATTCCTGGAGTTGCTCTTTTAACGATTCAATTTCTTCTTGAGTCTGTTGGTGATTCTGTTTTATTTCTCTTGCTTCTTTACAGCTCTCCTCCAATTGCATTAGATATCTCTGTTCGCTTTTTCTGCTTTCTCTCATCCTTTCCGCTTCTGTTTTTCAGTAGTCTTCTAGGATTACTCGGGTTTTTATCTTTGCCAATTCTTGTCTCAAATATTCGTTTTCTTTTCTTTGATTTCCGTTTTCTCTCATACTCGTTGTTAATTTTCGCTTCACTGTATTGACTAGTTGTTTTGTCTGTATTAACTGTTGATTTATTCGAGCAATTTCTAATTGTTGCTCCTCTACTATTTCTCGCCACTCCTTTCTTTCGGCTCTCCATTTTCTGCTATAATATTTTAAGGGTTCTTGTTCAATTGGTTGCACTAGTTGGATAAGGATTAGTTGATATTTGTCGCATTTATTCTTGCCATCTTCTTGATTCATCTGAGTGTCCATTTCATTTGAATTCATACTAAATATACATTGGTTTAATTTTTTACAATTTTCTGTTTTTATCATTTTTATTATTTTTTCTTTTTACACTTTTTACAATTTTTCTTTTCTTATTATACAAACGTTTCCTCCGTCTCCCCAAATCCTTCATCTGATTCCGCGGGGACTTGGGCTGGCATTTCCGTTGGGTATAGAGGTACAAGTAGGATTTGTGGTCGGTTCTGCAGTGTGGTTACTTCCTCTCGCAGGGTATTCGATATTTGTATCTCCTCATCTAATAGGTAGGTGAGGTATTCCACATTTTCTGTCAGTCTTTCCACTTACGTTTCTAGATTATGCGTATTCTCCAACGCTTTCAACTTTTTGATTTCTTTTCTCAGATTCTGCTCATACCCTTGCTTTATCGTCTCAATTTCTGCTTCAACTTGTCCTCTAAGCTGTTCATTAATTTCGAGTTGATGTCGTAATTGGATTTCCTTAGACACCACGACTCCTCTATGTCCATTCACATCTTACTGGAGTTCCATTAGTTTCTCCTCTAATTGTTGATTTCTTCGTTTTTCGTCGGTCAGTTCTTTTAACGTCTCAACTATTTTCTGGTCTGACTCCTCAATCCATTTTCTGTGAGTTGTTTCGTTTTTTCTGAGGTGTCGTATGGTGCCTTGTTTGATTCGCTCTCAAAATTCCATTGTTCGGATTTGTTCGTCATAATCCTTAATCGTTTTTTTTTGAGTTTCGACTTGTTCCCATAATTCCCAATCTTCCATATTTAGTATCTTCTTGGGCAACAGTCTTATTTCTTTCTTGGCTTCTTGGTATTGTTCTTTCCATTTTCTTGCTTCTCTTTTTATCGCTTTTTCCTTGATCTCCGTTTCCCATCGTTGTTTTTGTCTTTGTCGGTGCGCCTCATCCTGTTCGATTTGCATTTCTTTCACTCTGGTTTGTTTTCATACAATTTCTTGCTCTAGTCTTACTATGTGATCAAACTGTTTTGAGTTGGCATCTACAAATATTTTGCATTATATTCGCCATTTTCTTGCTTGATCTGTCAGTTGGAGCATCATCCTTTCTTGCCTGTCGTCTTTGGGCTCTCTTATTTTCCTTGATTGTTTTGGCCCTTGGTTTCTCAGTTTGTTAATTTCTATCTTCGCGTCTTCCCATTTGGCTTTGTAGGCTCTTGTTCGATCTTCTTCTTCTGTTATCATTTGCGTATAATATCTGGTGCGCGATTCTTCATCATTCCTTGTGCGCTCTTTCAGGTCTTGACATTTCGTTTTCCAGTATGATGCTTGACGCTTTGCGCTTCTTTGGCTTGTTCCATACTTGTTCTCTTTGTTCTTTCTATTCGGTATTTGGTTCCCATTTGTTCTACTTCTTCTTGCATTTGATTTAAAATTTTAATAGTTTCCTCCCCTTCTTCTTGTATCTCTGTTTCTTTATCTTTTATTATCTCTCGTAGTTTCTCAATTTCATTTTGTTGATCTTGTTTGTCTTGTTCTAACATTCGTATCTCTTTTCTCTGATTTATGATTCTTGTTTGATTTTGAATGGATTCTTTCATCAGCTCTTCTTCCCGTTCTTTGTAAGGTTTTTCATTTCCTTCAGGGTCTACTATTTGCTGTTCTGTCTGTTGTTCCCATTCCTCTCTTATCATTTTAATTTTTATCGTGTCTTTCAGTAGTTCTCCTTCTACGGCTATTAACATCTCTTTTAATCGTGTTGTCTTTTGTCGCCATTGTTCTGCTTCCTCTTTCATCTCTTTTAGCTGTTCTGGTTGATTTTCGATCGTTGTTTTTGACTCTTTGTTCTCTGCTTCGACTCCTTCTATTCTTTGATTTGTCATCTCGTTTTGATTCATTATTGTTTCTGAATATTAATATCAATTATTTTCTCTTTTCAATCATATCGTATATCGCATTTTAGTGATATTTTGGTTTTATAATTTTTAGTTTTTTAATTACACTTTAACATAACATTTATTATTTACACTTTTTACACATTATTTTCCTCTTCTCTTTATTGATCAGCGAAGCGGAGTCCCTTGATCCGCCCGTTGATCGGTTTTCTGCATACTGGACATATATTAACTTTTAATCCACATGCTTCACATGTGACCATATGTTCAAAGGGTGTATAAATTATCTCGACATGCTTTTGCTAACATGTTACACATTGATGTTGCTCCAGTATGGCTTCTTTTATCATTGATTTTTCGAGGTTTTCCTTCGGTTTCTCTTGGTACCGCCTAATGGCTCGAATTACTGCTTGTGTCGAGTTGTACCATTCCAGGTTGTTAGCCAACCTTTCGCTGATTATTTTCCTCATCTTTTGAGTATCTACTCCTGATAATAACATTAGAGTCCTCGTTTTTGGTCGATCTAAAATGTCTTCTACTTGTTGATTGGTGATTATTATTTCTACGCTTTTCGATTTCTTTTTCTCCTTGTACATACATTTTCCTTTATGCTTTAGTTTCGAAATGTTTTGGTCTGGCATTGGCTGTTGGATTTTGCATCCTTTGCACATTATTCCTCTCGCTGTCCGACAATATCCTTGGCTTGCAAATTCTGCTGCTCTTGGGTTTCCTTTGAACATTTTAATCCTTTCCTCGAACGTCTTCTTTATAATCTCTCCTTCTCATATTAGTTCCGTTGGATCTTCAAAATTCTTTGTTATTGTTATCTTTTTCTTTCCTCCTTTTTCATCTTTGTTCATTTCCAATTTTGGGAATCCTTCTAATCTGTTTTTCGCTTGATTTCTGACATCAATGTTAATTATAAATGGACAGGTTGAGAATTTTCTCAGATATTCTCGCTTTGCTGTTTCTCCTTTTTCCCATTTTGGGAGTTTTCCTTGACAATAGATGCATGTTACTTCGTCTGGTAGTTCTGGCGTTTCTGTGAAATAAAATCCTTGCGCGGCCAGTTCCTTGCTTTGTCGGTCGGTAAATGCTTTATTGTTTTTGAATGTTAGGTATCTTTGTTCCTCTATTCTCAGCTGTTCGTCTTTTACCTTTCTTTGTGAGTATATTACTTGCCTGATTCGTAATGGCCGTCTTGCTGGATCAAAGCTTGAATAGTGTTGAATTATTGTTGCTAGTGTATTGATTTTTTCTTCTTCCTCTGGTTTTTTCTAATGTTTCGTCCATATTGAATCTAGTCTTTCTTTCATCTGTACTGTTATCTCCTCGCTGTTTCCGCTTAAAATCTAATAGTAAATGTCGTCATTATTTTTGAATTTTTGAATTTTTCTGATTTTTCTGATTATTTGTATTTTTTGATTTTTATATGGCTTTATTATTATTTATTTATATTCTATTTACACTTTCCTTCCTCGTTTACAACGTCTTATCCGGCTTTTCTAATTCTAACTTTATATACAAATTATCCTCTCGCAAGAATCCTTCTCCTCTTAATCGTTGTTGTGAATAGAAGAATGGTGTGCCTTATGCCGTATTCCAATCGGTTGTTGGTCTTCCCATTTGTGGCTCGTTTCCTGCTCTGATTGGATTGCGATGTTCCTCTCGTTCTATCATTGTTAATATCATATACTGCTTGAAAGGCCATGTTAGTAGTTCATCATATTCTCCTCTTCCTACTCTAACGAAGACACTGATATGGGTACCTGCTATATATTGGTGGGCTATCTAGGATTCTCTGTGTCCCATCTTTTGCTCTTTGTAGCTTCTCTGCGAATCCAGTTATTCTCCATATGAAGGGTGCTGTAGGTAGTTTTCTGGCTACCGGGCTGGTTGTTTCTAGATCCTGTATGCTGCTGATTATCTGTTGCATTCTCTCTTCCATTTCGACCATGTTTTGGGTGTATTTTCTTGGCCTCTCTCGAAATTCTTTCTGGACTCCAGTATTTCTCTCATTAGAGCTTTCTGTGCGTCTATTTCCGTTCGTAGGCTTTTCACTTCCCATGCTATCATTCCTATCGTTTTCATCATGATTTCTGTGTGCTCGATGCTGTTTTCTATCATATGCTTTTGCATTTCCGCAATTGGTAGTCGTGCTTGGCAATTGAATAACTCTAGCGGGCATTTGACTGGTTTGCCGATACATTCGTTCCAATGTTCTTTTAACTTGACTTTGTCTTTCCTGTTGCAGTTGTTTGCACATATTCCTTCGTAGAAATCGCATATTTGTTCCTCACTTGGATTCCGATGCTCCTTTTCTATTTTTATCCATTCATCGATAGTTCCACAAAATTCACACTTTTCCTCTCTCCTGATGCACGATTTCTAGTGTTTCTCCATATTCTTTTTCGTTGTGTTGGTTTGACATTTTCCGCATGGTATCTCGTTATATTCACACTCTTTGGTATGGTTTTCGGCTTCCTTCATAGGTCCTTTCCATTCGCACTCCTCCAATCGACATTGAACTATTAGGTTATTTATTTCTTTGTTTGTAGCTTTATCCACTGTTGTAGGGTCTTCGTCTCCTTCCAAATTCTTATCGCATCCAGGGCATTTTATCATTTTTGTTTCTATCACCTCTATCGTACAATCCGTACATATTCTGCATCCACACATTGTCTGTCTCGCTCCAATCAGTAGTCCTTTACATTTACAACATTTTAATCTTTCCTATGTATCGTTCACTATTCTAATCTTGTCTTTCATTATTCGTCGCGTGGCTTCGGATGGATTCTCGCTTCCTCTGATTCTCTCGATAATTGTCTGCATTTCTACAAAATATTTTCTGATTACTTGATGTCGTTTTAATTTTATCAGTCTATTTACACATATTTACATAGTACGCTCTATTTTACTCCACCGTCGAATCTGGTTCTGGGGTGAATTCTGGCATCGTTAATATTCATTCCACCCAACTTGCTGGATCTATATTCTGTTGGTTACTACTTAATCTTCTGATTTCATCAGCTTGCCATCTGACTTGATCATTTAGTTGTTCGTTTATTCTTTGTAGTTGTAATATGATACTTTGCTGATCTTCTATTCTTGCTGCTTGATGTAGTCCTCGATTTATACTTTGTGTCAGTACCATATGAGTATTTGTCCACTGAGTTTGTGCATTGTTGGTTATTTGCGCCATTAACTCGCATTGACGTCTCCATATTACTTCGACTGATTGGTCTTGATATATTCCACGATCCAATTCTACGATCTCTATAGGTACGTTGGCAGCTGTAGGTTGTTGGATTATTTCTATGAATGGTGGTATTCTGACTTGATTTTGTCGGTTATTGTTGCTCGGATCCATCTGTTGATTATAATATACTGTTAATTCATCTGCATTCTTTTCTGTTTGATTATTTTCTCTGGTGCATTTTATACAATATTTATACACAATTATCTATACTATTACTACTATTATACTACATACTATTCTACACTATATACATCGTCTCCTTTCTGTCTTATACCATTGTCTCCGGGGGCTCTATACGCAGTGTCCGTATATCCCCGTATCTCTCATCTGTTATTTGATATACATCAAATTCGTTTGACCATTGTTGCGTTTCAATAATGGGCGATTCGTTTATCCAGAGTCCACTTGTACTTGAATTTCCTATGACTTCATATTCCTAGGTTCTTTCTGTATCATATTGTTCCAATTCGATATTGTAGTTGAATGTTTCTACTGCTGGCCATAATCTTTTCTTTTTTGGCTTCTGTTTACATTTATTAGTAGTTCTTACTAGTTGAATGATTATCAGCATTACCACGATACTTGTTACTGCCGTTGTTATCCAGATCATCTTTGTCGTGTAGTTCGTTTCATTAGGCTGCGCTGTTGTTGTTTCTCTTGGATTAGTTATTTCCATAATTTTTTCTTTTGGTTGCACGTTTTTAAGTGCTTTCTGGAGTTGTAGAGCTTCATGGATTGACAGGTGATTGTCGTCCATGATCATTTCTTTTTGTGAAGTCTTGATATTTAATTTTCTCTCGGGTTGTTTTGTTGTGGGCTGGTCTGTCGCGATTGACTTGGATGGTTTTCTTGTTACCGTCCCCCAATATTCAAGAGTTCCCTTTTGGATGTGTATCACATATTTCCCGAGTTTTCTTTTAGTTGAGATGCGATATTTTTGATTCTTTATAGTTTTGTTTGTCTTCCATTGAATTCTTTTGTTCACTGTTCCATTTCCTTTGGTTTCATATACACAGACTTTTGTAATGGGTTCCTTACCCGTATTTTCCACTATTATCTCTTCGTTTGCTTCATTTGACTCTATCTTTATTATTACCGCTTTACTCTCTCTAATTTGGCGTTGGTATGGTTCTTCTCTTGTT
Organism: Schmidtea mediterranea; assembly: GCA_022537955.1. NCBI lineage: Eukaryota > Metazoa > Platyhelminthes > Tricladida > Dugesiidae > Schmidtea > Schmidtea mediterranea. The sequence continues at coordinate 1,234,923 of CM039679.1, read as the reverse complement.
TCTTTTCCTGGATGCTTTGTCGTGATTGACTTTGGTAGTTTTCTTGTTATCGATTTCCAATAGTCATCTCTTCCTTTCTGAACGTGTACTATGTATTTTCCACGTTTTCTTTTGGTTGGGATGCGGTATCTCTGATTTTTTATATCTTCATTTGACTGGCATTGAAAATTTTCATTTATCGTCCCTTTCATTTTGGTTTCGAATACACAGACTTTTGTAATGGGTTCCTTACCCATATTTTCAACTATTATTTCCTCTCCATCTTCTGTGTTCGATTCTACTTTTATTACCACTGCTTTATTTTCCTTCCCTGGTGATATGGAGGTCTATTTTTATAACTGGGTTCTAGTATTTTTGCTACCCATTCGTATAATTCATTTGTACTTTCACCTCTTGTTGCTATTATCTGTCTCGGTATTTCTGGAAGATCGATAATTACTTGATATTCTGCTCTATCATATTCTTTCAAGTTCTCTTGATACTTTTTTATCATATCTTTCCACGATGCTGTAAACGTACCATTATCTTGCTGATATCCTTTCGAAATTAATTTCATTATTCTGCTGTACGTTGTTGTATCTTTGAGGTTTATAAACATCTGGTTTCGATCTACCTCTTCCAATATCTCGTTGATTTCTTTTAATATCTCCGTTACATCTTCTCTTGGCACGTTCGTTTCCATTTCTTCTATTTCTGATTTCGGTTCATCTTTATTTGGTTTATTCTCTTCACATGATTGGAATATTTCTCCACCCAGACTGCTTATTTCGCTTTCGTCTTCGTCTGTTTGGTCGTCTGATATTTGTCTTAGCATATTGATATACGGTCGTTCTTCCGCTTTCATTTTCTTTGTTAGCCCTTTTGTTTGGAACCATACATCTTTTACTCTGTTTTCAATTTGGTCTTCACTCTACGTAGGTTTTTCTCTTCTGATTCTTGTTTCTATTTTTTGTAGCAGTATCCTCTGAATTTGATTTTTCGTTACTATTGGTTCTGATATCTTTTCTTTCTCTTTTGACGTTGATGCTTCCTGTTCATCTTTTTGTAGTTCCAATTTTGGCTCTCGTTCTTCCTCCATATTTTGTGATAGGGCTTTCTTTGCCAATAATTCTATTTTTTGATCTAGCGCTTGTTCTTGCTCTATCTTCTTTAATGCTTCATCCAGTTTCAGTATTAGTGCCTTCTTTTTTAATTGATCCTTTTCTTGCTTGAGAGTTTCTTCTTTTTCTCTTAATTGATCTTTTCTTGTTCTAAAGCTTCTTCTTGCTCCATTTTTTCAAGTACATTATCAAGTTTTTGTACTAATGTTTCTCTCGCAAGTTCGTCCATTTCATAAGTTAGTGTTTCTTTGTTTTGGTCTTCCGTTATCATCGTTTCTGCTTGTTTTATTTCTTGGATTTCGGATTCATCTGATTTCTCAATTGTCGTTTCTTTTAGTTGTCGACGTCTTTGTTTTTCTTCTTCTGCAAATTCTTTGATTGCTTCTATTTTTTCCATCGTATTTAGTTTGGCTGTTTTCTCTTCAATTATCATATCTCCTCCCCCTTCGTTCTCAACACACTGCGCCACAGTGTGGGTTTTCTCTGGGGTTTCTATTCTCATCATATTGATTCTTTTTGGGGTTTGTTTTCGATTTTCCCATCTTTGCTGGATCTCTTGAGCTTCCTCTGTTTGCAGTCTTCGCCATTCGGCTTGTTGTTGCTCTTGATATTCTCTTGTTCGTAGCTCTTGAATTTCTTCATTGCTTCTCATTACGTTAATTCGTTGTTGTTGTATATTGGCTGGCATCTGTTGCATCATCTCTTTTAATTCCATGGGCATTCGTTGTAGTGTTTCCCGCAACATATCGATTTCTTGTATTACGTTGATCTGTGGGTTTCTCATATGGTTATTCGATCTTTGTTGATTCGGTTCTCTTCTTATGTTGCATCTCCTTGCAATATGCCCTTGTTGACCACAATTGTAGCAGGCCTTGTTTTCAAATTGTCCGCATATTCTCTCAGTATGTCCTCTTCTGCCGCATTTCTGGCAGTTGTGATTTCGAAAGCAGTCTCCTGCTCGGTGTCCCATTCGTTGGCATGTGGAACATATCTCATTTGCGTTTGGGTTGTTCCTGAAATTATTATTATAACTTACTTGGTTATTACCTCTATCTTCAGGATTCCTTGCTGGTGGTGGCTTGAACATCTGTTGAGCTCTTGGGATGAATTGATTCATGGCCGGGTTTGTATTGTTGCTTTGATTGTTGGTATTGGTTGTTGGAGTTGTTGGTTCTGTGGCCATTGCTGCTACTTGGTATCCTAATCCAAGATGGGATTCACATCGGTTTGCGATGGCTACCACATTGTCTAGTGTTTCTGGTGCCAAGCATCCGAGGTTGGCTCGTATGTCCTCTCTTTTGATTCCTCTTATGAAGACATCTACCATTTTATCTTCAGGCATATCTGCGTCTCCGAAGGCTTCTTTACATAATTTCTTTAGTTCACAGGCATATACTGCATTAGATTCGTCTCGTCTTTGTTTCCGATGTAGGAAGTCTAATATCTTCCTATTTCCTTTTTTCTCTATTCCAAATATTTTCACTAGGAAGTCTTTAATCTCTGCTCATGTTGTTAATTTCGTTGGGTCTCTTGCTTCCTCCACAAATACATCTTGTGCGCTCTCTTTCAAGTATAGGGGTAGTCGCTCTTTTACTTTTTGATCTGTCCAATGACAAATGGTTTTGTACACTTCGAATTCCTTTATAAATGTATCCAATTTATTGAGATTACCATCAAAAGGCTCTCCTCTAAACTTTTCTCTGAATTCTTGTTCGGTTATGTTATTATTGACTTGTGTTAGGTTTGGATTTGGTGTTACACTTTCAGAGGTTGACATATTTGAATGGTTGTCCGGATTCTTTAAATTTTCTGATTCTATTATCGGCAACTGATTTTCTGTATTAAGTATTTCGTTTTCTTCGCTGCTGTTGAATTTGAAATCGTTTAATCCGCTATCTGTTCCGGTTCCTGTTATTGCTGTAGTTGATGCTCCTGTATTAATGCTTCTGCTGCTAATGGCTTTTTTCTTTTCGTCGTCTTCCAATAAGCTCTTTTCCTTTCTCTTTTTGATTCGTGTATTATCTGCTATATTTGCAATGGTTACGGTTATCCGCTTGCTTGACTGGTTTTATCGTTATTTCTTGTAATCTATTGGTTTATCTTCTCTTGCTTTAATTACTTTGAAATCCCTGGGGATTGCTCTGTTACTATCTTGAGGTTTGGTCTAAAATCTTTTCTGTTCTGATTGCTCAGATTGCTTTTCTGTTGCTTTGCTTTGACTTTTGATCTGAAATCTTTTTTGCTCTGATTGTTCAAATCTTTTCTGCTTTGGTTTGTTTGAAATTGGTTTGGATTGCTTTGATATTGCTCTGTAATTGTTTTGACGTTTGATCTAAAAATAAATGACACTCCAATATTTTATACTCTATACCAATTTCTCCGTTTACAATACTATATACGTTATTATCCCTTGTTCGCATTTTCCGTGGTGGTCCTTTTTATCCGACTCACCCCCCTCATTTTAAGTCTATTTTGAATTATCTATATCTCGTAATAATTATCTATTGACCTCATATCAATTATCTATATAGTCTTATTAATCATCTATGTAGTCGTATCAATTATCTATATCATAACAATAAAAATAAAATCATCACATTCATAATCTCATTCAATCTGTTAATTATTTTTCCTATGTCTCACTGATTTAAAATCATTTACTTAATTCTCAGTTGCTGGCGCTCTATACTCTCTATTGCTTCTGTTGGCTCTCCGGCCTTTGGCATCTTATTTTTAACTGGCACTCTATGGCCTTTAATATCTAACCATAATCATATCATCTTTAATATCTAATCATATCTTTTGAATCATCATCGTATCCCAATTTTAATGTCTCATCGTGATCGCATCTCGTTATTGCTGTCATAATCATATCTTATTTCGTGATCATCTCTTATCTTTAATATCTAATCATAATCATCTAATCATTATATCTAATCATAATCATCTAATCATAGTCGTATTCTATCTTTAATATCTGTTCTCATCTTTAGTCCTATTCATCTTATCTTTAATCCTAATTATATCTCATCTTAAATATCAGAGTTGAGTTTCATCGGTGACTTTTGGGTGACTCGTCCAGTGGTCGAGTTTGAGGCCTCACAATGACTCTCAATCCATGGCGTCTTTTGTCTAGCGCATTTTACCGGTTACGCCTTTCTCACCGTCATTCGGATATTCGGTACTCGGTGTGGGATCCGGGTTGTGTACCTCGGAGAATATAAAAGTATGGGAATGCCTAGACGTTCAATCAAGTTCCAAAAACGGTTTACTTGATTTCCCGAATAGTGAAAAGAAAAGGAAGCGATAAATGGGCGCGGAAATTCTTAATATTTCTATCTATTATCTGTCCGCTCTCCCGTCAGATTTCCGGCACAGTTTGGCCGCCCTGATCTGATCCTTAGTAGGTCCTTTTGAGTACGAACCATTTTGCCGGTTAGTTCACATCTCGCCTACAGTTTGGTGTCCTCGATACTCGGCGTGGGATCCGGGTTGTGTATCGAGTCCCGCCCAGCAAAAATATATTCATTCAATACTCGGTGTGGTATCCGGGTTTTTGTACCTTTACAAAAACTTTAATTCTCTAAATCGTGTGCACTTTCTCTCACCTCTCGGTCTATCTCTTCACTTTCCCCATCAAAATATGTGGTAATCGCATCAGCAAACCTCCCAAAAGAGGTGATCAATCTCTCGTCGGTTGCTTGCTGATATACGCGACTTGGCCTACCATTTCTTTTCTCAGTAGGGTTGATCAAGGTTTCCTTCGGGTGAGCGTACTATCATTTGATAGCTCAGGTTATCGTTTTTCCCTCGTCCTATCTCAATATAATATAAATAAAACAACAAAAAAAAATCATACACTAGAAAACTCGGTTGTCGAAATTTTTCCGTCCAATACTTTGTGTCTCTGTGCATGTGTTTTAATTTTTCCTTGATTCGGCTTTCATATGTTTAATTTGTTTTTATTAACGCTTAGTTACTCTTGAACACTGCATATTAATTTTGATATTTAAACAATACATATTTATTTTATAGCATCATAACAATTTTGATTCGAATAACCATACACTTTTATTTCATAACATCGTAACAATTTTGATTCAACTAATAACAATTTTAATTCAAATAACTAACAGAACATTTATTTCATGTCGTGACAACAATTTTGTTCATGGAAAGAAGACAGTTATTATCTCCTTTATTTTCCGTCGGCATAACATGCAGTGTGACTCTTGTGTGCATCCGTGACAATAACTCAGGTGTCCGCAAGGTATCACCATTACTCGGGCCTCCTCTGTTTTGCACACATAACATTCTTGATAAGCTTTGGTCTGCTCTCTCATTGCTGCCGTTATCTCTTCCTCAATGCTTTCGACTTTTTTCATCATCGCGTTCCAATCTTTGCCAAATTCTGTTACTTCTAATCTCATGAATATAATTTCATATATTCTTTCAGTTGTCACCTCTTTGTCCACATCGATTAATTTTATTAATATGCAGAGTTCGTCCAAGTACAGGTTTGAAATCGTTGCTATGTCATCTTTGACTCGTTTAATTAATTTTTGTTTATTAATTAATTCCTCTAGATTATCGTTTTCAATGTCCAAGATACCCTTCAGTTTTGCTATTATTTTGGCTGGTTCCATCTATAAGATACTTATTAAATATGTATAGTTGCTCACTTAAATTCATCTTATTTAAAATTGTAATTAACTAAATTACTCATTGGAATTTATCCTATTATCGTTTAAAATATTAATTTAATGGTTATAATTACTCGTTGAAGTTTATCCTGTAAAATACTAATTTAATAGTTATAATTACTCGTTGGAATTTATCCTATTATCGTTTATTTACTCCATTGGTTTTATTGCTTTCCCTCGTTGTTTATCGTTAGTCTCTCTACTTACCCCATTTTATTCTATCCCGAAATTTACCCATTAATTATGTGTTGTTTACTTGTGCGTTACATGAGTGTTGTTGGTACCTTAACTGAGCATCATATTATCAGACATTGGTAAGTGTATTGATTGAATACGTCGACTCTCAGGTAGTGCATGGACATTGATTTGAGCCCCCAAATTTATACTTGGTGGGCTAGTCGTTTATTTCATTACGTATTCTCCTAATTTGTAGTCAGTTTGGTCGTTTTTCATCGATTATTACAGTTATTGTTCTCCCCATATTTCATCTCTCTAGGGTTCGACAAAATGTCATCCCGACATTTTCTATTTAATAATTAGACATTTGCTTTTATTTCTTTGGTTGTTGGCATATAAATCATTTCAATCCCGGCTGAGCCCCCAAATTACATGGTGGTTAATTGGGGGTTGATGTTTGTTTTTAAATCCTGTTGGGTTACCCAGTTAACGCCATATAAATATTTATTAGCTACCACTCGGCACCCGTTGCTGAGCAACGTTGGAACTGTGTTCGAGTGGTTAATTGGTGTTTTAATAGGTTTGAATTTAAATCTGCATGTTATATTTGCATGTGTGTTACTGATTCATTTAAACATTTACAAGGCCGTTTGTGTTCTGGCCCAACACGACCATATTTTCCGTCTCAACTCAAATAATTTGTTTAATTCTTAGATATTATATAAAATTTTCTTTTCATAATTTTGGTTCTTATGATCTATTTATGTTCAAAATTACATATAATGAGTGCCTACTGGACTACTCAGTGTTAGCGATTTTGAACCGATTGTTATTAAGAAATTCTATGTCGATTTTATAGAAAACGGGTGATTAGGAACCAGCCAAAAGACTACCCACCTATCTCCCGAATTCCCCTTTAACGGATAATATTGATGTTCAAGTTCCTGCGTTGCTCACGCTTGAAGCGTCACGGGCACAATCTATTGGCGGATGAACCGCACTTACCCAGCTTGACTTGTTATGTAGAATTTAATATTTTACGGTGCTATTTCGGCTGTGGGCCGGAGAATAAATCAATAAATATTACCGGATGAATTTGGCAAAAGCTTCGTTGCATTAAATTGTATATTTAGCATTCATATTTCACATAAACATTGTCGAATCTCAGCGTCATAAATCCTTTAATCGATATCAATAAATTCACATTCTCAAACTCATATAATTGCTCATATCTCGTGCTCACTTCGATCGGTTCCAATAGTTTCTACTAATAATAATTCGAGACCGTTCCGGACGCTTGTGATACAATACTGTTTTTTTCTGATAAAAAATGTAAGAGTTTTTTACGAGAAAAAGTGATCCCTCACAGGTGTTAAAATTCTGCAAAAATGAATCGGAAATACATGTTCAGTGACTCTAACCTTGCTTGTTAAATTTAATAAGATAAAACAAAATTTGACCTTGAAATTATTTATGCTATCTAACTTTAATTTTCTGCAAAATGAATTGGTATATATACCTGCACTGTGCCCCTTACCTTGCGTGTTAATTTTAGTGCGATAAAACAAAATTTGATCTTGAATCTATTTGTGCTATCTAACTATAATTTTTATTAATTTCTTAATGGTGGGTTACTGGGTGTTTTGATGTTTGTTTGAATCTTCCTGTGATTACCCCGGTAACGCCATATAAATATTTTCTAGCTACCACTCGGCACCCGTTGCTAGGCAACGGTGGAAATGTGTTCGAGTGGGTAGATTGTCCGCAAAACGTGAGCGTTATTACTAGTGCTGTAATTGCTCGGACAACCCCTGGGTCCAACGAGCTGTCGTTAGAAGACTTGCGCTCGCTTTAAATCATTCGGTCCCCTGTCTGTCGTACGTTTATCATTAGAGTTTATCGTAATACCCGAAAAGGATTTGACAATGTTATTTTATAAACAGTCCTAATCATTATATTGTAGTGATATATTTTGTGTGTTGGATACGGTGTTACAGGTACTATAAATACGAAATAAATACCTAAAATCTATAACTCAACAACATTTATTCACAAATTAGGTAAACATTTTATTCACAAATTAGATACATTTGCTGAGTTTATCAGGCCTTGTTCAGCAATCGAGCGGCTCGGCGCTTAGCTCGCTCTTTCCGCCCGGGACGGTAACTGTTCGGAGTTGGGGTTGTTATTGCGGTCGTGGTGGGGGATGTTAGCGCCTTCCAGTAAGCCAATTGAGCGGGAGCAAATACGAGGGGATAGGTCACAGCTGCCCCTTCTTGACAGGCTGACAGTACGACCTCCAGCCCCTTTATTTGTATTCGCAGACTTTGCACCAACTGTTTCTCCTCTTCCCATCCCTTTTGGCTGCTGTAAGCCGCTGGTGAAGCAATTTTACCCTTTCAGGCTCCATCTAAACGTCCTTCGTCTGTTGTACTTCCCTAGCCAGCTGGACATTTTGCTCATGGAGATTTTTGTTAGCTGCTCGGGCGCGTTCTAACTCCAGCTGCAGTATTGGTAAGGGCTCCATCCCTGTAATGACGAACATCAAAACCTGTTATTAATAAATCCATAAATCCACACACAGGCAGTTACTTTAAACATATTTTATAAGATTGTTTAATAATGGGAAGAAAACAAAACGAATTTTCAAATAATTATTTATTGCACCTAAACAGAATTTATGGTTTGGTGAAGTCACGAGTCCTCGAAGAACTTCTTTAGCCCCTCTTCAGGAGAATAGCCTGAAATCACGAACACGGGTCGTTTCGTGTAGCGGGCCGGTCTCGGACTGGGTAGATAGGCATCAGCGATCGTGTCGTTGGCAATGTCTTCCTCGACATTTACTGGCCCAGTCTACCAGTAGGTTAGTCCGTCGTTGGCGGTCCTGGAGGCAGGCCAGGAGGGCTCGAGCCCGCTCGTGAATTTCTCGGGCCGGACTTGGGCCGCCGGGTTGGCCTTTCTCCTTGAATTGTTTCATGGTGTCTTCTATCAGGAGTATATCTTCTCGTCGTTTTTCTCCAGGTTGGGGCGTGTCGGAGTACCTCTCCTTATAGGCACGTTTCCATGCTTGACGCCACTGGTCTGCAACAGATGGGTGGACCCAAACGAGATGTTCAGAACTTTCTAAACGAGTAAATAAATTTAAGGTGAGTTAAACAAAAGTAAAGGTTTTAATGAGCAATCAATGCAGCATGGCCTCAATGTTAATTTGAGGAGGATTAATCATGTTACGATTTAAATTATAGTCATCATGTCAATATTTAACTACCAGTGATTAAACACTACTCGAGGGTTCATGAATTAATTCGGAAGAATCAATATATCTAGAGTTACACGTAATTCCGGGTGCATTAAAGATTTTGTAAATAGTAAAATTCCGGGTGCATTAAAGATTTTGTAATTAATAAATTAAAATGAGTATCGTACCTAAAGGTTTCATAAAACTAAAATACCTACAATGATATAAGGATGGTTAAAATGTCTAAATAATTTATCAAATAGTCCAATATAGATGGAAATGCCTAAAATTGTGAATTTTTCTTGAGTGATTCAAAATAATCATTGTAAAATAATGCAACAAAAATATGATTTAAAACGATTTGAGTAATACAACCCAATTACAATAAAATAATGCAACAAAATGTGATTTAAAATGATTTGAGTAATTCAACGTAATTATAATGAAATAATGCAACAAAAAAATGATTAGAACTTTTCCTGAATCAATTGATAATGTTGAGATCCGCCCAGAACAATTTGAGCTATTTCCAAAATTTTTCATAACAATAATTCAGCGATTATATAATTCTAAAATGAGAGAATTTATAATAAATTTTGCAAGCTAGAATAGTTAGCCTTTCCGAAAAGGACCACAAGTAAATAAAAAATTGGGTAAGTAATTTGAAGTTCGAAAACCACAAAGAAAGTTTGACGAATAATATTTCAAAATTTTTTGTTCAAGTAATTGTAGTTCTAAATCTCATTACAGAAATTAAATACTTATGATTTTAACTTAGATAACGAATAAATTATAAACCTGTTTCCAGCAGTCAGGGTTCTAGGATTAATAAATTCATAATAAGAAGTGTAAATCTGGATCATTATTTATTTGAAATTAAAAGTTTTTGCCGCTGCATTTGAATTGCTCCATTTCACCTGAGTTAATGGACTGGTCATAAAGATTTTCTACGGCTTGCACCGGATAAAACATTAAAACTATAACAAAAATATTAAAATTATGATTTACTTAAGGGCTGCCTATCTAATTCGACGTCTTCCCCTATGATTCCGGCCACAGCATGATTATTCCAAGAATTATCCTGCAGATTATTGAACGAATTCCCATGTAAATTATCGAACGAATTTTCTGGTAGGTTGCTCAGCGAACTTTCTTGTAAATTCATTTCTCTTTCCATTTGAAATTAAATACTTCGTTGAATTGTCATTTAATATATGGCATCGGGGTGCCATTTACAGACTCGGAAGAGAGTACACACACAGGTCAGCAGTGAGCGTGTGTCGTAAAGGTCACTACTACGGGCATTTAGTGGTGTCGGTGTGCGATATATTTATTTTGGCTTTTATGGATTACTAATAGAATCGCCCCGGGGCTTGATTTTCCATTACGGCCGGAACCGCAGTGAAGTGTGCAAAATTTTTGTTGTGGATTGTCATGCCTGTCGGATTAACGATTTTATACGTTCCCGGTAGATATTAATAGGTTTCATTTTTCTTTTATTGGATATTGATTTGTGTGTATATCGCAGTTACTGGCATGCATGTGACGTATGCAATAATTGATTTCGTCCATGGCTATTGAAGTTGTGATGCGTACGTGTGTGCTAAGTATATGTATTGAACAGTTGAGACGCTACTGGCACATTGGCGGAATTATATATCGGCTTCCACTATTGAACCGCTGTGAATTTATAGTAGGTGTTAATTTCATTTCGTTAATTTATTGATCTTTTTTATTGAATTCCTCTAGCATTACTCGGGGAAACGGATTATTCAGTTACCAGACCCTTTATTCGAATGAGAAATCTTCCGGGTTTATCATTAACGGTACAGTTTTTATTTTTGTTATTTACCGATCTTATTTACATATTTCTTTAGAGTAGAATTCATGGGTAGTAGTTGTCAAATGTTATGTCTTCGATTTATTTTATTTAGCCAGACTATTTTCTAATTTATTATTATTAATGGTATGATTTTATGTTTTCTAATTTTTCGATTTTTGCTTATTTAGTTTCTTTTAAAAAGTTATTCGTTGGAACCATTTATGGATCATTAACATTATGATTTTTCCCTTTTGTGTTATTTTAAATCAATCGTTCGGCGTTAGTTATTAGGTCAAGAAAACCTGACGGAGGTAATTTAGAGATGTCGGTATTTCAATAAACATCATAATATCAAAATGCGTGGTATTCCCGAAAATGGACGGAGTTCTGATTAATCAAATTCCTATATGCTCTTATTACATTCATTGGGAATTTATTTATTTATGATTGTAAGACCCTTTACGACGTGTATTTAGAGGATTTTTCGAGAGTGGCGTTTTCTAAAGGTAATTTAGGGCATACCTTAGCTCGGCGTTTCTTTGATTCTTTTAATTGAACTTGGATATGGTTGTAATAAATTATCACGTCTCATCACCTATACGTCACTAGGGGGAGTACTACAAATTTTTTTTGTTATTTCCGTATCCTTAGGGTTAAAGTTTTTCTTTTGGTTGAGGAATTTATAAATTCTTATTCATAGGTAAGTAGTATTTGTATGGATTATACTTTAACGATAGTTTTTCTTTTATTGGGGAATTTTGTTTAACCATTATTAGGAGTAGGTGAGTCTATAGCTCGAATCATATTTACGTTATAATTAATTGTCGGTTACTTTCGGGTATTCTAGTTTATTCTTTTCATTTAGGACGTATCAACGATTTCTATTAAAACTTACATTTTAAGCTTGTACTAATCGTTTCGTTAGGTGAATTAGGTGATTTTAATTTGGTTAATTATTAACAACTCTTGCCAGTTATTCTATGATTATAATCAAGTTCAAGGCATTGGTTAGATTTGAATTTATGGTGACGGTTTCAGGATATTTTCCCGTTAGAATTTTCATTTAGGTTAAGACAATTACTCTTGTGGGTTTTTTACCATTACCTCATCATAGTTTGCGCGACATCCCAGTTAAAAATTCGTTACTACATTTCACTTAACTATGATTGTACCTATTGAAGTTCCCAAATCTGATTTATTTAGATTCATGATCCGCTTGACTATTAATTATTATGCGTTCAGGGTAATCGCTAAATTCTCATTCATAGTTTACATTTTTTGTGGTTATACTAGTAGTTTAGTTTCATAGCAATAATTTCATTTTATTTATTTCCCCGTCACCTTTTCCCTTGGTTGACCTTAGGCGCATTATGTTCATATTATGATTAATGAGTTCGGTGTGGTGATTTTGAGCCGTGTGTAGAATAATTTAGGTCGAATTTAAAGAAACTGAGGGACGAGGAAGTAGCCAAAGGACCGCTTTCTCATCTCTCATTTCTTCTATATGGGATAATATTGACGTTCCGATCCCTGCGTTCCGCACGCCGGGTCTTCACGGGCACAGATCATCGGCGATATTCCACGCACTTACACGAATCTGAATAATATGTCTGATTTTAATGACTTGTGATGTGTCTTTGGCTGTGGGCCGGAAAAATTTCGACATGAAATAAAATAATTATAGAGAAAATAATTTTAGATATTATAAATAATTTATTAATATTAACAAAACAACATAATAAGTACTTGATCCAACGACAAATCATAAAAATACTACTCTCCCCACGCCGACATCCAAGCAGAGCTCCATCGAGATTGCGAGGACGCGACGTGGAGTGAGAGTTCCAAAATAAAACTCACCCTAAAATAGATTTTTAAAAAAAACTAGTTCAAGTTTGAAAAACTGATTAAAATTGTGTAAAAATGAATCGGTATATATACCTATTTTTTGTCCCTAACCTTGCATGTTCTTTTTGATTTAGTAAAACAAAATTCGACCTTGGGATTTTCTAGTGTATTCTAATCTTAATTTTTATTATTTTTAAATTTCATTTGATAATTTTTTATTTGAAATTTTTATTGAATTATTTCTAATTCAAATTCTTTGATTTTAAATTCATTTTCATGAAATTTTCATTAAGTTATCAAATTTCGGTCAAATTTGTTGGGTTTTCGTGTTATGTTTATATTTATATCGTGCGGATCTTGTTGCTTTTTTTTATTATTTTAATTTATTTTTATGTTTATTATTTTATATGTAATTGTCTTTTTTTCTCATATTTTGATAGGGTTAATTGGTGTTTTCATAGGTTTTGAATTTAAAGCTGCATGTTATATTTGCATGTGTGTTACCGATTCATTTAAACATTTACAAGGCCGTTTGTGTTCTGGCCCAACATTAATTTAATTTGACAATTTATTTCTTAAATTTTTAATTAGATTTATTCAACCAAAAATATTTTATTTTAATTCATTAATATTTTATTTTACAAAAATTGTCATTTTTCGGTCAAATCTTTGTGTTATTCTGTTATTTTTATGTTAATTTCGTGTGGATCTTTATGCATTTTGTTATTATTTATATTTATTTTTATGTTTTTTGATTTTATATTTTAATTATATTTTTCTAGCGTTTTAAGGTGTTTATTTGATGTTTTATGGGTCTGATTTTAAATCTGCATGTTGTATTTGCGTGCTATTTTCAATTCATTTAAACAAAATTCAGTCCTGGCCTAACAGTTTTATTATTTTAAAGTTAATTTGTTTTAAATTAACGAATTAGAAACGAGAAGTGAAGTAATAAGTAAACAAGAGCTTGCAAGTAAATATAATATTACAATAGAAACTGTAATATCATGGATAAATGAGAGAGATAATGATTGAAATGTACAATAGAAGTCAAATAAAAGCACAAAACAATGTTGAAAATAAATCAGTTGAAGAAGTAAGTGTAGAAAACCCTTTACCAAATTCAAAGTCCTTAGAACTTTCTGAAGACTTCCTAAATCATTTCAAGTTGGTCTGCGGCAAAGACCTAAAGGAAATAGCAACTTTTCGTGATTTAATTTGTTTAGAAAATTATGCAACATTATTTTACATGGAGCAGTACAGGAAAATCTACAATATAAATATGAACTTGGCCGAAAATATATTGCATTACGAAGCAAAGATTGGTAAAAAAACGAGTCCCGAATCTGTTGAAATAAGATCTATGCTGGGAATAATCACCTTAACCTAAAAAATAAATATTATAAAACATTTCAATTGTTTCGGTAACCTTTGTGAAACCGAACCTGAACGTTTTAATTTTTAATGTGGTTGAACCCTCACTCGGACCCAAACCCAGAATTTATTGGGCTCGAAACCCTGGCTTTTATTAATTATTTTTTGCTATCATTTTAATTTAAGATTAAAAAATGGTGAGATCGAATATAGAAAGTTTAAACTCGCAGCCAGCGAACCTCCGGTAATTATATAAACGGCCCATAGGTGAATGAGGTTAGGCCCTCCATGCGCTTTTAGTAATACTTGAGCACTTTTGATGTATCAAGTATATTAAAACCATTTTTCATTTTACTTCCTAAATTTTGTGGTTTTCTTTAGAGATTTTGTTATATCATCGGTTTTAGTTGTCGGGCTAAACTATGATAAGATCAAGTTGTGTAAAATAATTACAAGTGCAAAATTAAAGCAGAAAATTAAACAGAAAAGTAACAGAATAAAAGATAAGAAAAATCCGCTCAAAGAATTTGATAATTAATTGATAACTGTCAGTGAAACGTACACTTATATCCTTCATTTGTACCGTGAGAGATAAATGTTCTCACTAGTTATTGGTATACAATTTAATACCCTGTGACAAAAGATTAAAAACCATTCATAGTTTTTCGTGATCTATTGTATTCACAACATGCTGCTCCTAAATATTTGCCAATAAAATGATCGTGGTCTCTGTCTGGCTCTACAATTGGCTTTTTACAAAGGTATCTCAAAGGTTTTGTACATCTGCTGCTGTCATAATTATGGTTTTCCTCACATTAATACTGTAAACCTTTAGTTGTTATAACGTGCTCAACTGCCAACATAAAGTTTCAATACAATCTTTACCAATAAAACTCATATTTTTCGTTACCCACTGAAATTATTTAACAAAATGCCCCTCAAAGATTGGTAAATGAATTTGAAGATATCTTCCTTCAACGGGCAAAACAGTCTCAAAATCTGCATAAATAACATATGGTAGAGTTATTAGTTTTTTTTACAAGATAAATTGATATGGTTTTCCAACAGGATTATCTGCGGTTGCTTTGCTGATATCCATTAAATGTTTCAATCATTGTAATTCAGTATAATGAAATATATCCTCTTTTTTAATCATTAGTAAATACATCGGTGTACTTCAGTTACTTTTGTCTGATGTATTATATCTAAATGTTGATGTTTCAACTCAACATCGTCATCAAAATCGATAGAATTCTTCCTATTCTATGATAAAATATTAATTCCCAGTCTGAGATTTTCGGGTTGAAATATTCTAATATCTCCTTATTTCATTGGGAAATTTGACTCGTCCAAATTAAGTTTATAGAGAAACCTAGCATATTGACTTACACGTGTCCTATCACCGAAAATGTTTTAATATTTTAAATTAGCCATAGGCAATATAAGAAACAGAGTTGGTCTATGTTATTGTTGGGCCAGGACTGAATTTTGTTTAAATGAATTGAAAATAGCACACAAATACAACATGCAAATTTAAAATCAGACCCATAAAACATCAAATAAACACCTTAAAACGCTAGAAAAATATAATTAAAATATAAAATCAAAAAACATAAAAATAAATATAAATAATAACAAAATGCATAAAGACCCACACGAAATTAACATAAAAATAACAGAATAACACAAAGATTTGACCGAAAAATGACAATTTATGTAAAAGTAAAATATTTATGAATTAAATGAGTTAAAATAAAATATTTTTGGTTGAATAAATCTAATTAAAAATTTAAGAAATAAATTGTGAAATTAACTTAAGAAAATAATAAAAATTAAAGTTAAATAGCACAATTAATTTCAAGATCAAATTTTATTTTATCGCACTAAAATTAATACGCAAGGTAAGGGGCACAGAACAGGTATATATATCAATTCATTTTTGCAGAATTTGAACACTTGTGAGGGATCATTTTTTCTCGTAAAAAAATCTTACGTTTCTTATCAGAAAAAACAGTATTGTATCACAAGCGTCGGAACGGTCTCGAAGTATTAATAGCAGGAACTATCGAAAACTATCGAAGTGAGCATGAGTTATGAGCAATTATATGAGTGCGAGAATATGAATTTAGTGATTAAATGACTTGTGATGAAACAAGTAAACAATGTTTATGCAAAGAAACATCCGATTACAATGTGAAATGCCAAATAAACAATTTTGTGCATCGAAGCTTTTACCCAATTTATATGGTAATATTTATTTATTTTTCGGTCTACAGCCACACACCAGCAAGTAATAAAATCATACATCCCTATCAAGCGGTGTAAGTACGGTTCATCCGCCAATAGCTCGTGCCCGTGAGAGACCTCGCCGTGAGTAACGACGGCCTCGAACGTCAAATCATTGAACTAAAAAGCCAAAGAGGGCTCAATTTTCTTGCCCTCAATTTCGATAAAGTCGACATAAAATTTGAAACAACAATCGACACAAAATCACTAACACCGAGTAGTCTAGTGGGCACTCATTAAATGTAATATGAACATAAATAGATCATAAGGACAAAGAAAGATAAAGGGTAGCGCGGAAAAATTGCGAGATCGTTGCAACAGTTTAAATGAATAGCCATCAGAAAAAGATTAATCCGATCGACCAAAATCATGATAAGGAATATTTTAAATAATATGTAAGAACTAAATAAATTATGTTGAGTTGAGACGGAAAATAAGGGCGGAACGCTGCTCAAAACATTTGCTAAAGTTAAATGGTTTTCGATTCTTTTTAAATGTTTATATTTATTTTTTACATATTTTTGTATTTTTCTACTCTTTTTTCTACTTTTTGTATTATTTAATGTTAAGTAGGCTATATTTGATGATGTTTTGTCCATTTGCATTTTGCACGCCCTAATTTTATCTGATGTTGTGCCAGATAAACAACAATTTAAAATATTTGTTTTTGCTCAACAATTTAATTAATAAAAATAACTAAAAATTGAATTAACACGTTCAAAAATAAGGAATATTTTGTTTTTCTGTTTCATCGTTCTATTTTGAACTATTTATATTGTATTAAAAGCAAAACGTAATGCAAAGGTTTAAATACAGTTTTAGGGTGCCAATTTAATTTGAGTCTAAACTTGTTATGACAGCCCTTTTAATTATAGTGTTACCTTTTTATAATACATTAACAGTTGGGTTAAATATTTGTAAATGTTAACCCTTTCTAAGGTGGTGACAATATGCTGTACACCATTTTAAACTAATAAAAATATCTAAGTGTAATGCTGTCGGTAATCATTTTTACTATTGACAACTACTGACATATTGAGCCACAAGAGAACAAATTTATATTTTCTATGTTTTTATTTTTTTATGATGATTTGTAACTATATAATTATTATCAATAAACTTTGAGTTTCACATCACTTTTAGTTTCTTTTGCCTTAGAAAGGGTTAAGTTTTGTGTTTAAAATATATTTTGGTGATACATTGTTTAAATTCAGTGCACAGCTATTAAGCTTAGGCAGTTTGGAACTGAAATTATTGCAAGTTTAAATTTTTTATTATTGAAATTAATTATAATTACATGAATATGATAGTTTATATAAATAAACGTAGTTGTAAATAAGAAATTTTTTAACTTTCGAAACTTAAGAGTTGATGCACATTAGGGTGGCCCTTAGCATAGGGCAAAAAAATGAAATTCATAATTTGAATTCTGGCACCCATCCAATCTGTGCCAAATATTGAAATAATGAATTGTGTAAAACATCATTACAATTGAAGAATATTTAGAGGTGGCCCTCAGACATTGAAGTTTTGTATATACCACAATTTCAAGCTCGATAGTAGATATTGCAAATTGTTAAAGGTTTCTTACATTTTTAAATCACATTTATTCTACACACAACAGCCTGAACAGGTTAGTTTACTGTACAACAAATAAACAATAATGTCACTGATTCAGAAATAGCTCCAACTGAAGATGTTAAGAATTATGTCTCTCTGCCAACTGTTCTTCGCTGTATTATTATTTCACAACATTCACAGTGTCAGATTGTTGACCTCTAGCACAAGTCGCCAGGTTTCGTTTGGTACAGTCAGGGAACTGGCGCCTATGTTCATTCACAATTTGGAGAAGGAACTGGAGTTGATCTTCATTCTTGGTCAATTTCTTATTAAAATCCTGAATGAGAGCAACTCCACGCTTAGCCCTGTCATTGACGACTGCCAAGCACTTGACAAGTGTTTAAAGTGTTCACATCATGGCCAAGACTGGAAGCTACTTCACTGAGAACGAAGGTAGCATTCCGTGATGAAATCTTAGTTCTGTCCAAAGCTGAAGTTGAACCAGGAGACAACACATTGATTTTTGCTCTTTTGGGTCCAACACAGACTTCCTCCGATCGACTGCAAGTTATACTTTTATCGAAGTACTCATCATCATCATACTCATCAACTGCATCATCATCTGAAGATAAAGCAGTTTTAAGAGCAGCCTGGCTCGAATATGCTTCAATTTCCTCTTGTGATCGTTTCTTGCGCTTCAGTTCTGCCTCCTTCCAATCCTGACGACGGCGTGTCTTCAGTTTTTCCACCTTGTCAACAGCTCCAATTGAACCTGGCCGGCCTTCCTGCCTTTGAGAGAGGGAAAACGCTCTATCTTCAGGAATAGTAATCAAAGTCAGTGCATCCGAATGTGCGATGTCAAAGAGATTGTCTAGGCGTGAAGTGAATTCATCCTCCTTCATCTTGTGTCCATCAGTAATCCGATTCTTGTGCTTTTGGAGACCTTTCCATTCAGCAAAAAATGCTTTAAACTTGTCGCTGCAATTTTTGGCTGCTCGAACTGGAATACCAGCCTTATGCCAAAATCCAAACACCTTTTCGATGGTTTGTCGACTAGAGTCACGAACGGTCAGATTCTCAACATTGTGAAGATGCATAAAATAACCAAAAGTTTGGCGATGCGATGGCAACTTTGGTCCCAGAATGTCAGACTCCGCTGAATCGAGCAAGTAGACATTTGATTTTCCTCTGGTCTCCATTTTTAATCTATAAAAATAAACATTATATCAAAAACTGACAAGTGACAACACATAATTATGAACTAGGCGTTTATTAATCACTTCAAATAATGACTATTAAGTAATGAGTAATGAGTAACGAATGATAGAATAATGAATTAAAAGAAGTAATTAAACCCATTCAAATAATAGACAAATTGGATTAATAGAAAAAATTACATTTACCTTGAATGCAAGCAATCCACTTGAATCCACTACAATCCAGTGAGACCAATCTAGCGCACTAATGCTGCAATTAAAGACTTGGCAGACACAGACAAGTATTGACTAAGCAATTCAATGATAGCAGTCAAATTATTTATTATTTAAGGGTTGTAAGCTTTTTTGCAAATTTGCACACAGTGTCTACTGTACCAAAGAATATTTATTTTGTCATTAGGATGATGCAATGATGATGTAGTATGTAAGTTAATATATTGTACAGTTAAAATACATCATATTTATACAAAACACGAAAGAGGTTTAAAACTTAACGATTTATTTAAATTTCACGGATTTAGTCAAACTTCAAAGCTTGATGGCCACCTCTAAATATTGCCCAATCTGCATGTTTTTTGCACATAATTTTATTTCTGTAAGTGGAACATATTAATGGGGTGCCAGAAGATGATTTCAAACTTTTTGTTTTAAGGGCCACCCTAATGAACATTAAACTTGATT
This sequence comes from Schmidtea mediterranea, assembly GCA_022537955.1. NCBI lineage: Eukaryota > Metazoa > Platyhelminthes > Tricladida > Dugesiidae > Schmidtea > Schmidtea mediterranea. The sequence continues at coordinate 1,214,917 of CM039679.1, read as the reverse complement.
TTAAAAATTCACAATGTATTTCTTTTTACTGAAATTTCTTTAGTTTCAATTGTATGCCACATTCTGTACTTATAATAACGTGAATGATAATTTTTTATTTTGTTTCACGATAGTACACGTTGCTACACCTAAGCAAATTAAAAAGTAATCATTCGTGTTATCATAATTACAAAATGTGGCCTTCTGATGTCCATAAAACTAAATTTATTTTACGCTAACAAAGTATTAAAAACCCGGTTTTTAACGGTTAACCGTTATTTTGCAAACCGGTTTAACCCAAAACTGATATTATCTTAAGGAATATAAAACCAGTTAAACAACGGATGAACAACGGAAAGAGAAACACTAAATAAATTACCTAAGGAAAAGTATTTTGTTCGAAGATAGAAAACCGATAAATGGAGCAAATATAAATATGCTATTATAATTAAGGTACTCTTTTGATAAAGCTGCTGATATAGAAGCGCTTCATGTTGGTGATGTTTGAAGAAATATATATAGAGCTTATCAAAATTTTTTGTTCTATCTGGCTGCCGATATTTTATACTTTAATCTTGATTAAACCCTTTCTCACACGAAGTTTCATGAGAATTCTTATTCGTAGGAATTAAATTGTATGCTTTTAGATTTATTGTTTACTGAACATAATCTTAACGTTATGTTTGACAAAAATAAATATTTTAATTTTTTGTTTTTCTGGCACAACATCCGATAAAAGTAGGGCTCGCTTAATGCAAATGGACAAAAAATCATCAAATATAGCCTGCTTTACATTAAATAGAGTAAAAAAAAGAGTAGAAAAATACAAAATATATGTAAATAATAAATAAAAACATTTAAAAAGAATCGAAAAACATTAAATTTTAGCAAAGTTAAACCAAACTAGATGAATTAAAAAAGGAAAATTATCAATTAAAGTTAGAGGAAACGATCACAGCATAGATCGGACATCGCCCCAGCACATTCTCGAGCGTGAACCCAAGCATCACATGGCCAATCCCAAACATTACTCCAATAAATGACCAAAGTAGTAACGATTCACAACCAAAATCAAACTACAAAAAATGCCACCCCAGCAAAGCGGAAAGAAAAAGAAGACACAGATTGAAGACCGCTCGTTTATTGGGTCAGTAGTAGAATGTGAGCCCGTCAGATACAAACCCCTTTGGCTTACGTAATTATTACGTAACAATTGACCTCTGCACACACTATTGCTAGCTGGAGATTGACCTTTGTTCACTAGTTGCTACCTAGTAACTGACCTTTGGTCAGTGACCTCATGATCACTGATCACTTATTACGTTACTGATCAGTACATACTTATTATGTCACTGGTCAGTACACACTTATCATGTCACTGGTCACTAATCGGAGACTGATTACCTAATCGTTATTATGTCACATAGTTTTGGACCAACACACTAACCTTCTAGAAACTTCCACACACCTACCTTATAATGTCACGTAGTTGTGGACCAACACACCAACCTTCCCATCAGAACCCATCAGCGCCCAACACGCCTCCAACTACGTCTACGACGACGTCGTAGACTTAGAAATGACTTAGAAAAATCACTCACTAGTACTATTGGTATTATTATTATACTTTTTACTTCATATAAATGTAAGAGTTTCGTTTACCTCATAGATTCATGTTACTTGCATGTGATATATAAAAAATTATATTTACATGAAATTTTCAATTGTTAATTATATTATTACATAAAAAATTATAAAATAATCATTAAACATAATAAGTTAAGATCAAACTCGTCTTAAAAATAAATGTTCAATCTTAAATTATTTAGCTTACTGACTATTTTGTTAGTAGTATATTACATAACAATTTTATCAAAATAATCATAAAACTTTAATAATTTATGATTTATAAAAAATTATATTTACATGAAATTTTTAATTGTTAATTATATTTTTACATAAAAAATTATAAAATAATCATTAAACATAATAAGTTAAGATCAAACTCGTCTTAAAATAAATGTTCAATCCTAAATGCTTTAGCTTACTGACTAATTTGATAGTAGTATATTACGTAACAATTTTATCAAAATAATCATAAAACTTTAATAATTTATGATTTATAAAAAATTATATTTACATGAAATTTTTAATTGTTAATTATATTTTTACATAAAAAATTATAAAATAATCATTAAACATAATAAGTTAAGATCAAACTCGTCTTAAAATAAATGTTCAATCCTAAATGCTTTAGCTTACTGACTAATTTGATAGTAGTATATTACGTAACAATTTTATCAAAATAATCATAAAACTTTAATAATTTTCATGAAAATTTAAGTTTACAACAATTATAGTATATTGATAGTTTATTTGATTAAAAATAAGTCACTCAAAACTTTATTTTAAACACTGGATTTACAATATTTTAAGAAAATAATTCAACAAGTTTAAAATTTCAACTTAACTAAATGTAAAAAATTATACAAGATTTACTTTACCAATTTCTATAAAATTTTAAATTTACAGCAAATAAAATATACAGATTTATATTCTATTAAAAAATTTAATTTTTAAAATAAAAAATAATTCGCCCACTATAGGAGTTGAACCCCCAAACGAATTATTACCGACACCACTGATGTAAGAATTTTGAAAATAAGTCATTCAAGATAGGATTTAAACATTGGATTAGTTTATGAAAATAACCCATCATAGGATTATTTACATGTAAATACTTAACCAAATTCTATAAATTTATATCAAATATACTGTTTCTAATAAAAATTCAATATTTTGATAATAATTCAATAAGTTAGTCGGATACTAATTTACAAGTTTATTCTACTCTAAAAATCTTTAGCGATACCATCAACTAAATTCGTTTTATTTTTAGTGTTTTTACGAAAATAAGTCACTGGGTTTACAAATGAAAGTCTCACTATATAAATTGATAAAGAATCCATGAGTTTTATCTCAATATTTTTTAAAAATTCACGCATACTGGATTATTTAATGCTAATAATAATGCTATTGATTATAATTTAACTTTCACAACAATAAAAAAGACAATTTTTCACACGTAAATTTATTACAAACACGTATTACATTATCAATATTAGTCATGTGGATACTATTGATATCTAAATAAAATTTTGTTTTTAATAAGAGCTTTGATCTAAATACTAATTAAATGTTGATACCAAAACGTGTAAAATTAGATTTACATTCATTAACAACATGCTAATTAATTTCGGACATTAAAGCTTTATGTAACCAAAATTGATTAAATAACCATTAAAAATTCATCAGGTGATACCTATTAAATATTTCAATAATTTATGATTCAAACTAAGTATATTATAATACTTTTCGATAAATTTATGGATAAACTATTACATGATTTGTTATAAAGTTATTTAAATGGTTAAGAATTTTAACCCAATGTGAAGAAATAGGTAACAATTTTAACCCAAAGTAATGAAATATTTAATAATTCTAACCCTAAATAATGAAAGATAACTTTTAATCCTAAAAGATGAAAGATAATTTTTAACCCTATTTTTCAATAGAAAGCTATTCTTGAAACAACATAAAAATCATATTTCAATATCTTTTCTTTAAATTAATTTTGAAAAAGTACAAACCAAATACTTGATTTTGATTGTGATAAGCTCTATATATATTTCTTCAAACATCACCAACATGAAGCGCTTCTATATCAGCAGCTTTATCAAAAGAGTACCTTAATTATAATAGCATATTTATATTTGCTCCATTTATCGGTTTTCTATCTTCGAACAAAAAACTTTTCCTTAGGTAATTTATTTAGTGTTTCTCTTTCCGTTGTTCATCGGTTAACATTGCGTCATTTTTCTGATTCTTTCTTCTACCTTTTTTAGTGGTATCTACTAGATTCAATGTTTGGTAACCATCTCTTCATTTTAACTCTTGGTCCATTCATTATTTCGTAGTTTCGAGTTTTATCTCTTTTCGCATATCCTATTATGCTGATTAGGTAATGTTTTCATCCCCTACTACCATAAGCGATTTTGTTTAACTTTAGAAAGAAAATTGTTTTTGGGAAGCATTAGTTTTGTTAGTATACCCCTCGTCATCATAAAGCCCTTTTAGAATTAAATTGACATCTTTATTATCTTTTTAAACTATACCATTTTTTCCATTTGTCACCGAGTTGTTTTTAAACAACATATCATATCCAGACAATTTTCGAGATTAACATCAAATTTCAACTTAACGAGCCTCATTTAAAATTGCTGATTTTAAATTTATTTTTGTTCTTATTTAACTTTATTTCATATTTTGATTTATATATTTATAAAAAATATCGCATTTACATACAAGTAGTCCCCGACTTACGACCGCTCGACTTACGACCATCCGCACTTACGACCAATTTTTTTTCAATTTTTTCATAGAAAATGATTAAAATAGTTTTGTAGTCTTCCCTATAATAATTATATGAGAAAAATTTGTTAAAAAAGACAACGCAATGGATTGCTCTCTAGTAATAAGTAAACATGATGACGACACGAAAATAACGCTAAGTTGAATAAAATGTTTTTGTTTAATTATATATATTTCTTATTATGTATTTTTGTTTTGTTACATATATAATATGTGTTATTAGTACACATTTAATATATATTTTTTGGTTATTATTTCATTTTATAAATTTTAATAAAGTTTTCATTATATGAATTTTCGGTAGTTTCATTTCTCCTGATCCTAAAAGTTAGTAGTACAGTATCTAATATTTTTCTTTAGTTATTCATGATGAAACTCGACTTACGACTTAATCGACTTACGACCGATGACTAGGAACCTATCTCGGTCGTAAGTCGGGGACTACCTGTATATACAATTAATGACTATTTACAAACATTATATAATAGAAAAATTCTTTTATTATCTTTATTTTTTAATAGCGACTATTTTATTTTCATTTATCTATATTGTCTCCGCGCTTTTTTAAAAAATTTATTTTCGTATTATCCTTACTGTTGTCAACGCACTTCTCTACCTGAAATTTTGATTTTATCATTTTGATAATTCGTTTTCTATGTTTACGAGTTTTTTTAGGATTCTTATTATTTGGCTTGACAATTCCATTTAATACATATTCATGCAATCAGGGATAGAAACCGAAATTAATTTCCGTTCAAATTTAACTGGTTTTATATTCCTTAAGATAATATCAGTTTTGGGTTAAACCGGTTTGCAAAATAACGGTTAACCGTTAAAAACCGGGTTTTTAATACTTTGTTAGCGTAAAATAAATTTAGTTTTATGGACATCAGAAGGCCACATTTTGTAATTATGATAACACGAATGATTACTTTTTAATTTGCTTAGGTGTAGCAACGTGTACTATCGTGAAACAAAATAAAAAATTATCATTCACGTTATTATAAGTACAGAATGTGGCATACAATTGAAACTAAAGAAATTTCAGTAAAAAGAAATACATTGTGAATTTTTAAAATCAAGTTTAATGTTCATTAGGGTGGCCCTTAAAACAAAAAGTTTGAAATCATCTTCTGGCACCCCATTAATATGTTCCACTTACAGAAATAAAATTATGTGCAAAATTGTTACGTAATATACTACTATCAAATTAGTCAGTAAGCTAAAGCATTTAGGATTGAACATTTATTTTAAGACGAGTTTGATCTTAACTTATTATGTTTAATGATTATTTTATAATTTTTTATGTAAAAATATAATTAACAATTAAAAATTTCATGTAAATATAATTTTTTATAAATCATAAATTATTAAAGTTTTATGATTATTTTGATAAAATTGTTATGTAATATACTACTAACAAAATAGTCAGTAAGCTAAATAATTTAAGATTGAACATTTATTTTTAAGACGAGTTTGATCTTAACTTATTATGTTTAATGATTATTTTATAATTTTTTATGTAATAATATAATTAACAATTGAAAATTTCATGTAAATATAATTTTTTATATATCACATGCAAGTAACATGAATCTATGAGGTAAACGAAACTCTTTAACCGTAGACCTATTTGTAGGCTTGTTTGGCGCTGATGGGTGCTGATGGGAGCTGATGGGCGCTGATCAGTGCTGATCGGTGCTGATCGGTGTGGATCGGTGTGTATCGGCGCGCATAGGTGCGTATGGGTACGGATAGGTACGGATGGGTGCGGATGGGTGCGTCTCGGTGCGGATCGTTGATTGTTGGTTGGTGTGTGTGTGGAAGAATCTAGAAGGTAGGTGTGTGGAAGGTTCTAGAAGGGAGGTGTGTGGAAGTTTCTAGAAGGTTGGTGTGTTAGTTTACAACTACGTGACATAATAAGGGTTAGGTAATCACTCTCCGAGTAGTGACCAGTGACATAATAAGTGTGTGATTGACCAGTATCAAGTGACATAATCATGAGGTCACTGTCCAAAAGTCAATTACTAGGTAGCAACTAGCGGACAAAGGTCAATCTCCAGGAAGCAACAGTGTATGCAAAGGTCAATTGTTACGTAATAATTACATAAGCCAAAGGGGGTTGTATCTGACGGGCTCACATCCTACTACTTGGGTCAAATAAAAAAATTCGGACCCTCATCTTACGACAATTACCAATAACTTTTGTAGTAATAATTAATAAAATGTTCTGGGATTTGAGTCGATGGTCGTTTTGTAATCATTTAAAATATTCAATAAATAGTACCTTTAAAATAAAGTAAAGCGATCAAAGGATTGATATTATTTCCATTAAATTACCGATAGGGGACCCATAATTAAAATGAGCGTGAATACATTCTATGGTAGCTCTTGAACCTACATCTTTTCTAGACTATTAGCAATCATGGTAATATGGCTCATCTTTTACTTAAAACCGCCCATTCGAATACATTTCTAACGTCATTTTGCGGGTATCCAATGGTTATGCTTCTTCTGCGCGCATCTGGTGCGACTTAAGAAATCTATTTCATACGCATCATAACATTTATTATTATCGTTTTGGAAAATATCAAACAATATTGTGAAAAGTAATTTTTATTGTTATTGGTTATTACCGTATATTGATTTTATGTCATGTATATGTTTATTTAAAATATTAATTTTGAAAAGCCCTGTAGTTTTTAATTTTATTATTAGTTTATTTTAAAATAAACTTTTATTTCTGAAATATTGAAACGAATCTATGATCGAACTCAATCTCGACAGAGTGGCATCACATTTAAATTATAATTTAAAATTTCAAAATTACCAAGTCAGTAATTTGAAAATTCATGACTGACTACGAGAACAGCCCAGAATTTTCCCACGGAAACCTTATCACCTGACCGTCGTAAGACTGAGAGTGACCATGAGGAAGGAAATAAATCGAATAACATAAAAGGAAAAACAAATTGACTAGTTAGGAGGAGGGAGAATTTAGAACCAAAAGAACATTGATGCTATCACTATAGACCTCATTAAATGACTACTGTTATGTTGACCTGAAATCACTAAGAGAAATTTAGGCAATTTTGAAAAAGGCGAAATTAAACGAAAGTTGAACGTATTCTTAGAGGATAGCTTATTTTACAAAGTTTAGGTATAATAATTCGAATTTTGTTAGAAGTGAATAAGAGACATCATTACCAATTAAGATAGAATTTTAATCCATTTTGTTATTTTACTAAGGTTATGTTTATAAAATTTTAATATTGAAAATACACTTATTAAAATGCAATCATTTGTATTTAAACTTTGCCAACCTTAATGTTTATTTATGATGTTTCTGCTATTTAAATTAATAAATCGACGCAAACCTATTAATATGTAACTTTATTATTAATACTCGAGGAAACAATTTAGACCAACTTACCTTAACCTCATATTGGTTTGTAACCTTCTGGTGGGTTTCTGGGTGTTGAGATTTTGAAAATTATATGATTGTTACCCAGACAACCCCATACAAATATCTTTCGCTTACTACTCGGCACCCGTTGATTAGCAACGTTGGAACTGTGTTCGAGTGGGTGGATAGTCCGCAACAAGTGAACACTATTGCTAATGCTATAATTGACCGAAAGATCCATGGGTCCAACGAACTGCCGATAGAAGGCATGTGCTCGATTTCGATCTTTAGGTCCCATTTTTTCCCTATCTCCTTAAATATTGATCTATATCGCTATATCATTCATCATTATGTCTATTCCTATGGTCATCCTTGTTGTTGTCCGTATTATTGATTTTACTATGGTCTTTACACCTTTCGTCATGTTAAATATCCACAGTCTTGCCCTTATTCCTATTTTAACTACTATATCTACTATTATTGTCACTAGAATTATCATTATTACTATTATATATATTATTCTAATCCATTATCGCCGCTATTGCTATTATTATTATCCTTATTATTACCATTACTATTATATTTATATTTAATATTATTAGTATTATAATTACTACTATTATTATAATTATTGTTATTTTTATAATTACCATTGTCCTTACTATTATCATTATTATTATCAAATGTTTTGTAGGAATTCGTCCTTATTCCTCAGCTTTATGAAAATATTCCACTTATATAAAAATATACCAGTACTCCATCCTTATTCTACAGTTTTATCAGAATATTATATAAACAATTGAGCTGCGATCCACTTTTACTTTACAATTTTCGCTGAAGTATTTATTAATTCGGAAAATTTGAGCAGCGTTCCGCCCTTATTTTACAGTTTTATAATAAATTTTGCCCATATTTCCTTTCTCAAATGAAAATAATTTGTTTAGTTCTTAGATATTATTTAAAATATTCCTTTTCATGATTTTAGTCGTTCGGATCAATCTTTTTCCGATGGTTATTCATTTAAACTGTTGCAACGATCTCGCAATTTTCCACGCTACCCTTTTTCTCTCTTTGTCCTTATGATCTATTTATGTTCATATTAGATGTAATGAGTGCCCACTGGACTACTCGGTTTTGGTGATTTTGAACAGATTGTCGTTAAAATTTTATGTCGATTTTATTGAAATTGAGTGCAAGAAAGTTTAGCCAAAAGACCCACTTTCGAGCTACCACCTTTTGCTATTTAGTTCAATGATTTGACGTTCAAGCCCGTGGTTACTCAGTGCGAGGTCTCTCACGGGCACGAGATATTGGCGGATGAACCGCACTTACACCACTCAATATGGATGTATGATATTAATTACATGCTGGTGTGTGGCTGTGGGCCGAAAAATAAATAAATAAATGTTGCCATACAAATTGGGTCAAAGCATAAAATTATTTATTTGGCATTTCGCATAGTAATCGGAAGTTTATAAGCATTGTTTACTCGCTTTGTCACAAGTCATTTTATCAATAAATTCATATTCTCTAACTCATATAATTGCTCATAACACTCTTCACATAATTGCGTCATTTGACTTGCATACTCACGAACATCGTTCACGCTCATTTCGATAGTTTTCAACAGTTTCAAAATACAATCGTTTTCGAGTCTTGCTTCCAGAAGCTTGTGATCGAATAATGTTTTTTCTGTCAAAAACGTAAGAGTTTTGTTAAGAGAAAATTTGATCCCTCACAAATGTTAAAATTCTACAAAAATGAATCGGTATATATACCAGTTTTATGACCCTAACCTTGCGTGTTAACTTTACTGCGATAAAACAAAATTTGACCTTGAAATTATTTGTGCTATCTAACTTTAATTTTTATTATTTTCTTAAGTTAATTTGACAATTTATTTCGTGCCAATCTTGGTGCATTTTGTTATTATTTTAATTTATTTTTATGTTTTTGATTTTATATTTTAATTATATCTTTCTCACATTTTAAGGTGGTTTATTTAATGTTTTATGGGTATGATTTTAAATCTGCATGTTGTATTTGCGTGCTATTTTCAATTCATCTAAACAAACTTCAGTCCTGGCCCATCATAAAACAATCCGGGGCCCGTAAAATGTCGACACGCAATTTCTAAAAGACTTGAGTAATGAACTATACAGATTTTACATTTTTCATTCAATTGGGTCTAAGAGCTACATGGTCGTGACCTCAAAACCCACATGCATAAATATAAATCATACACTATACATCAACATATAGATTACAAGATTAAGTGAAAGAGGACATAAGAGGTCTGGTTATTATCACACATAAAGAATAGTTAATTGTCTAAGAATCATTAGTTTATTGTCAATCTTGAGTTCGATATTCTGTCACTTAGGTATTCGTCTCGCTAATGTCTTGGGTTTCTTTGGTTTCTTATATTTACTTTCTTTAGCAGGTTCTGATTTTTGACGATTCGATATCTGTTGTGCGATTTAGCTTTGAGATTTTGTTTAGTCTGGGGAATCGACTTCATCTGGATGCAGTATAGTGTTTTTGGCGATTACAGGTTTATCTTTATGTATGGTTGATTACATGCTAATAATTTGGAAGATTGGCATGCGTAGTGACTATCAGCTAAAAGAATAGACAGAATGTTTCGTTCAAGATTCTTTTTTTGGTGGTGTATTTAGGGTTTTGGGTTGTAAATTGACATTCCAGCTTTTGTTTGTTGATTTTTATTTTGCATCTTGAACAGAGGTGAGGTTCAATTGGGTTCTGTGGATAAATGACTCGTTATCATATTATCTCGTCTCGATTGTTTGATAATAATTGATCGGTTCGGGATTATTCATGATTCTTTGAAGTTAGTTTGGGTTTCTTCTTTTTGGTTATCGATTAGAGCTATTTGTTCTCGATTTTTGGGTCTTTTCTGTTTTTTTGTAGGGTTTCTAAAGAGCATCCATGATTATTTGAATATGGTTTCCTTGATGGGTGTTTTATTTTCTATTGACTTTCGGATTTGATTTTCTAGAGTTCTGAGTGTTTTAACGATATGTCTAAGTTTGGGCTTCATTCAAATTGATTATTAATATATTTAATTTTATTGTTTAAATCTTTTGGGTATTGGGTATATTAGAAGTTTATCTGTCCGTAATTGGTATCCTTTGAGTTTCTGCATCTCTCGGCAAATTTGCTACAGGTAATGTTGCATCGTTTGATTGATTGGGGATTTTTCGACATCTTTCTAAGGGATACTAGGTTGTATTTATAGGCTTATAACTGTTATCCTTCTTCTCATCGCTAATATCATGCTGCTTTCGCTCTACTTGACTATTTACAACAAATTCCAGGTTCTTATAATAGGACTTGCTATTATTCCTCTTGATTTTAGGTAGTTGTTTGACTTTCTGTTTCTCTTCCTTCTTTATCTCTGTTGCTTTTAGTATCACATCTGGTTTCTCATTTCTGTGATTGGTATAAACTTTGTTTTTGACATAGCTTATCTTCTTTGTTTGTCTTTACTGCAATTTGCAAGATTCTTTCGATACTTCATTTTGATTGAGTGCATTTTGTAGTTAAGTCTCATCATCTTTTGTCTTTTCTTGGCATTGTCTTTTGCAATCTCTCTTTACTGATTCGATCTGTCTTTATTGTTATCTGGTTTTTGATTATTCAGTTGTTTTTAATTTGTTCTCTGGTCTTATCTTTATTCATATCCGATGTTGAACGTCACTCTTGTTTGGAATTATTATTCCGTGATATTCATTTTTGTCTCGTTTGGCTGCATCTAAATTCCTTTGCAGTTGGTTGTTTTTCTTGCTCTATTCCTCGAATTGATTTTTGAGTTTCTTCCATCCCTTTGTTAGTTATATTTCCTGATCTTTTTTAGTTTTTCCGTTTAATTCAATCGCTACAAATTTTGTTTCTCAGTTAGCTGCTTTTTGTTGTTATTCATCAGTTTCACACTAATTGATTCAGTTTTTTGTCAAATTATTCTCCATCGTCTTTTTCGTTGACTGACTTGATATTTCATTTATTTCTTCATTGCTTTCGTTTTGTCTTTGTAGTTTCAGTCCTGTCTTGTCCAAAGTCTCTTAATTCTCTGATTTTCTAAATGGCTTCAGTACTTGACTTTTTATTTCGATTTTTGCTCTTGATCTGATGCTTGGTCCAAATCCGTCTATCGAACTAAGCTTTACTGCTTGATATACTTGATTAGCTTCCAATTGATACGTTTCTCAATTTTAACGTATTATCGCATCACTTGTCTTTCTCATTTCGCTTTATTTTTTTTTCACATCGTCTGATTTTTAATTTGTTTTCGTTCCTCGACTATAATATTTATATACTAAATTTAATATATTATCGGATATTATCATACTCGTTCCATATAATATTTATACACCACTTTTATACATTATCGGATATTATTATACTCGTTCCATATAATATTTATACACCACTTTTATACATTATCGGATATTATTATACTCGTTCCATATAATATTTATACACCACTTTTATACATTATCGGATATTATTATACTCGTTCATATAATATTTATACACCACTTTTATACATTACTATATAAACATATCTCTTATATACATAATATACACACTCCTGACTATTTATTACTTCATTGTCTCCAAAGGGTCTACGCGCAAAGTGAGATTCCCTCCGCATCTCTCGTCAGTTACTTGATATATATCGATCTCGCTTGACTACTTGGGTGGTGCTATTAGTGACGTTGGTTGTTGCGTCCATATCATACTTGGGTATTGGTTCATATCTTGACTTGCTTCGTTCTCTCTTGGTATTAGGTACTTGTTCAGTTTCGTTGTACTATCGTATTCTGGGTTCTCGGTTTTCGGCCACATTCTTTTTCCCATGGGTTTTTGTTTGTACTTTCCAGTTGCTCTCACTTGCTGAATTATTATCCACATAACTATCACGTTTGTAACAATGCCTGATATTCTTATCAATTTAACTGTGTTTGAAGTTGTGTTTTCTAATTTCCTTGTCTTTATTCTTTGGTTTTCGTGGTTTTGTACTCTTAAATACTGCTAATTTGTGATTTGTTTCTTTTTCTAATAAGTGACGATCGTCTTTGCTTATTACTTTCCTACTATCGGTTTGGTTTCTTGCTGCGCTTTCTTTTGTAGTTTCACCTTTGTTGTTTCTCACTTCCCTTTGAGATGAGTTTCGGGATAATCCTTGCCATATCTGATATATTGATTCTGTATTATTTCTTGTTAGCAAGCGTGGTGTCATGTGCTTTTCTTTCTTTATTTCTCTGCCGTTAACTTTTATTTTTGAATTTCTACCTATCCTGCATATTTTTGTGATTAGCTTTCCCTGTAGTTTACATAATGTTTCGTATTTCCATGCATCGGTCACTACACAGATTGACACTTCGTATCTGATATCATCCATTCTTTGTGGTTTGTTTGTTGTTGTTTTTCTTAGTTTTGTGCTAGATTGCGTTGATGTTGCTGACTCCTTTGTTCTTGTAGTTGTTTTCCTCGTTTAATTGTCCGGTAATTCAATCTAGCATCGAGGATTTTGTTATATTCTCGGTTCTGTTTTGCCTGATTACTATAATGTTTTGATTTTGTCTCTTGGCTATTTGTGACTCTAGTAACTTGTTTCGTCATGTCTAATAGGTTTTTTGCCTTCCAGTTGTCATGTCGTTTCCTGACTCGTAGCTTGATTTGATACTTATGTCATTCGTTAGCCATGTTTCCCCATTTTAGAGAGTTAAAACATGTTCCGTGTCTTTTGTGACAAATATTATTTACGTGGCCTCTCTTTCCGCATTGTTGGGATATTTGATTTGACACTTGTGTCATTCGCTGGCTTTATTCTGTTGTTGGTATTGATCTCATCTGGTTTCCTATTGCTTCCTTTCATTAGTCCCACTGTTCCGGATGGGTTCTGAGTCTGTTTATTTGGACAATTCCGAGCCATATTTCCAAATGTTAGAGAGTTAAAACATGTTCCGTGTCTTTTGTGACAAATGTTATTTACGTGGCCTCTCTTCTCGGATTGTTGGCATATTTGATGTCGATAGCATTCGTTCTCTGTGTGTCCGGATATTTGACAAGTTTTACAATATTCTCTGATATTTACTTCGTTAGCTTTCGTATCGATTGTCCAGATACTTTCTTTAGTTTTCTCTCTGAAATTTTATTAGCCATTAAAATATTTATTACCTCTTGTTCGATTGACGTCCCTCTTATTTCTATATTGTCCCTTGTTGATGATGTAGATTTTGACTCCAATACTTTACTTTTAACGTTTATTTGAAATGCCTCTTTCTTGACCTTTTCATTATTGTTTAGCCCTAGTTGTAACATGTTTATCTTCGCTGTTCTTATCGGTTCTCTTTTCGATTTTTGTAGTAGTACATTTTGATTTTGTTTTTTGTTTTTCTGATATCTTTTTATCGGTGATTTTGTTGTTTTTCGTCGTCTGTTGTTCTGTTCTATGGTGAACTCTTGTGTTATCTTTATTTTTCCTTCGTTGCACAATTCTCGCGCTGATTTCATTCTTGAGTTTCATCTTTCTGAATTAGTTCCTTTTCTTTATCGTTATTTATTGTCATATGATCCTCGCTGTTGACAACACACTGCTCTGCAGTGTGGGTTTCTTTAGTATTGACTGTTCTCGACATATTGCTTCTAATTTGATATTTGATTTCTGTTTATCCGTCTTTGTCGAATTTCTTGGGTTTCCTCTCTCTGTAAATTCTGCCATTCAATTTGTTGATTCACCCACATTCATTTTAAATCCATTTTAAATTATCCATATCTCGCATCAATTATCTATTTGCCTCGCATTAATTATCTATATAGTTGCATCAATTATCTATATTTTCATCAAATAAATCACTGCAAGCATATTATCATTCATTCCGTTACTTATTTTCTCTATATTTCCTTGATTTATCATAAAATCGTTTCCTTTTTTTAATTTATTGGCTCTGTTGCCTTCTGCGTCTATTTTAATTTATTGACTCTCTGTGGCTTTCTGTCCTAACTGAGTTTATCAGTGACTTGTTGGGTGAATTGTCTCGTTTAACAAGCTTGAAGCCTCACACTGACTCTTAATCTTTGGTCGTCTTTTGATAGCGTATTTGTCCGGTTACAATTAACTCACCGCCGTTCGGATGTTCGATACTCGGTGTGGCTAACGGGTTTTTGTACTAAACTCCTTGCTGGGCTAAGTGCTAGAAAAAACATTCCCTCAGTACTCGGTGTGGGATCCGAATTGTGTAATGCAAAGAATATAAAAGTATGGGAATGCCTAGACGTTCAATCAAGTTCCAAAAACGGATTACTTGATCTCCCAAATAGTGAAAAGAAAAGTAAAATTTGTGGGCACCGTAGTGGTTAACATCTCCGTCTAACACTAGCCCACCCCGCGTCAGATTTCCAGCTCTGCTTGGCTGATTCAATGTGATCCTTAGTAGGATATTTTGAGTATGAACCCTTTACCGGTTAGTTCACATCTCACCTACCGCTTGGTGTCCTCAATACTCGGTGTGGGATCCGGGTTGTGTATCGAGTAGTTCTGCGCTACCAGTCCCTTGGCTGATAACATCCTGAACATGACAGTCCGCCGCAGTCCTCTGCTGCTTCACCACCAGCTAGGGAAAAATATTTCTAGGTACCTTTTCGAGACTTTTTGGCTCTCTCACCTTCAGCGTCTAAATAATGCGCATTGTTCAATTTTTTTATTTTCGGTTTCCCTTTCACTTTCCCAATTTAAAAGTTGTAGTAATCGCGTTGGTTTGTTCCCCAGAGAGGTAATCAATCTCTCGCCGGAAACTCCCCAACATTTGCGACGGATCCTACTATCTTCCTCTTGTTGGGTTGATCAGGATTTTCCATCTGGATAAGCGTACTATCGCTATGATAGCTCGGTTTGAAATCTTATTTTCCAATATTATTTCCATATAATATAATATAAATGACATTACAAAATACACTAAAAATGAGATGCATCGAAACATTTACCGTATATTATGTGTGATTTTTCAGCTTTCGCTGTTTAACCCATTAATGCCGCTTGACAAGTATACTTGCCACACAAAAAAATGTGTAATTTTTAATACTATGAATGTAAGGGTTTGGATTGAAGTCTAACGGTAACGAGACGAGGACTGTACGTGTTCAGAACCAGTTACAGCGGTCGGCTGTGCTTCACGCCTGCTCAGTTGACCTTGGACTTTGCTGCTGTGAACAATGGCGTTACTACGTCAGAAAAAAAAGTAAATTACTGCTTAGATCTGTTAGCTATGATTTAATATTATCTGAAAACTGTTGTTAAAAAGTTGTTCTAATGATATATGTATGCACTTACATGATTCTAATCAATTACGACCACTATATGTTTTACTATCTATATTTGTGGCAAGTGTACTTGCCACTCGGTAAAAAAATTATGGAATCGCTATTTTTCCATTATATCACTTGACGATTATTGGTAATATATTTTAACCCTTATTTCAGTTTGTCACTTGACGAAATTCATGATTTCCTGTTAGAAGAAGATGAAGAAGAGCATAATAAAGTCCGAGTAGCAATAGAGCCCCCTGAAGAGATGCCTGAAGCTGCAACAGACCAGTATAGTGATGCTTCAGATGACGAAGTTATGTGCGATCCAGGGCACCTTCCTAGGAGAATTTTACTCTCTAAGGTTTTGAATAATGATGTGGACATCTATCAGTCTGAAATTGAGTTCAATCCACCCTCAACATCAACTGGCCGTGGATCAAAACGACGAAAAAAGGTTGTCTAGATGTGGCATACTGATAAAAGTAAGGTTTCAAATCTAGTACCAGATTTCAGCGAAACACGTAAGGTAGTTGACGCCCCAAAAACATATCCTTTAGAATCTTTTTTGAGGACCGGTTTTGGACAGAAGATTGGATCAATATTTTGTATGAACAGAGTAAAAGCTATGCTCACCAGAAAGGAATTCCTTGTAATGATGTAAACGCAGAGAACATGAAGTCCCGAAGCTTAGTTTTACCAACCACTCCTAAGAGTAAGCATAATCCATACGGGTAAGTGAAACCTAGTGGTTTCGGCTGTTTTATGTTGCTACTGTTAGTTGGTTATACTGTGTTCCTCCGTGTGGTTCATCAGTAGCCATCACAACACCCCGCTCAACCAGGCAGCACTCCCACCAATCCCCTCTTCCAGTCCATGTCAGTTTATGATCATTTGAGCATCATTAGTTGACGCTTCACAGACATACCTCTGATTGGTTATGTGATGCTTCACAGACATATCTTTAGTTTGGATAAGTCCGCTGATGGGATTATATAGGTTAGTTATCATACCATTATCTTCTATGTAGTGAATAATAAGCATCTTGGCTGCCATTAATACACTTGGAGATTGTTATCTCTATCATCAAACAGACGTTTTTGATGTAATGAAATGCATCAGGGATTATTCCATACCCCTGATGACATGTTGTAAACTTGGGCATTCATATATGTTTATTGATGTACTTGGAAGTATGCCATACACCAAGTAACATCTATACTCTTCGTTCATCTATGGATGCACTAGTAAGCATATTATGCCAATAGTGACATGTGGGTACAGTTTAAATATTTTTACTGGTAACGAGATATCTATTTATTAACAATATTATTATTATTATTATTATTATTATTATTAATATTTTTAATATTATTATTATTATTATTATTTTTTATTAATATTATTATTATTATTATTATTATTATTATTATTATTATTATTATTATTATTATTATTAAAATTATTATTATTAATATTTTTAATATTATTATTATTATTACTTATTATTATTATTTTTTTTATTAATATTATTGTTTATTAATAATAATATATATTTATATAATAAAACAAATACATAAAAACAATTATATAAATAAAACATCTACATAAAAACAACTACATACATAAAAAAATCAACTACATAAAAAATCAATCAATTATTAATAATTAATACATTAAAACAAATATAAAAATATAAAGTTTTATCTCACGTTTCTTCACGCTGGGCATTTCTCACGAAAAAATAAAAATATTATAAAAATGAAAACAAATAAATAATAACAAATAAAAATAGCAAAGAGAAATTTTCACAATTTTTATTTTTCGAATATTTACAAAATTTGTTAATAAATATCAATGACATTGTCAAATATCTCATCAAATTGTTGATCGCGAACTGCTGGATCGTTTTCAGGTATTATTATATTACCGCCAACATCAAGGACATCAACCCCTCTATAATGACCATATGCAAAATTCGAGTTTTTCCCTAACCAAGCTCTCTTATCGTCATGATAATTAAATGCTATTTTAGAATTTTTAAAAGTAAACAACTGGTGATTTCGGGTTCCTATCCTAGTTTGAGGTACCGACATAATAGTATTGTTATTATAACAATTCAAATATGATTGGTATTTAATGTCGGTACCCGGTAATTTTAGACCCTTAGCTCGCATTGTTGATTTATTTCCTAGCAAGCTATAACATTTAGGGCGCAAGAAAATCCACTCGCTATATCCTAACCCTTTACTCTCATCCTTGAACTTGCCAATAACCGAGTCAAGTCGTCTAGAATATAAAGGATGAGAAGGATCATAATTTGATGTGTCTAATAGGTCATCCTTATTAAGATGAGCGGCACAAAGATCATCGGTAATCTCTTTTGTTTTTCTAAATGCCGGTTTTGACGAATATGTAATTAACTTTTCAGCTGAATTACAAAATCGCAAATTCATCCTCTTTTTAAAGTTCTCAACAGATTTACCATACAGACTGTTGTTATACAATTTAAATAAATCTCTATATAATTCACTAACTGCATTTGCACGCAAGTTAGTGTTTTTATCGATATAATGTTTAGAAGTAGGAGCTTGCTTGTATTTAATAGCTCTATGTATATATGTAACCTTAGCCCCGAGAGAAAGATAAAGCCTGAGAAGCCTCCAATGAAGAACATAGTTCTTCTTAGGATAATGTGTTAGCATTAACTTCTCAACTTTTGAATTTGGTGGGCACATCTTTTCTGGTCCAATCGGAAAGTCATTTAAAAAATCATGTAAATTATCTGGAATCTCGATATCAACTTCCATAGTATATCCATATGAAGGATTTCAATATCCACAACATTCGCACATTCACTCAAAACCTCATCCAAACCATCATACACCCAAGTAAAATCAGCGTAAGGAAGAGTTTGGCTGAGACCCCAACCATACAGGTTATTTATTTTTATGTACAATAATTCTGTATCCTCCGAAGCAGCAATGTAATGTTTGTTAACAAATGTTAACCCACCCCGTATTCCACATTCGTAAAAATTGAACATTTCCATGTCCTGTAAAAGTTCAATGGGTTCCGTTAATGTCATAAGCGCTGAAGCCCATGACATACCCGGAATGCCATAAAAATTTAGAGGTTCAAGACCATTGTAAACAATAGCCTTGGCACGGAATTGTTGAAAATAGTCCGCAAGGAGGAATACATCAAGTTTAAGGTAAATTAACATATAATCACGCAAAAGATTAGTTGTGCCCTATCGTACTCATCTTCACTTACGCCCTCCCAAATTGGAGGCAACTCATAAGTAGTCTCAAGAACTTCCTCAGAAACAGCAAAATTATACGGAAAAATACCTTTACAGTCGACTATAGAACCTTGAAAGACAGACGAAGTCAATGGAAGAGAAGTTAGCGTTTTAACAGCCTTACCTAACGAACAATTAACAAATTGCATACTGTCGATAAAGCGAACAACCAATTTGTTAATGTGAACATTTAACGAAATAAATTTTTCTGTTGAGGTCGGTATGATATCTAAATTCCATGAAGGAAAGCGATCGAGACCATATTTTAAAATATGGTGAAGGTCATACCTTCTTAAATTATGAAAGACTATAGGTAGTAACCGATAAATTCTACGAGCTATATTACATTTTCGGCAAGCTGCCCCTAGATAATTACCAGTAAAATGGCAATGATCTCTAACCGGATTTACAATCGGTTTTTTACATAAATAACAGGTTCGACAAGATTTAAACTGTCGAACCTCACTGAAAGACATAGGCCCTATCAATTTATCACCTTCCGAATCATAGTACGGAATAAGAATTTCAGTTGCAATTTCCTCAATTTTCTTAAGAAAATCAGGAATGCAATCAAGACCATAAAAGTAATAATATGATTTTGTGTTAGTATAATTATTAATTAATAAAAGGCCTGCTGCAATAGGCATATGCATTTGATGATGTCTATCATCAGGAGGTAAACCGATTCAAAATCGGCATAAATCACAAAAGGTGGGGTGATATGTTTAGAATAATTTAGGAATTCTAAATTTTTATTTGATATATTTATGTCCAGACAAACGATTAATAGGAGCATATTTTGTTAAAATAAAGTGAATTTCCATAATATTAATTACACGCCATCCACTGCCTAAATGGGTGAATTGTTCTATTTTTTCATTAAGCTTATTAACCCCTTCGTTTAAAAAGTTATCTGAAAATGTCTCCGCATTATTCGAAAAATAATTGTCACGGATCTCACCATCTTTTTCAAATTTAATTAATATTGCAAATTGAATTTTAACGCTCCCCATTTTATTTATCTCAAAAATTAATTTATTAGTGATTCGCTCAGTTAAAGTTACTGTAATTAGTTGCGCGTTAGATATATCAAAACGTAAAGTTTTGATAGCGCCATTTAAATTTACTGAAATGTTCGGCTCATTCTCTAATACAGACCCTCCGAATTGTATAATATTATTTATAATAGGTATATTACTTATAATATTTTCATTATTTAAAGTAGGTATAGTATTTTCATTATTTATAATATTAGAGTCATCATCATCACTGATTTCGATGACTTCATTTTTAATTATTTTATTTGGGATATTAATTTTAATAGGTGCAGCAGGTCTTTTATTCTTTTTATTTGATGTATTTTTATTTTGTAGTATATTCAAAATATCGACGTTATTTTTATTAATTTTCTTAAACATATTTATTTTACTCGACTTGAAAGAATTTAAATGAACCGCATGTTCCCTATAAAATTCTTTATATTTAATGTTCTGGGATGTTTTGCATATGGCGCAGATAAAAAAGTTGATGCCATTAAATCTATGGCGGTAATATTTTTTCATTTCTTCATGACAACTTTCATTATGTTGCAATGATGAGATACAATATCTCGGATAAAAAGTGCCTAATAAAAAATAATAAATTAATGTACAAAACCTATATAAAGTAACTAATAATTCTAACTATTAAATAAAATATCTAATAATTCTAACAAATAAAACCTTAAATACAATAATATTTGCATGCTCACTGCAAACTATTAAATATGATATAAAATATCTAATAATTCTAATAAATAAAACCTTAAATACAATAATATTTGCATGCTCACTGCAAGCTATTAAATATGATATGTAATAATTCTAATAAATAAAACCTTAAATACAATAATATTTGCATGCTCACTGCAAACTATTAAATATGATATAAAATATCTATTAAAATAATTCCTATATAATTCATATATAATTCAATTACGTAAGATCTATAATAAAAAAAAGGCCTATATAATTCAAAAACTATTTGTTCAACTATATTTGTTTATAATTTATTATGTTAATATATGTTTCAGTATTAATACTTTTTTTTTAAATATATTATAAATTAATGATATTTGAAGTATTATTAAAATAATACTTTAAATTTCATCAATTTAAAAATATATTTATCATAAAACTTTTGAAATAAATAGATCCTTATTATAAATTTATTATAACTTATTATAAATTATTATAAATTATTGATATTTGATGTATTATTTTAATAATACTTCAAATATCATTAACTTAATTTCGATAAATAAAAATAAATAAAAATAAATAAAAAACTAACATTTATCTCCTGATTCCGAAGAATCATCATCCTCTATAGAAGAGAGGTCCTTCATATCTTCCCCAGTAACGAGGGCATCCTCAGAAACGGGGGCATTATCACGAGCATTGTCTTCCTCAGAAACGAGGGCATAATCATGAACACCTGCATCCAAATCAACTAAAATGTTTTTTTTTCTAAATATATAACAAAAATGAAATTAAAATTTACCATCTTCGATGATCATAATATCGTCTTCGCTATCGCTGATAACAATTGTATCGTCGATTAAAATAAATTCTAAAATAATTTATAAATAAAACATAAATAAAATTAAAATTTACCATCATCTTCGATAATAATAATATCCTTTTCAAGATCTAACTGATCTTGTATTTATGTATACCAATCTAGAAAATATAATAATAAAATTAAAAATTAATAAAAAATCCTTACCAGTTTCATTCTCGAGAATACTTCTTAAAATATTATTGTTCATTTTTTGAAAATTTTTGAAAATAGCGCTTCAGAAATTTTTGAAATAATTTTGACAAATTCTACATTTGTCAATGTTTATAAAGAGAATAATATTTTCAGGATTTAACCAATCACATTTTAGCAATACACACATAAAGGTGAGAGATTTTTACGCATGCAATCTATACCGTGTAGGCATGCTTTCTTTGTAAATCACATACATACTTTTGTTTGTATGTGTTTTCTTTATTCTTTTTTGAGTGTGTATGCATGCGTTCTTTGTAAATCACATACATACTTTTGTTTGAATGTGTTTTCTTTATTCTTTTTTGAGTGTGTATGCATGCGTTCTTTGTAAATCACATACATACTTTTGTTTGTATGTGTTTTCTTTATTCAGTCTTCAGTGTGTATGCATGCACTTATCATGTGATGATCACGCACTTATCGTGCACTGTCTTTGTGATCATGCACTTATCATGCATCGTCTTTGTGATCATGCATTAGCTTATCTTTAATTAAACACATAATAATAATATTAATAATATTAATAATAATATTAATAAAAAATAAAACTTGTAATAAAAATTAAAACATGTAATAATAATAATAAAAATAATATTAATAATAAAATAATAATAATCAAAATAATAATAATAAAAATATTATTAGTTAAAACATAACAATAAAACATAACAATATCAATAAAACATTTATTAAACATCAAATCGTTTGGATAATAACCAAGCTAAACAATGTTGACCACATGTTAAGGTCCATGGTTTTTGATACATAGTTTTATTATACACAATAGGTTTACCCATTGTTTGAAGTTTCAAAACCATTAAAGCCGGATAATAGAAACCCATAGAATCAAATACAAATATCTTGCTAGGTTTCATATATATTGCTAACCAATGTTCTCCACCGAGATGAGACGATTGAGTAATGACGATTATGGCTTGATTATTACGTAAATATGGAATTTTATCAAGAGGAAATACCCCTAAAAATTCATGTCCTAGTATTTGTTTTCTAATTCGATAGACCTGAACAGAACTACATCAATAATATTAATAATATGTGAAAAACTTACTCCATGACAAATTTTCATAAATTATCTATACATTTATACCACTCAAACCAATAATGTTTGAACTCTGTTCAAACCAACACTGTTCTGTTTGCAGTTATTTGAACCTCATTTTCAAATACGCCATATATTACAACATGTACCGGTTCAGTTGTAGCTTTAGCAAACTTTATATCTAATTGTAAATTTCCATTTTGAGGTAATTGACTCTGATTTAAATCGAAATCGGGTGCCAAAACAAATGTAAAGAATGGATATTTATTTTTAAAATCTTCAAGTTATACCAAAATTAAGGTTTTTATCCAAATAACCCATATTTCTCACTATACTCTGCATATATGTAGCACAATAATTATCATTATCGAAATCTTGAGTATATGTTTCTCTGTAATCACTATTTTTCGATAAAGTTAGCGATGTTACACCAAAGTTTTTGAAAATTAAGCTCGATTTTCACTTTGAAATGTTACCAATATAAAGTTTGGCATTCTTCTATCTTCAAATATTTGTTCCTTATAGAAAGAAGCTGAACCTTTAGCAATTGCAAATTGAACAATTTCCTTTGTTTTCAATGGATATATTGCATGCTTAGAATTAGGCCCCAGTTGATGACTGGCTAATACAGAGGGCTCAACACGAACTCTTCTCACCAATAATTTTGCATCAACTAATTGAAGAATTGGTGCTGTGGTGGCACTTGTTAGTGATAATGCCGAATCAGATCTTTTCAATCTAATGTGTACAATAACACCTGGGAGTAAATATTTCGGTTGATCCAAAAATCGAGTTGTAATGATGAGCACATGGTAAATAATTTCGATCCTTTAATCCACCTTTTCCTATCATCATCACTACCATAACCCATAAGAGTTAAACATGTATTTTTAGTATCACTATTGTAATTTATAATAGTTTCTATTAGAGCTTTGTGAATATATGTACTGTTACCACCCTCAATCTTGATATTATTAAATCCGAGAACTGCATCTTTAAAAAGTGTATGAAACAAGAAATTGTTTGGTATTACATCACTAGGTTCACCCAACGGTTTTCTATCTTTATCTACAACTTTGATGTGACAGTTAACAATGTATCGTCCGAATCTAGATATTCAGTTTGGGAACCGTTAATATAAAATTCAATATCAGTTCTACTATCCATAATAGAATTCATCGGGAATACATCTTCAAAGGCTCCCATTTCAATTACTGCTTGGGGAGATGATGTATCAAATAAACACAATTCAGATTTACCGCAAATCATTTTTGAAATATAGTTCCATGTCCTTTCATTCGTTTGTTTATATGTTTATGATGTCTTTTACGTTTTTGAGCTGGTGCTGCTGCTTTAGGTTTTTAAAACATACCTGCAACACTAGGTAGAACTTTCCCTAACTCGGATAATGCATTTGATTTCAGCGATGGTAATATTTTCTGCTCATTCATTATTACATCTTTAGCAGTTTTCATACCAAAACTACCAAGGCGTTTAAGAATAGGAAGTGCAAATCTACCAATTGTTCTCAACCATCCTGATCCATACTGTTTACCAATAAAATATGGTAATTCGCCACAACTTTGGCTACCACTATACATAGTAATAATTTCGTTATTGGCCATCTAATTTATGAAAATGTAATGTCAAATGAGTTTTTGTATCTTTACTAAATTCAATAAATTTACCACTATCATCACGAATATTTATTTCTATATTGTTTATACATGATGTTGATACCGGTAAGTACATGGGATTATCGATATTTATATTGAAAACTTCATCCTGGTCATGTTTATCAACCCAAACAGATTTCAAAAGAGAAACCAAAGAGTCACCAACAATTATAGGATCAATGATGTTAGTATATATGAACATTTGCCTATGAAGTTTTATTATTTTTGGTTTGCGTACACCAAAACCACTTGCCCTATATGTTTGCTTATCTAATTCCAATGTATTAGCCAAATTCTTATCAAATGTAACTTCACAAATGTTATTATTCAGACTGAATTTACATATTCCATCTTTAACAAATTCAATAGTTTTAAATATATGTAAACAATTGAATGAAATATATTTATGTAATTCTTCAAGTGTTTCAATATATAATTAGTAAATGTAAATGTATCTTCCACCTCATTAATATATGATACAGTTATTTTGATGTTTTCGATTGTTACACTTTTCTCATCAAATGTTTTGAAACGTATTAGGTATTCAGTACCAGGAACAACAATGCTAAGCTTATCACAACCCATTAGCTTGGCATCCTCAATACTTTCAAACTTTATTGTAAATGGGCTATAATCACAACTAACATTCAATCCATTTTTGAAAAACATGCCACAATTTTCATCTAAAATTTGATTCGGAATATGACAATATCGTTCAAAATTATTGATTGAGAAAATACCACTGCAGGTTTTGGGAACACGTTTCTTGTAACTTATTTTACAATGACTATAAAATGGGAATGTATTGTACACAAATGTAAAGTCTTGCAAACCAACTTCCCAATTTCCATGTAAATAAATGGGATTTTGAAGATCAACCATAAATTTACTTGCTTGATTTTCAGGATGAATTAGTGGCCAACTATTGCTCGGTAAAATTGTATAGAAACTCATTTTACTAGGTCTTTTGATGATATCCATGAGGGTTTTTGATATCCATGCCATTTGACATAGTATTGTTTATCCTTACCACCATTTTAGTTTTCAATATTTTTTGAATTCTGAACACAGTAGGTTTGGAAATAACTTGTAATTCCTGTTCATAAGTAGGTAGATGTGTCCCATCTGGCGCACTTTTTGGTACCCCCCCCTGACAAAAACAAAAAAAAACTAAAATATAATGTAAACAAAAAAAAAAAAAATTACAAAATAAAGAATAAGAACAAGAACGTATATAGGTATACATTTATTAATTCAATGAACAGTTGGATGAGCTGTTACATGATCTGTTTGATAGGCTGTTGGATGTGCTGTTGGACGTGCTGTCGGATAATCATGTGGAAAATTATTATCTTTATTCATTGTCAGTCTCAATCATATAATGACCGTATGCCAGGCTTACATTCTTTTCTACCCAAACCCTTTTATCCTCTTTGTTTGTTAGTGCAACTTTACTATTTTTAAAACTATAAAGTTGATGATTGTTTGTACCAATACGAAATTGTGGTACAGAAAAGGTGGAGTTTTCCTCATAACACTCTTTATAAGTTTTATGTGTTAGACCGGTATCCTTTAACGATATACCCTTAGCTTTTAGACAAGAAGATTTACCTAACAAACTATAACATTTGGGTCGAAGGAAAACCCATTCGTCATAACCTTCTCCCTTACTTTCGTCCTTAAATTTTCCAATGACCGAATCAAGTTTTTTAGAATAAAGCGGATGAGTAGAAGGGTAATTAGATGTATCCAAAGATTATCCTTAACCATTTCAGACAAAAGAATATCTAGTTTACAATTTTTAATCTCCAAGAAGAAAGAGTCTGTATCTCCAGCAACTATATTAATATCACAATTAAATTGTTGTCGATATTTTTCCAAGTCCTTATACTGAAGCTCATACATTCGAAGTTTC
This sequence comes from Schmidtea mediterranea, assembly GCA_022537955.1. Taxonomy (NCBI): domain Eukaryota; kingdom Metazoa; phylum Platyhelminthes; order Tricladida; family Dugesiidae; genus Schmidtea; species Schmidtea mediterranea. The sequence continues at coordinate 1,188,004 of CM039679.1, read as the reverse complement.
GACAAGTCAAGCACTGATTGTCCTATATAACTTGGTCGATCTAAACATACTGAGTCAGGATTTAACAAAGCAGCAATTAGATCATCAGCAATTTTGATACTTCTTTGAAAGGTTGGTTTAGAAGCATATGTAATCATCTTCTTTTCTGTATTACATAATCTTAAATTCATTCTTTTTTTCAGGTTTTCGACAGTTTTACCATACAAACTATTATTTAGGAGCTTATAATAATTTTTATCTAGTGTGTTTGTACTTTTTGCTCTTAACTCTGTATTGGTATCAATGTAGTTTTTAAAAATAGGAGACTGTTTGAATCTTACAGCTCGATTCACACGAGTAACCTTAACACCAAGAGACAAGTATAATTTTAGTAAACGCCAATGAATCACATAATTTTTTTTTGGGTAATGAGTCAATAACAATTTTTCAACCTTAGATCCCTCAGGTTTCATTTTCTCAGCAGCAATAGGAAAGTCGTCTAACTTATCGTGAAGTACAGAAGGAATTTCAAGATCAACTTCAAGAGTATACCCATATGACAAAGATTCAAGATTCAAAGTCAAACAATCAGATAATATTATATCAAAAACCATCAAGTATCCAACTGAATTTGCCACAAGGTAAAGGTTGACATAAAGCCCAACCGTATAAATTATTAATATCTATATAAAGCAACTCAGTGGTTTCATCAGTTTTTACAAAGTGTTTATTAACAAAAGTAAGACCTCCACGAATACCACCCTCATAGAAATTATAAATTTCCATGTCTTGCAATAGTTCAATGGGTTTATCTAAAGTTATTAACGCAGAACTCCAAGACATTCCAGGAATACCAAAATAATTTAAAGGCTCTAAACTATTATGAGCTATAGATTTCGCCCGAAATTGTTGAAAAAAAAGTCAGCTAAAAGAAAGCAATCGAGTTTCAAGTATATCATCATATAGTCAAGTAAATTTACACATTTAGTTTCAGTCCAAATTAATTGAGCTTTCTTATATTCAATTTCACTCACTCCTTCCCAGATTGGAGGCAGTTCATAAGTATTTTCAAGGACCTCTAAACTAGTGGCAAAGTTGTACGGAAAAATACCTTTTTCATTAACAATGGTACCAGTACAAACAGATTTTGTTAATGATAAACTAGTCAAAGTTTTCACAGCCCTAGCTAATGAGTCATTAACAAACTGGTAAGAGTCGATAAAACGTATTCTAAGCTTACCAACATATACCATAAGCGATAAGAACTTTTCACTACTAATTGGAATACATGATAAGTTCCAATTTGGAAAATTGATTTATTCCATACTTAAGGATATGATGTAAGTCATACCCACGTAAATTATGAAACACTACAGGTAATAATTCTTTGATGCTCCTATTAACATTACAACTTTTACATGCTGGACCAATATATTTTCCTGTAAAATGGTCATGGTCTCTAACCTTATCTACTATATTCTTATTACACAAATAACAATATTCACAATTATCAAATAAATATTCTTCGTCAAAAGTAAGTGGTAACATTAGCTTTTTCCCATTTTCTTTATAATATGGTAGCACAATGTTTGTTCCTATATCTGAAACCTTCTTCAAAAATTCATAAACACAGTTTTGACCAATGAAATGATGATAACTTGTCATACCAGTGAAGTTGTTGATTAATAAGAGTCCAGCAGAAATTGGCAAATGTTTTTGAAAATAAATGTCATCTTTTGGTAAAATAGATTCAAAATCTGCATAGATAACGAAAGGAGGTGTTATCGTTTTTGACCAGTTTTTGAACTCCAAATATTTATCTTTATCTTTTGGTAATGTATATAGTGTAGTACCCAACTGATTTTTCTTACATAACTCTTGGTGTTTTTCAAAGGATTTTGGCTTACGAAATCCATTTAAACAATTTTCACACCATTTGCAACGAATTCGAACATTACAATCATTGTTTTTATGACAATTCATCAAGGATTGTAAATTAGTTACTGCTGTATAATGATATTTTTCACCCTCCTTTATCAATAATAAATAAATTGGATCACTCCAGATACTTTTGTTCGGTGAATTATATTTAAAAATGGATGCTTCATTATAAGTTCTTCTCTATCCTCAAAATTTTCGTTATTATAAATCATTACATTAATTGCTAAACCAGGATTTTTCTTCTCAAAAGTTGGAATATCACACAGTTTCATTGGCATATCGTTAGGATCGTATACCAAGTCATTCATATACGGTAAATATTTTCTTGGTCTATCTCTATCTTTCTTGATTTTATCAGATTTTAATACAGCCAAAACACTATATATGAAACATAAATTATCTGTATTTTGTACGTTAACTATTGCCTTTTTACCTAATAGAGCTTTAGGTGTTGGAATATAACTATGTCCAGATAACCTAGATATATTCGAAACTTTGGTTACCTTGAAATTTACTTCTATTATTCGGTTTATTTTCCAACTACTTCCTAATTCTGTTCGTTCAACAATCTTTTCATTTATTTTCTTTATACCTCATCAAGAAAAGTTGTAGTCACTGAAGCAGCGCGATTTGATATACTAACTACTTTGAGTTCCCCATCTTTCTCAAATTCTACTTGGACTCCAAATTGAACTTTTGAATGTTTCATTTCATTTAATGTAATTTTTAATTTTTCAAAAAGAGAAGATGGAAGAACTATTTCCTTAACATTATATCTTCCGATGTTCACTTTTATAATTCGATGTGAGCGTAGTAATCATATTCAATTTCTGGTTCAACAATAATGTCACTTAACCCTAGTCCAATTTGTAAATCATCTTTAATAAATATTTTTTCAAGTATTTCAGATTTTATGGTGCTTTTTCGTTTCAAACTGTGTTTAAACAATGATTTTTTATCCATATAAAATTGAGTCAAGTGATTTTTATGGTCATTATAAATTTAAGGTATGGGTCAGAGGTTTGGGTCTGGCATACAGGACATATATAATAATTATTCACTTGATAATATCGATTCATTTTATTGTGGCAGTTGTTATCATGGCTTGTAGATTGACAATACTTCGGATAAAGATTACCTGAAACATGAAAAAGTTAAATAATTCTGATTGTAATAACAAAAAACTCACATTTAACATTTACAGTAGAGATATTTTCAAGTTCGGCAAAATTTGTTTCGTAAAATATTCTATCATCTATGTTTTCAATGTGAACATTTAAATCATCTAAATTAAAAATAATTAATAATTTAAATAAAAGTAAAAATTACCATTTTTATATTCATTTCTTTCATTACTCGATCTTGAATCTTGAATATTAAAAGTATCTAACAGTTAATAATTTAAAAATCATTAAAAATTATCAAAAGATTACTTGTATCATATTTATCATATGCAAGTGTCTTGAAGGGTTGTCCTCTTTGACAATACTAAAAAAGAAAATTAATAGTTAGTTATATTATACTACACGTACTTTTGGCAACAATACTACTTTTCGATTCTCCGAATTGTCTGAGGTGATGCCCGTGTTTTTGTAAAAACATTGACCATCTACCAGATGTTATTGTGAGACATTCTGGACACACATAACCAAGGAAACCAGCATCATTTATCTTGAAATATGATGATGTAACAAGTTCACAGTAGTGAACATCTTCGTGACTGATAGCTACGCAAAATTTATATGTATAGCAATAATTCACTAAAAAACAAATAGTTAATTAAATATACATAAAAAGTAAACTTACTTATGATAATATTTTAATAATAATTTAATTAATAATTGATTGTTTATACCTCAAAATCATTCGTTTATACTATTTAATCGATTGTTTATACTAAAAAATTACATCCAAATTGAAATTTTTAATAAATTTAAATTGAATAAATTATAAATATGATGTTTGAAAATGAAATTTAATAACATAGGTTGCTATAGTTTCATGAAAATCATTAATATCAAGAAAATTACAAAATGAAAAATACTTATTGATTTATATCACATCGATTAATTTTTCAAAAAAAAATATATATATATATTTATGCAATAAATTATTAGTTAATTCCTCACAGAGAAATAAAATATAACTAATAGGTTCGAAAACCAAATTTAATAACACAGGTTGCTATAGTTACATGTAAAAGATTAATATCAAGATAAATCAATGATATATGATGGTCACATCGGGAAATTAACTTTTTAATAAATTATTTTGAGTAAAGTACAAAATGAAAATACTTATTGATTTATTTCTCATCGATTAATTTTTTCAAAAATACATACTTATGCAATAAGTTATTTGTTAATTCCCTACAAAGAAATTAATTGAATAGCATGTAACTAGATATTTGAAAAATGAATTTTAAAATCAAATTTAATAACATAGGTTGCTATAGTTACGTGGAAAAGATTCATATCAAGTTAAATCAATAAAATATGATAGTCACATCATAAAAGTTATAATTATTTTTCTTTTTTAATAAATTAGTTTGAGTAAGTTACAAAATGAAAAATATAATTATTGTCTATTAATTTTGTGTAAAGAATTAATAATTTATATTTAATTAAGTATTATATTAATAATTTGTGTCACCACTAAAATTAATTGATAAAATAAATTGAAATTTTCTTTGAAAATAATATTAATTAAAATTGTGTTACAAAGAAGCTAAAAGTAAAATAAACAATTATCATTTTGAAGTTTAATTACTATATTATTATAAAAAGAATTAATAATTAAATCCTGTCAAATAATATATTTGTTATTTCAATTTATAATGAAATAATTTTGAATAATTACTTTATGTAAAAATAACCTTATTATTCACAGTATAAAATTCGAAAGTACAAGTACTAATGTAAATATATTACTTACGTAATTGCTTATGAAATTTTTTTTCTTTTAAATTTCTTCATTGACAATAAAATAAGATGAATTCAACTGATTGAATTAAATAAATCACTTATGTACAACTACGAGAATTCAAATTTTCAATCATATACAATAATTATTTTAATTGTAAATTTTAGGTAATTTTATTAAGAATCTTAACAGAATTATTTAAGTTAAACACTGGTTCATTGTGTAGAATTATGTTTACATGAAAATGTCTGTTTAATTTTAATCTGATACATTTTTTTTCACGATGTCAATCAAATTTTTTAATTTTGCCCTATAATTCATGTATTTGTTCACTTAATGGCTTCAATAAATAATATAATAATTTACGACTTAAGTAAATCAGATTTATATTTGTTGACCCTATATCTATTACCTTATTTTTAATACTTAAAACTCTGATAAAAAATAATGTTAAATTTAGAAGTCATTGATTTCATTTTCAAAAGTTATTATTTACTTGTCAAGTCTTAAAAATCTACTTTAAAATAAAGTTTCCAGTGTTAAACGTCTGTCAAATTTTAATAATTCTGTTCTAAAAATAAATTATACGAAGAGCTAATTTTAATTTTAAAAATAAATCATTATTTACAAATTATCAAAAAAAAATTTCAGCTTAAAGCATTTAATTTATAGTTCGCGAAATATTTCTCAATAAATTCTTAGAATAAGTTCCAAAATTTTCTATTAAAAACAATGTTAAAATCAAATTGTTTGTTGGATTATTATTATTTAACAAGTCAGTTAATTTCTGACTCCTCGTGGTTCGCTGTATTAAATAAAAGTACAAACGGGATGAAGTTTATTGATTTTCAACACAAAACTCAAACGATTTTCATTTTTTTTTTCTCGTTAACTAATTACTTGATGGGTGTAAGTAACCCAGAGAGAAATTACCTTTTCCGAACTCAAATATTTTTATTTTAATATTTATGTTCTTTTCTTTTTATTATTACCAACCTTTAGATTGTTTGTTATTTGACTGGTACTCGTTAACGTTTCTTTGGCACAATGACAATTAGCTTCTACATAGCTCAGTTTTTATATATTCTCAAAAAAAAAATATTTCAATTAGTTTACACCAATGATCCCAAAGTTCTGATATAATCAATTCCAAAATAAAACAATGGTTCGGCATCGTACTCGACACTTTTCGAAAATTTAAATAAATTCATTTTAATATTTTCCTGGGCTTCCCATACAACTCGATTGTGTACATGACTCAGATTTCACATTTATCCAAATAAATTAATTTTAATTAGAGAGTTTTTTCAATTTTAACTTTCTCTAGGGTTCTTCGCTAAAATTTTATTATTATATCAGTGTTAGTTTCAAGATTTATTGTTCAATTTTATACGTTTTCCCTGGAAATAATTTTATATTTTGATTAAGTTTCATTAATTTTACAATTCTATTATGTTTTTGTTTAGTTTTTATTTTTCATTGATTTTACTAGTTTTACTGTTTATTTTATTGATTTCATTTTGATTATGTCAAGCCTTAATACTTAATATACGTGGAGGTTTTGTTAGTTTATTCAAATTTTAAAAATGTATTGCTTAAATTAATTTCAAATTTCGCATTTGACCGACTTTTGTTTGCTTGAGTTTATAAAATTAATTTTAATTTATTCAGTGTAAATTTATTTCTTAAAATTTTCTTTCATTTTTATCTTTTCATAATTTAGTTTAAAAAAAATTACATTTAAATTTCAAAGAAAATAAATGTATAGATATAAAATAAACTGATGAGTAGGTAGTTAGGAGCACACTGGAACAAAAAAAATTAATTAAAATACACACAAAATTAATTAAGTTGATTACATCATTTTGTAATCAAGATAATCCGAAATTTAATCCGCTATTACATACCCCCCCCTCCCCCTATGTTTTTTTTGTATTCCAGTGTGCTCCTAACTACCTACTCATCAGTTTATTTTATATCTATACATTTATTTTCTTTGAAATTTAAATGTAATTTTTTTTTTAAACTAAATTATGAAAAGATAAAAATGAAAGAAAAATTTTAAGAAATAAATTTACACTGAATAAATTTAAAATTAAATTTTATAAACTCAAGCAAACAAAAGTCGGTCAAATGCGAAATTTGAATTAATTTAAGCAATACATTTTAAAATTTGAATAAACTAACAAAACCTCCACGTATATTAAGTATTAAGGCTTGACATAATTCAAAATGAAATCAATAAAATAAACAGTAAAACTAGTAAAATCAATGAAAAATAAAACGAAACAAAAACATAATAGAATTGTAAAATTAATGAAATTAATCAAAATATAAAATTATTTCCAGGGAAAACGTATAAAATTGAACAATAAATCTTGAAACTAACACTGATATAATAATAAAATTTTAGCGAAGAACCCTAGAGAAAGTTAAAATTGAAAAAACTCTCTAATTAAAATTAATTTATTTGGATAAATGTGAAATCTGAGTCATGTACACAATCGAGTTGTATGGGAAGCCCAGGAAAATATTAAAATGAATTTATTTAAATTTTCGAAAAGTGTCGAGTACGATGCCGAACAATTGTTTTATTTTGGAATTGATTATATCAGAACTTTGGGATCATTGGTGTAAACTAATTGAAATATTTTTTTTTTGAGAATATATAAAAACTGAGCTATGTAGAAGCTAATTGTCATTGTGCCAAAGAAACGTTAACGAGTACCAGTCAAATAACAAACAATCTAAAGGTTGGTAATAATAAAAAGAAAAGAACATACATATTAAAATAAAAATATTTGAGTTCGGAAAAGGTAATTTCTCTCTGGGTTACTTACACCCATCAAGTAATTAGTTAACGAGAAAAAAAAATGAAAATAGTTTGAGTTTTGTGTTGAAAATCAATAAACTTCATCCCGTTTGTACTTTTATTTAATACAGCGAACCACGAGGAGTCAGAAATTAACTGACTTGTTAAATAATAATAATCCAACAAACAATTTGATTTTAACATTGTTTTTAATAGAAAATTTTGGAACTTATTCTAAGAATTTATTGAGAAATATTTCGCGAACTATAAATTAAATGCTTTAAGCTGAAATTTTTTTTTGATAATTTGTAAATAATGATTTATTTTTAAAATTAAAATTAGCTCTTCGTATAATTTATTTTTAGAACAGAATTATTAAAATTTGACAGACGTTTAACACTGGAAACTTTATTTTAAAGTAGATTTTTAAGACTTGACAATTAAATAATAACTTTTGAAAATGAAATCAATGACTTCTAAATTTAACATTATTTTTTATCAGAGTTTTAAGTATTAAAATAAGGTAATAGATATAGGGTCAACAAATATAAATCTGATTTACTTAAGTCGTAAATTATTATTATTATTTATTGAAGCCATTAAGTGAACAATACATGAATTATAGGGCAAAATTAAAAATTTGATTGACATCGTGAAAAAAAATGTATCAGATTAAATTAAACAGACATTTTCATGTAAACATAATTCTACACAATGAACCAGTGTTTAACTTAAATAATTCTGTTAAGATTCTTAATAAAATTACCTAAAATTTACAATTAAATAATTATTGTATATGATTGAAAATTTGAATTCTCGTAGTTGTACATAGTGATTTATTTATTCATCAGTTGAATTCATCTTATTTTATTGTCAATGAAGAACTTTCTCAAATTAAAAAATTTCATAAGCAATTACGTAAGTAATATATTTACATTAGTACTTGTACTTTCGATTTTATACTGTGAATAATAAGGTTATTTTTACATAAAGTATTATTCAAATTATTTTCATTATAAATTGAATAACAAATATATTTATTTGACAGGATTTATTATTAATTCTTTTTATAATAATATAGTAATTAAACTTCAAAATGATAATTGTTTATTTTACTTTTAGCTTCTTTGTACACAATTTTAATTAATATTATTTTCAAAGAAAATTTCAATTTATTTTATCAATTAATTTTTAGTGGTGACACAAATTATTAATATAATACTTAATTAAATATAAATTATAAATTCTTTACACAAATTAATAGACAATAATTATATTTTTCATTTTGTAACTTACTCAAACTAATTTATTAAAAAGAAATAATTATAACTTTTATGATGTGACTATCATATTTTATTGATTTAACTTGATATGAATCTTTTCCACGTAACTATAGCAACTATGTTATTAAATTTGATTTTAAAATTCATTTTTCAAATATCTTAGTTACATGCTATTCAATTAATTTCTTTGTAGGGAATTAACAAATAACTTATTGCATAAGTATGTATTTTTGAAAAATTAATCGATGAGAAATAAATCAATAAGTATTTTCATTTTGTACTTTACTCAAAATAATTTATTAAAAGTTAATTTCCGATGTGACTATCATATATCATTGATTTAACTTGATATGAATCTTTTCCACGTAACTATAGCAACCTATGTTATTAAATTTGATTTTAAAAATTCATTTTTCAAATATCTTAGTTACATGTTATTCAATTAATTTCTTTGTAGGGAATTAACAAATAACTTATTGCATAAGTATGTATTTTTGAAAAAATTAATCGATGAGAAATAAATCAATAAGTATTTTCATTTTGTACTTTACTCAAAATAATTTATTAAAAAGTTAATTTCCCGATGTGACCATATATATCATTGATTTATCTTGATATTATCTTTTACATGTAACTATAGCAACCTGTGTTATTAAATTTGGTTTTCGAACCTATTATTATATTTTATTTCTCTGTGAGGAATTAACTAATAATTTATTGCATAAATATATATATATATTTTTTTTTGAAAAATTAATCGATGTGATATAAATCAATAAGTATTTTTCATTTTGTAATTTTTTGATATTAATGATTTTCATGAACTATAGCAACCTATGTTATTAAATTTCATTTTCAACATCATATTTATAATTTATTCAATTTAAATTTATTAAAATTTCAATTTGGATGTAATTTTTTTAGTATAACAATCGATTTAAATTAGTTATAAACGAATGATTTTGAGGTATAAACAATCAATTATTAATTAAATTATTATTAAAATATTATCATAAGTAAGTTTACTTTTTATGTATATTTAATTACTATTTGTTTTTTTAGTGAATTATTGCTATACATATAAATTTGCGTAGCTATCAGTCACGAAGATGTTCACTACTGTGAACTTGTTACATCATCATATTTTCAAGATAATGATGCTGGTTTCTTGGTTATGTGTGTCCAGAATGTCTCACAATAACATCTGGTAGATGGTCAATGTTTTTACAAAAACACGGGCATCACTCAGACAATTCGGAGAATCGAAAAGTAGTATTGTTGCCAAAGTACGTGTATGTATTAATATAACTAACTATTAATTTTCTTTTTTAGTATTGTCAAAGAGGACAACCCTTCAAGACACTTTGCATATTGATAAATATGATACAAGTAATCTTTTGATAATTTTTAATGATTTTTAAATTATTAACTGTTAGATACTTTTAATATTCAGATTCAAGATCGAGTAATGAAAGAAATGAATATAAAAATGGTAATTTTTTACTTTTTATTTAATTATTAATTATTTTTAATTTAGATGATTTAATGTTCCATTGAAACATAGATGATAGAATATTTTACGAAACAATTTTGCCGAACTTGAAATATCTCTACTGTAAATGTTAATGTGAGTTTTTTGTTATTACAATCAGAATTATTTAACTTTTTCATGTTTCAGTAATCTTTATCCGAAGTATTGTCATCTACAAGCCATGATACAACTGCCACATAAAATGAATCGATATTATCAAGTGAATAATTATTATATATGTCTGTATGCCAGACCCAAACCTCTGACCATACCTTAAATTTTATAATGACCATAAAATCACTTGACTCAATTTTATATGGATAAAAATCATTGTTTAAACACAGTTTTGAAACGAAAAAGCACCATAAATCTGAAATACTTGAAAAAATATTTATTAAAGATGATTTACAAATTGGACTAGGGTTAAGTGACATTATTGTTGAACCAGAATTGAATATGATTTACTACGCTCACATCGAATTTATAAAGTGAACATCGGAAGATATAATGTTAAGGAAATAGTTCTTCCATCTTCTCTTTTTGAAAAATTAAAATTACATTAAATGAAATGAAACATTCAAAAGTTCAATTTGAGTCAAGTAGAATTTGAGAAAGATGGGGAACTCAAAGTAGTTAGTATATCAATCGCGCTGCTTCAGTGACTACAACTTTTCTTGATGAGGGTATAAAGAAAATAAATGAAAAGATTGTTGAACGAACAGAATTAGGAAGTAGTTGGAAAATAAACCGAATAATAGAAGTAAATTTCAAGGTAACCAAAGTTTCTAATATATCTAGGTTATCTGGACATAGTTATATTCCAACACTAAAGCTCTATTAGTAAAAGGCAATAGTTACGTACAAAATACAGATAATTTTATGTTTATATATAGTGTTTTGGCTGTATTAAAATCTGATAAAATCAAGAAAGATAGAGATAGACCAAGAAAATATTTACCGTATATGAATGACTTGGTATACGATCCTAACGATATGCCAATGAAACTGTGTGATATTCCACTTTTGAGAAGAAAAATCCTGGTTTAGCAATTAATGTAATGATTTATAATAACGAAAATTTTGAGGATAGAGAAGAACTTATAATGAAGCATCCATTTTTAAATATAATTCACCGAACAAAAGTATCTGGAGTGGATCCAATTTATTTATTATTGATAAAGGAGGGTGAAAAATATCATTATACAGCAGTAACTAATTTACAATCCTTGATGAATTGTCATAAAAACAATGATTGTAATGTTCGAATTCGTTGCAAATGGTGTGAAAATTGTTTAAATGGATTTCGTAAGCCAAAATCCTTTGAAAAACACCAAGAGTTATGTAAGAAAAATCAGTTGGGTACTACACTAATATACATTACAAAGATAAAGATAAATATTTGGAGTTCAAAACTGGTCAAAAACGATAACACTCCTTTCGTTATCTATGCAGATTTTGAATCTATTTTACCAAAAGATGACATTTATTTTCAAAAACATTTGCCAATTTTGCTGGACTCTTATTAATCACAACTTCACTGGTATGACAAGTTATCATCATTTCATTGGTCAAAACTGTGTTTATGATTTTTGAAGAAGGTTTCAGATATAGGAACAAACATTGTGCTACCATATTATAAGAAATGGGAAAAAGCTAATGTTACCACTTACTTTTGACGAAGAATATTTATTTGATAATTGTGAATATTGTTATTTGTGTAATAGAATATAGTAGATAAGGTTAGAGACCATGACCATTTTACAGGAAAATATATTGGTCCAGCATGTAAAGTTGTAATGTTAATAGGAGCATCAAAGAATTATTACCTGTAGTGTTTCATAATTTAACGTGGGTATGACTTACATCATAATCCTTAAGTATGGAATAAATCAATTTCCAAATTGGAACTTATCATGTATTCCAATTAGTAGTGAAAAGTTCTTATCGCTTATGGTATATGTTGTAAGCTAGAATACGTTTTATCGACTCTTACCAGTTGTTAATGATCATTAGCTAGGGCTGTGAAAACTTTGAACTAGTTATCCATTAACAAAATCTGTTTGTTACTGGTACCATTGTTTAATGAAAAAGTTATTTTTCCGTATGGAACTTTTGGCACTAGTTTAGAGGTCCTTGCAAATACTTATGAACTGCCTCCAAATCTGGGAAGGAGTTGAGTGAAATTGAATATAAGAAAGCCTCATTAATTTGGAACTGAACTAAATGTGTAAATTTTACCTTGACTATATGATGATAATACTTAAACATCGATTGCTTTCTTTTAGCTGACTTTTTTCAACAATTTCGGGCGAAATCTATAGCTCATAATAGTTTGAGCCTTTAAATTATTTTGGTATTCCTGGATATGTCTTGGAGTTCTGCGTTTAACTAACTTTTAGATAAACCCATTGAACTATTGCAAGACTGGAAATTTATAAATTTCTATGAGGGTGGTATTCGTGGAGTGTCTTACCTTTTGTTAATAACACTTTGTAAAAAACTGATGAAACCACTGAGTTGCTTTTAATATTAGGATAATTAATAATTTATACGGTTGGGCTTTATTGTCAACCTTTACCTTGTGGCAAATTCAGTGATACTTGCTGGTTTTGATATTAATATTATCTGATGTTTGATTTGAATCTTGAAATCTTTGTCATATGGGTATACTCTTGAGTTGATCTTGAATTCTTCTGTACTTCACGATAAGTTAGGACGACTTTCTACTATTGCCTGCTGAGAAAATGAAACTGAGGGGATCTAAGGTTGAAAATTGTTATTGACTCAATTACCAAAAAAAAATTATGTGATTCATTGGCGTTTACTAAAATTATAACTTGTCTCTTGGTGTTAAGGTTCTCGTGTGCGAATCGGAGCTGTAAGATTCAAACAGTCTCCTATTTTTTAACCTACATTTTGAATACCAATAGAGTTAAGAAGCACAAAGTACACACACTAGCATATAAAATTATTATAAGCTCCTAAATATGTTTGTATGGTAACTGTGAAACCTGAAAAAGAATGAATTTAAGAATTATGGTAATACAGAAAGAGATGATTACATATGCTTTCTAAACCAACCTTTCAAAGAAAGTAATCAATTGCTGATGATCCAAATTGCTGCTTTGTTTTAAATCCTTGATCAGTATTTTAGATGACCAAGTTAATATAGGACAATCAGTCTTGATTGTCGAAACTTCGAAGTATTGAGTTCAGTATAAGGACTTGGAAAAATACGACAACAATTTAATTGTGACTATTATATAGTTGCTGGAGATACAGACTCTTTCTTCTTGGAGATTAAAAATTTGTAAACTACTAGATATTTTTGTCTGGAAATGGTTTAAGGATAATCTTTTTGGATACATCTAAATTACCCTTCTACTCATCCGCTTTATTCTAAAAAACTTTGATTCGGTCATTGGAAATTTAAGACGAAAGTAAGGGAGAAGGTTATGACGAATGGTTTTTCCTTGGACTAACTGTTATAGTTTGTTAGGTAAATCTTCTTGTCTAAAAGCTAAGGGTATATTCGTTAAGGAATACGGTCTAACAATAAACTTATAAAGAGTGTTATGAGGAAACTCCACCTTTTCTGTACCACAATTTTCGTATTGGTACAAACAATCATCAACTTTATAGTTTTTAAAATAGTAAAGTTGCACTAACAAACAAGGGATAAAAGGGTTTGGGTAGAAAAGAATGTAAGCCTGGGCATATGGTCATTATATGATGTGAGCCTGGAACATGATAATAGATAATAATTTTCCACAGAGTTAATCCGACAGCACGTCCAACAGCAACATCCAACAGCCTATCCACAGATATCGTAACAGTCATCCAACTGTTATTTGATTAATAAATGTATACCTATATACGTTCTTGTTCTTATTCTTTATTTTGTAATTTTTTTTTTTTGTGTTTACATTATATTTTAGTTTTTTTTTGTTTTTGTCAGGGGGGGGTACCAAAAAGTGCGCCAGATGGGACACATCTACCTACTTTCATAGAATTTCTTTGTAGTACAATTGTTATCCTCATCTTTAATAACAATACATGTACTAGGATTGTTAGTATTAATTTTGTAATTTGAAAACTTCATTTTCACTCCAATTATTATCGAAATTTTTGATGAAAGGTGAAGCAGATATTTTACTAATTCTAACGTGATCACCAATTTTATATTTTGGTTTTGTAATAGCAACTGTTTTATACCGTACTGATTTAGCTTATGTTTTCGAGCTGATATCTATGGGTCTCAAACCATTCAGACTTCCGATGTGATGATTATTATAACTAAAAGTATTTCGGGTAATACATTTATCCATATATTTATTACCTCTTGATGCACGAATATTCTTCAATTTATCCTCAATTGTCTTTATTAAATTTTCAAATGAAGGCTTTGTATGAGAATGTAGCAGGAATATATGGATTTTATTTTGAGACGATCGGTTGCTTATTTTAGCTATTGTAAAACTCTTTGCCTTATAATAATAATAATAATAATAATAATAATAATATAATAATAATAA
Source organism: Schmidtea mediterranea (assembly GCA_022537955.1). Classification (NCBI taxonomy): domain Eukaryota; kingdom Metazoa; phylum Platyhelminthes; order Tricladida; family Dugesiidae; genus Schmidtea; species Schmidtea mediterranea. The sequence continues at coordinate 1,173,001 of CM039679.1, read as the reverse complement.
TATAAAAATAATATATAATACCTAATCGGTTTTGCAAATTGTCTTGGGATGCCATTTTTTAAACATTGAGTTTAATTGCCTTTAGAATATTTCCTCTTGCAGATTTTGTCTTTGTTGGTACACCCGCGATGCAAAACGACTGAAAACATCGATACACGTTAAAATATATTTATCCCTTGTTAAATCTTCGAATCGTAATCATTTCCCATCAAACGCCATTTGCGCCATTCAATCATTAATACCGAAATGTCTTATAAGCTTCTTGTTTGGAAATCTTTTTCCGGATTGGTTTGTTTAAACCTGTAGGCAGCTGATCTGACAACCACTTTTGCGTTTTCCATTTTCGACTTCGGGGACTCTTTCGTTAGAATTTGCCACTCATCGAACCTGCAATCTTTCTGGGTTCGTCAAATCTTCTTCCCATTACAACACGAATGATTTTTAAATTTTTAATTTAACATTAGGTAATGATTGACCATCGTTTTTGTGATAAATATGATAATGCTATTGGTAACATGCTCCAATAAACGAACCTTGTTTGTTTATATAATGAAATTTTTCATTTGGCTGACGATTTCTATTTTTATTTGACTAGTGATAAAAAGGGCTTTACCGATGTTTATTCAATAACTACTAGATTTTTAGAATTACTGATTTTAATTTACCTCTGACTACTTTTAATACATTTTTGAGTAATCATCGACAACAAAAGTTGGAAATGATTGACAAATAGACATCTTTTCATACTCAAGACTTTAACACATGCATTAAAATAGTGGGAAATCTATGTTTCTTTCCCAATTTATCTGTTTTCTTTACTCTTTTTTAATAATGTTTTTCGAAATAATTCATTGCTGGACAATTTGGTCGGTTTATTAGCTTTTTAGATGGTGTATAAAACTATGTTTTTGGTGGAACTTTTGTTTTTTCTTTTTATAATCTGTCTTAGTTTTCCGGATATTTTTAAAGTGGATTTTTATATGTTGGAGGTTTTTAACTTTGGTTTATATTAGCATCGCACCTTCTTTATTGAAATATCTGGTTTTACACCGTAAATCATCAATTGCATTGTTGTGTTGAAATCAAGATATATAACCATGGGTGATTTTGTAGCATCTTGAAAATGCATGATGAGAAAATTACGATTATTAGGGTAATGTTGTCGAGCAAGAACAATACGTTTTGCTCTCTAGGATTCTTTAAAATAATAATATATGAACATTTAATTCCTTGTTCGTGTGCGCCATCGCTTGATGAAATACGATTTTGAGTATAAAGATCCAACAGTAAATACCAACATGTCTACTTGATTTTTTGTGAATAAATTTACATTAAAATCACTTTTCTTATAGCTTCCTGATACAAATCATTGATAATGATGACATCACCTTTCCTGTAAACCGAACTTGACACAGTTTTTTCGAAACCCTTTCTATTCTTTCATGTTTTCAATTTACAGAATTATCTTTGAGTTAATTCAGTGTTCTTCATCTGCACCCCTATGCCAACTAAATCTTGTTGAATTTTTGTTTGAAATAAATAGATTGCCGAGTAATTACACACAGTAGACATATTTTCACCATATCACTTGGGCCGATCGATTTTGATATACCGCATCATTTCGTTAATCCATTATTAATTTGTATAATTATAGGTTTTTGTTTATATTATTGGATATGAAGTCTCCTAAAAATCATATATATAGATTAATATTTCTTTATTGTTTAATTATATTCAACAATAATTATAAAGGAACTTTTGATGTATCAAAAATGAATTTCCAATTGGTAAACCCGCAAATTGTAGATAGGAGTGAAATACCCTATAATATTTTTCAAATCAGGGCAAATGCAAAGAATCATGGGATGTAAAAAAACCTTCTAAGCTGTCAAATAAATTACAATATAGAATAAAGATATTAACATGATTGCAGTCAATTACAGTTACCGCATGGATATTGGGACAATAATATGCAGATCTAACACATGTCAACAAATGTCTTTGTATGTTCGAGCAGAATTATTTCCCTGGCACTGACGCTTTTAAAATACACCAATGTGTTGTTACGTGTGTGACAGTGGCAAAATAGTCATATTAGGGGTGCGAAATCTAGAGTACCAAAAATATGTTTGTGACAATACAAATGAATGCACGGATTAGTCGATATCTGATTGACTAATGATTGATTAACAACTTGCTTATTTCATTTCATTTTAATTTTTAAAAATTGGAAAATACAATCGATGACGTACAAAGCCACGAAATTAACCAAGAAAGAAATCGAAAACTAGACTGTAAATTTATTATTTATTAATATTATTATTTTGGTTTTCCAGATAAATATCAGGCCGTAATCTTTAGAACGTTTTGGTTTCTTTTTTCTACCACAACTCCGAGCAATAAGTGAAGGACAACCAGAATCAATCCTTCCAGATCTGGGTATATGAATTGCAACAAATATATGGATTTTCAACATCATAGATCAAATTCTACGGGATATAAAGCTTCACCGAAGACTAAGGAGATGGAACCCGAATACCCTTGTATTCTGGGTTGCAGCTGCTGTGATTTCGGTACCAGCGCTATTGTGGAATGGTGCTGGAAAAATCTGTTAGGATTCGTCAAATTCAACTTTTTAAGAAAATAAATGTTTTGTATTTTATTTTTTGTTTTGTTTTGGTAGTAATAGTTTTATTTTGGTGGTGGTAATAAAAATATTTATAAAAATAATAATAATAATAATAATAATAATAATAATAATATTGATAATAATAATAATAACTTGTAATAATAAAACAAGTGATATTAATAATAATTACTCGTAATAATAAAACACGGGATATTAATAATGCATTTTATATGGATGAAAGATGTGTGTTAAATCATATACAAACTCAATGGGTTAATTCATATACAGTTATATATATTTTTGCAGTCACGCACTATCTTGCACTTATCATGCACTTATCATGCATTATCTTTGTTATAATAAGATGCATGATTCTTATTGGTTAATCATTATCTGTCAAGGGTATAAAAGCGCGTCACCACCTTATAAAGATCATAAAATCAAACATGGAAACCAATGAAATAAGTGTCAAACCGTTCGATGTTCCACAATTAATAAAATGATTTTTTAAAGAGCCTATAATATCAATTGGCAATCAGTCAAACTCAATTAAAATCAATTCAATCTCTTGCTTGGGACTCTCTCAAATGTTAGGATATCAAGGGATTATTGATAATAGTTCAAAAAGATCAAATTCAATTTAAAAATGCAATGAAAGGTTTCAAGAACAGGAAAACTTGGGTATATAAATAACATCCTAGGGTATAAAAGCTGATCAATGATTGTGCTTTTCCTTCTCCAATCTGGAAAATTTTTACGCTAGACTTTTTCACGAATTATTTAATGTATAGGTGTTTTAGTGGTTTAATAAATTGTATTAATGTTTTCTTTGTTAATTCTAGTAAAAAAATTATAAAGTAAGTTTAAAATAGTTTTTAAATGATGGTCCTGAAAAAGGGTAAAAATATAAAAATAATTAATTATATAAATTTCGTTTAGGGGAATATTTAATAAACTTTTTGTTTGATAACTGAAGAGAAATAAACCTGCATAAAAATTAGAGATATGTTGACTCTAGTTGAAGGCATTTAGGTAAAGAAACTTCGGCTGTGATTCTGGATTTAGAGTAATGAATACTGAATTGTTAATTGATGGAGAAATTAATACTGAAATTATTGATGAATACCTATTAATGATGAAGAAAATAATAAATGATACTAAGACACTACCAAAATTATTAAAGATTGAGCTACCAAATTTAAGAATTGGTATGACCATGTTATAGAATATTTATGATAGAATATTGTGGGTGATGAAGAATTTACATGGAATGCATAATATCTTTAAAAATGTAGTTTTTTTAATTAATAGTAATAATAAAAAGAAATATTATAAAAATCTATGATAAACTTTTATTACGGATAAATATAAAACAGATGCTCCAGTTAAATAGTTTTAAATAAAAATTTGGCCATTTTCGATATAAATAGTCAGAGCGTTTTGGCTTCTGCGGCCAAACTTGAATAATCGCTGTCCATCACCGTTTGGTTTCAACACCATGGGATGCTCAATTGTTGTTTCTATTCAGACCTAAAATTGATAAATTAATTAACAATATAAATTGTATTTAACCCCCTTATAGACTATTGGAAAATAATTTTAATTTAGTCAGATCAACGGATTTTAATATCAATGTGTTTCAAAAGACATTAATCCTACTATTATTCGCATCCATTTATTATTTTCATCGAACATATAACTCAATATCGATTGGAATGACTTCTTTCTCTCCAATGGTGGCAAATTGAGAATTGTTTCATAATCAAATGGAATGTTTTTACGATTTTCTCGGTACGGTTTACCATGAATTTTATGTTTAATGATATCATCTTCTTCTCCAGCTCATTCAACAAAGTTATAAAAAATTTAGTGTCTGGCATTTTATAAAAATATTTGGAGAAGTGTAAAGCTTATTTATACTAATTCCGACCAATCAGAATCATGCAATACTAAGAAAATATGTAAAAATATATAACATGAAATACAATGATGAATTTGTTTGGCATGTTAACTGGTTGTTGTAATTTCATCATACGATTGAACTGATCAGTTGTTTTATTAGAATAAAATTTTATACTATATTGAACTTGATTCATCATTTTTTCATTAAGTTTGCGATTTTCTTTCAATTCTAATATTGATTTTCTTAATTCATTTTGAATAAACCATCGTCTTTTATTTATATATAATATCATCATATATCTTCGTTTTTAGCTCTTTTTAAAGTCTCATATGTTTGTTCAAATCGAATTCTAAATTTACTCATATATCCTTCGATAATCTTTTTAGACTGGAGTTTTCAAATATATCTATCATGAGATAAAATATATCCTTAGAGGTACTGCTGTATCAGGGACATCACCTCTTGTTGAATTTTACCTTACCTTGAACAAATTGAGTTGACCATATTAAAAAACTAATATTATTATTATAATTTCTTTAATCATTTTCAAATCTATATAAATTAATATTTATTGTTTATAGCTAAAGATTGCGTGTGTTAAACTTTTCATTGGTCTAAATAGTATAAAAGTAATTATTTTCAAATTTTTATCATTATAATGGATGTACAAGCGCAGTTTCAAAGCTATAAATGAAATTAAACATTATGGTAATTAATGATTACTAAATATATTATTAACTATTTGATAGATTGAATTATTTTAAAGTTATTAAAGAACGTCTGGAATTTTATATCCAGAAATAAATGAAATATTGAAGAATAAGGCAAAATCAATAATTCCAGATTTAGTCTTTAATTTATACGTCAAATATGGATATTTACCGTAATCGACGAGTTCCTTATTGGATGGTCAAGCAAAAACAGATTGTCAAGATATGGAACTGAATATCCATGCGGTGATGGATGTCATTGCTGTGCTGCTCGATTATCGAAAGTATGTGGAATGGGCTTTGAATAAGCTCTTCGACAATATTATTATTAGTAGAAATTATTTTCTTTATTAATAAGGTTTTTGTTGTATATGTCCTTGGTTTTTTATTATATATTATTAATAATAATTAAAATAATTAATTATTTTGACTTTGATTAAAACATATAATAATAATATTATAAATAATAATATAATAAAATAAATTTACAAAATATATACTACTTATAAAAAATAAGTAGTAAATTCAAGTTAAAAATGTTTTAAAAATAATAATGACCTTGAGAAATTTGAATGACATTGAAAATTTTGATGAGTCATCCATGACCTTGAATGAGTCATTGTCTTTGTCTTAAAAAATTGTGTAACTTTTGGACTTAGAGAATTTTTCTTAGCCGGGGGGTACTGTGCTGGAGGTGACACATCCCACTACTAAGGTCCAAATAAGGAAGGGAGTGGGAATGTATCGTAAATATCATTGCTATGTCTAAAAAATGATAAAATGAATGATATAATACTGAAGTCCGATAACGATCGGTAAAATAAAGAATAATAACCTTAGTCCAATAAACAGAGAAGGTTATTACGTTCATAATCAAGTCGAAATGAATAAAGTAATAAATCCCAAAGCCAGAGTATATTCATGTTGATCGTAGTTCGGCTAAGCAAGTATTTAATCTTTTGAAACGAAAAATCAAAACGCCATTAGTATTCAATAATAAATGATAAAAATAGTTGATAGATTAACCTTGGGACCCAAATCAACTCTAAGTGTTGCCACTGTTGTGATAAAGGATGAATAACGGAGGAATAGTAATTATTTATCGAATTTTAAACCCGAAGGTTATAATAACCCTACAATCATTAAAATCATCCGACTTATAATGCTATTGGCGCAATAACCCCAAAGACCCATTCTAATGAACGTGAATACCATAGGGAAATCAGCATTAATACCGTATATTGACATTAAAGCGAAACCGATAATGCAATCGCACATCCCATGAAGGCAATCAATAGACTAAAATTCTAGGAAAATTACCAAATAGATACAGCAAGCTATTATAAATAAAATTGTAAGCAATTAATTCCCGGCCACATCACGATCAACTTATAGATAAATATAATAGATATGAAATTGAATGAGCATTGAGAGAAGACCATTAACTGCGAAATGAATAAACACTATAATAGAACCGGAAAATAGAGAGGCACTTACTAGAAATTATTCAGTTTGAAGATCTTGAATTTAACAACTATAAAAAATTAATCCACAGAGAAGGGAAATTTGGAGATCACATGATGAGACGAACAGCTGCGACCTAAACGCGCTTACAAGCACCTACACCTAGTAGGTGGTGAGAAGAAAATCAATATGTACACAAAGCCCCATTGAAGATAAAATTCCGCTACAATTCAAGTTGATAATAAATCACTTGGCGGAATTTATTTTTTGCGAAAAAAATAAATGCATTTCAGCCATTTTTTAAATGGCTGCTAAGTAAGTTATTTTTTTATAATTATATAACTTAAAGTTAAATTTTAAGAGGTTGAATTATGATTTCATAAGGAAATATGATCATAATTCAAGCTCTAAATATAACTTTGATCAACTATTTCAATATAAATTTTATTAATAAATATATTTTAGGAAATCAGTAACAATACTAATCTCCAAAATATATATATTTTTTTGGATATTATTCAAACAAAAGTGAAGTTAAATTATTTTTGAGTTATAAAAAATTATTATTTGCATTAAATAATTATATATTTTATTACATATTTTTGAAAAAAATCATCGATTATGTACACAAAACAATTTGGTTTATGATTATTTGCTTTTTTCGGATTTCAGGTTTTGCTTTTTTTCGACAGAATATCTGAAATATAAATTAATTTTAAGTTTTAATTGGTAAATCTTATGAAAATACATTCCTCATTTAACTCGAAATTTCTGCAAAAACCTCAAAACTAAAAATAAAAGTTTGTTTTTTTTTTAAAATTTTCTCAAAATGTCTATAAAATTAATTTATTATAGGGTTTTTCACCTTCGATGGCTACATGTTAAAAGTTTGCATGCAATGTTTTATTATGGGTTTGCCTTTAATGTGTATATTTTATTTCTCTCTCACTTTTTTATGTTTCTATAGTTTTAGGGTTTGTCTCATTGACGCTTTTACAAGCAACCTCAGGTGAGTTGGTGTGTTATATGCTTAAATTTTTGATTTTCTTTTTATTTATAGGTGATTTATCTCAAATTCAATTGGTGTAAAATGACACGCAACAACGCGATTTAACATTGACACATACTTAGACAGTAAATTTGACATCGGCCACGTCCAGCAAGTACATAAATTTTGTACCATGCAGCAGACGTGTCGCCGAGCAGTGGTCATATAAATTTCTTCAACAGTCAGTACTACTTCAACACTCTATTGACTAGAATGTATAACCACAGACAGCAATCGAGAAGAAATCTTAATAGTCCAACCGTGAGACAGAGAGCAGGAGGAAGTTGACGATTGGGAAACTTACATGCACGCGAGGTAAATTATGTTTTTGTTTAGTAGTTCTAATAATTATTATTGAGACTAAGTGGTGTGAAATGATTTGATCTGAGATGTTCTTCTTTCTTTTATCCGTTATGCGTTGGAATATGTTGCTGGAATCGATACAAATAAGCTATGGAAGAGTAGGATACTCTGTAACTGATGTTATAAATTAAAAATTGAAATTTATTAAAAATGTTGTTCATCTATAATTATTTTCGATCAAAGATGGTACCGATTGGATTTAATTATGGTCAAACCAATTTAAGGGACCTTATAATGGATGTTAGGTGTTCATATACCCTAATCATACAATAATTGCTGTAGGAATTAGCCAATACAAATAATTTCACTAATAGACAATTCGTTACATCGTCTAGTAATCAAATATAAAAGTTATGCGACGCGACTATTATCACCCTATCTAGTTCATTTCTTCTCAATATCACACCATCAAGCGCAACCCATAATAAATGGACCAGTACGAGCAATTTAACAACAAGTTATTGGCAGCAAAAAGGTTTGTAAACA
>CM039679.1:1116308-1164298 GCA_022537955.1 Schmidtea mediterranea | reverse complement strand
GGAAGAGAATTTCGCTTCGTTATTTGGCAGTTTCTTAGGTCGTTCTTTGTTTCTTTGATTTACTCCTTTGTTGATTATAGATTTGCATTTGGAAGGTTTCCTTCTTTTGTTTGTTTTCCCCTTGAGCTGACGCTTATAATGACTCGTTGGTTGTTTGGTTCCTAATTTTTGTTTCTGCTTTCCTGGAGCTGTTCTGTTAATGTTTTATCTCATCTTGACTTGTTGATGGTTCTCTTTTATTTCTCTGGCTTCTTTACAACTGTCTTCTAGGTTGTATACAATCTTTGTCGCTTTCTGCTGTTTCTCATTCTCCGCTTCGGTTGTTCCTCAATAATCTTCGCAGGATTACTCGTAGCCTTTAATTTCAGCTAATTCTCTCTCAATCGTTATTCATTTTCTCTTTGGTCTTCTGTTTCCCCATGCGGAATTTTAGTTTTCGCTTTGTCGTATTGGGCTAACGTTTTTGATTGTATTAACTGTTTGTATTTTTATTCTCTTGTGCGATTTTCTGATTCTTGTTCCTCCACTAACTCTTTGCCATTCTTTTCTTCGGCTCTCCATCTTTTTACTTGTAATATCTCAGTGGGTCTTGCTCAGATTGTTTCTACAATTGGATTGGCTTGTGTAATCAATTTTCCGTCTTCTAGATTGCATCGGATTTCCTATTTATTCGAAATTTCATGCTAAATATACATTTGATTACAATTTTGTTTTTATCAATTTTTCATTATTTGTTGTCTTTTTACACTTTTTACGAATTTCCTCTTTAAGTTTACACTATCGTTTCGTCCGTCTCCCACGAATTCCTTCATCGGGTTCGGCGGGTATTTTGGTGGAATTTCAGTTGGGTATAAGGCATAAGCAGGATTGGTTGGTCGGTTTTGTAAGGTATTTACCGTCTTCACGTAAAAGCGTTTGAATTATTTGTATCTCTTCGTCTAGGAGAATAGGCAAGAATTTCTGCATTTTCGGTATTCTCTACCTCTTTCCAACCGATTGCGTGTTTTTCCTAACGCCTTTCCAGTTTTTCGATTTCTTTTCTCAATTGCCTGCTCGTTTTTCCTCATATCCTTGCTTAATCGTTTCTATTCCGCTTTAAACTTGTCCTTTCAACTTGTTCGTGACTCGTGTTGGTGTTTCAGCTGGATTTTTCTTTAAATACTGCAACTCCTCGGTGTTCCGTCACCTCCTGACTGGAGTTCTGTATCCTCCTCGTTAAAATTTGTTGGTTTGTTCGTTTTTCAATGCGTTGTTCATTTAGGGTTCTACTATTTTTTGATTAACTGGTCAATCCATTTTTTCTGAGGTCCTTTTCGGTTTCCTGAGCCTTCTATTGTGCTCTGTCGATTTTCTCCCCGAAAAATTCTAAAGGTTTGGACTTTCGTTTAGTTCCTCGAACTGTTTGCCTTTGCACTCGACTTTGTCCAAGCCCTGCCCAATCCCATATTAAGTATCCCATTGGCAACAAGTCTTATTCTTTCTTGGCCTCTTGGATAATGTTCTTTTCCATTTTTTCGCCTCTTTTTTATGCTTTTCTTTGGTCTCCGTTTTAATCTGTTGTATGTGTCTTTGTGCGGTGAGCTTCGTCCTGCTCGAGTTTGCATCTCTTTCACTCTGGTTGTGTTGATACTCAAACTTTCCATGCTCTAACTTCACTATTATGGTTAAAATGTTTACGTGGCGCCTTCCCATATTTTGCATTCTATTGCGCCCATTTTCGTCGCTGATCTAGTTATCTGAGTAGCATCTGTTCCTGTCCAGCGTCTCTGGCCTCTCTAATTTCTTTGATGTTTTGGGCCTTGATTTCTTAGTTTGTTGCTTCTATTTTTCGCCATCTTCCAATTTAGCTTTTGGTAAAGCTCTTGCCCTTCTTCTCCTCTTCAGCTATTTGCTGAATGTAATGTCTAGATTCGTGCTCCAAATTACTCTTGGAATGTTTCTCTGTCTCTGTCCCATTTGATTTTTGCCAGTATCTTGCTGTCGTTTTGGCCCACTCTTTGGCTTGTTCGCATATGGTTCTCTTGGTCTTCTCACTATTCGATATTGGGTGGCTAATTTGCCCAATTCCTCCTGCATTTGTTGTATAATCATTATCGTTCTCCTCTCCTTCTTCTCGTATCTCATGCTTCTGGTCTTTTATCACTTTCACGGCAAGTCTGCGTTTCTGCTTTGTTTATCCCTTCTCTTGCTCTAGGGTTTGTATCTCTTTCCTTGGTTTTTGATTCTGGTTTGGTTCTGCATAAATTCGCCTTCATTCATTTCCTCTTCTCGCTCTTGGTAAGTTTCCTCTTTCCTTCCGGTAAATTATTTTTTGTTCTATGTGTTTTCCCACTTTTTCTTTTTCAATACATTTTCGTTTAGAAGTCTCTTGCACATAATTCCTCTTTCTTTAATTGTAACGTTCTTTGTCCGATAATTCTACTCCTCACGATTGTTACTTTTATTGACTCTGTGTTTGAATCTTTGATTGCTTGGTTTGACTCTCTTTCAAGCCTCTTTTAACCAACTTCTTTTGTTCGTTTGGATCATAATTGTTTCTAAATATTAATAATCGGATTAATTCTCTCTTTTCAATTACTCAAAAGATTTTAATCATAATTTAACATCATCTCGGTATTTTTGTGATTTTTGAGTTTTATTATTTTTGTTTTACGTTTATTCTTTATTTAACACTTTTACCCACAGTGTTTTCGGTTTTCTATCTACTGATCAGCGAAACGAATCCTTTGATTCCGCCCGTTGAATCGGCTTCTACATACCTGGGCATATATCAACTTTTAAAACGCAACATGATTCACATGTACCATATGTCCACTAAGGAGTATAAATTATTTCAAACATGTTTCTGCCCAACATGTTACACATTGATACGCCAAAATAGCTTCTTTATCATTTCGATTTGTCACGAATTTTTTCCTTAAGGTTTTTCTTGATATCGCTTGAAATTGCTGCGGATAATGCTTGTGTCGAGTCGTTACCATTCTAAATTATTAGCTAAAAACCTTCTTTTGATATTTCCTCACATTTGGTATCTTACTCCTGAATAAAGCAATTATGGTTCTCGTTTTTGGTCGATACAAGATAATCTTCCACTTGCTGGTTGGTGATGTATCATTTCTATATCTTTGACTCTTTTTCTTTGTTTATACATACATTTTCCTTTATGCTTGTTTTTGTGACTTCTGATCTGGTATTTAGCTGTTATTTTGCATCCTTTCGCACATCTATTCCTCTGGCTGTTTGGCAATATCCTTGACTCTGCAAATTCTGTCTGCTCTTAGGTATTTCCTTTGAAAAGTTTTAATTCTCTCTTCGAAATGTTCTCTTTATATCCCTCTTTTCCCATTTTAGTTCTGTGGATCTTCGAATACTCTTTAGTATCGTTAATCTTTCTCTCGCCTCCCTTTTTCATCTTGCGTCTATTTACGACTGTCGAAGTCCTTCTTAGGTCCTGTTCATCGGCTGTTTCTTACATCAATATTAATTCTAAAATGGGCAGGTTGAAAATTTCCTCAGGGTGTGTTCTCGTTTTTGCTGTTCTCCCTTTTCCCAATTTTGCGAGTTTCCTTTACAATAGATCAATGTTACTTTCGTCTGGTAGTTCTGGTTTGGTTCCTGTAAAATAAAATCCTTTCTGCAGCCATTTCTTTTGCTTGTCGGTTCGGTAAAGTACTTTTAATTATCTTTAAACTTTAAATATCTCTGTTCTCTTTTCTTCAGCTCCTCGTCTCCTGCACTCTCAATTTTGTGAGTATATCGCTTTTTATGATTCCGTTGGCCGTCTATCCGTCGTAGTCTTTATAGTATATAATTGCTGCGCAATGTAGTTAACTTTTCCTCTCTCTTCTGGTTTTTCCATAAGTACCTCGTCCATATCGAATCGGTGGTCTTCTCTCTATCTGTATCGTTTATCTCTTCGCTGATTTCGCTTGCATCTAAATACGTTATTATTTTTTGAATTTTTTGTTTTTACTGATTTTTTCTGATTATTTGTAATTTTTTGATTTTTAATTTGATTTTATTATTTTTATTTACATTATTTACCACTTTCCTTTTTTCTTTACAAACGTCTTGTCTGGCTCTCCACTTCTAATTTTATATAATACAGATTAATCTTCTCGAAAGAATACCTCTCCTCTATTAATCGTTGTTTGTGGATAGAAACGTGTGTACCGATTGCTGTAATTCCAGTCGTTGTTGTCTTCTCCATCGTGGTTCATTTTTTCGGTTCTGATTGGGTGCGATATCCTCTTGTCCTTTTCATCCGTTAATATCATATTTGTTTTAAAAGGCCATGTAATAAATTCATCATAATCCTCCTCTTCCTACTCTGATAAGACTACTGATATGGGTACCTGTTGCATCCATCCCCATTTGAAATAGTCTAACTGCCCCAAAGTTTTGTATCCATTCTCCAACTGTATATGTGGGCTATCTAGAATTCTTCTGTGTTCCGTTCTTTTGCTTCTCTGGAGCTTTTCTGCGAATCGGTTATTTTCCATATAAATGGTGCTGTAAGATGCTTTTCCTGGCTACAGAGCTGTTGGTTTCTAATTCCTTTAGGCTGTTTGGTCCATCTGTTGCATTTTCTTTTCCCCATTTCGGCGGCCATTTTCTTGAGGGTAGTTCCTTGGCTCTTTTTCGAAGTTCTTTCTGACTCTATATAATTTCTACTTATGTAGTGCCTTTTGTGCATCATTCTGTTCTAGACTTTTTACCTCCCATGCCATGGACATTTCCTATCGTTTTCAATCATGATTTGGCATGCTCGATGCTGTATTTTCTATCATGGCTTTGCATTCTGCAATTTGGTAGTTGTGTTGACAATTAAAACATGTTTCCTAACGGACAATTGACTGTTGCGATACATTCGTATTCCAATGTTCTTTTAAATTTTGACTTTCTCTTTCCCCTGTCCAGTTGTTGCGCATACTCCTTCATATAGATCGCATATTTGTTCCTCTTTTTGGATTCGCGATGTCCATTTCTATTTTTAATCCAATTCGTCGATAACTTCCAGCAGAATTCGCATTTCTCTTCTCTCTTGGATGCATACTTTGTGGTGTTCTTTCATGGTCTTTTCGTTGTGGATTGGTTTGGCATCTTCGCATAATATCCTCGTTATAATTCCACATTCATTGTTGTGTGAATCTTTCGGCTCCTGTCATAAGTCCCTTTCCATTCGCATGTCTTTTACTCGCATTGAACTAATAGATTATGATTTCTTTGTTGGTGGCTTTATCCTATGTGTTGTAGGATCTTCATCTCTGTCATCGTTTCGTTCACATCCAGGGCCATTTTACTGTTTTTGTTTCTATTCTTCTATCGTACATTCTGCTACATATTCTGCATCCATCATTCGTCTGTCTTGCTCCAATGCAGTAATCTTTTACATTGTAACAACATTTCAATCTTTCTTTTATATCGTTCACGCAACTCTAAATTTTAATTTTCTAATTATTCGTCTCGAGCTTCTGATGGAATTCTTCGCTCTCAATTCTCTCGATGATTGTCTGCATATCTACAAAAATTTCAAGTTAATTTGACTTGCTTTTGTTTTCTGTCAGTGTTTTACAGTATTTCAAGGTTACGCGTTTTATTTTATTCTAACTGTTTGAATCGTCTTGGTGAATTCCTGGCATCGATGCTATCCATGTCCACCCAACTTGCTGGAATCTAACGTGCTGTTGATTACTAACGTAATCTCTAATTTCGTCAGCTTGCCATCTAACTTGATCTGCTAATTGCTCGTTATTCTCTGTAATGTAGTATAAGTTCTCTGTTGCTCTTCTATTCTTATGGCTGTTGTAACGACCACTGTTCACACTTTCCCGTTAATTAAACAGATGAGTATTCGTCCATGGTTTGCGCAATGTGTTTGGTTATTTAAGTGTCATTAATTCCGCATTGTCGCCCATGTTCCCCTCAATTCCTGGATCTTGATATATTCCTTGATTAATTCTACAATCTCTATCTGGGTACATTGGCATCGCTGGTTGTTGACGTTCCTTCTGTGAACGGTGTTAATTCCTGACTTTGTTTTTGTGATTCGCATTATTCGGATTCATCTGTTGATTATAATACCTCATTAATTCATCGGCATTCATTTTGTTTGCTTTACTAATTCTGACACATTTTTGTACAATATTTATATATACATGTGCCATACTATTACCTACTATTATACTACATAATATTTTACACTATATACTAATGTCTTTTTCTCGTTTTTAACACCATCGTGCTCCGGGACCTATAACGCAATGTCCGTTATCCCGTGATTCTCATTGTATCTGAATATACATCGAAATTCATTGGACCATTGTTGTCTCGATAATGGGCGGTTTCCTTTAACCAGAGTTCGCTTGTGCTAGAATTTTCCTATGTGATTTCATATTTCCTCGGTTTTTTTCTGCAGTCGTATGTCCATAATCGATATCATAGTTTGAAATTTTTCTAGCTGCTGGCCCATAATCTTTTCTTCGCTGGCTTCTTTTTGCATTTGGTAGTTCTCAACTAGTTGAATTATGATCAGCATTACTACCCTGCTATTACCGCTGTTGTATCCAAATCATTTTAATCAGTAATTCTTTTCATTAGGACTCGCATGGTTGTGGTTCTCTGGCATTGGTTGTTTCCATTATCTTCCTTTTGGTTGTACATTTTTAAGTGCTTTTCGGAGTTGTAATTCTTTCGGTAATTGAAAGGTGGCTGTCGTCCATGAAATCATATCCTTTTTCAATGTTTTCGTTTACTTGTTTTTCTTCTTCTGATTGTTTTATTAATAGGGGGGGGGTGATCTGGTCGCATTTGACTTGAGTGGTTTCCTTGTTATAAGTTCTCCATGCCATGAGTTCCCTTTTGATATTTATTACCATATTTCCCCAAAGTTTTCTTTTCGTTGGATGCTGATACACTTTTGATTCTTTATATTTTTGCTTGTTTCCTTGGATTCTTTTGTTTACTGTTCGTTTCTTTTAGGTTCTGTATACGCAGATTTAGTGGATAGGTTTTGCACCTTATTCTCTAAATTAATATTCCCTCTTCATTTGCCCCGCATTCGATTCTATGTTTATTATTTACTGCTTACTTTCTCTGATCTGTCGTTGGTACTGTTCCTCTTTTGTTCTTTTTTTTGGATGTTTTGTCGTAATTGCTCTAGTGACTTCTGTTATTGATTTCCTAGTAATTCCATGCTCTTCCTTTCCTGAACGTGTACTTATACTTTCACCTTTCTTTCTTTTATTTGGTGAAATGCGGTATTTGATTTTTTGATATCTCATTGATTGACATTTGAATTCTTTCAATTTATCGTTCCTCTTTTAGTTCGAATTATAACTAAACTCTTGTAATGGGCTCTTTGCCCCATATTTTCAACTATTATCTCTTCTTCCGCTCTTTGGGTTATGATTCTACTTTTATTATTATTCTTATTTCTCGTGCTCCGACGTTTTGTATGCTCTTCTTTTGGTGTTGTGGAATTTTTCTCCAGGTGTTTTGGCCAATTGCACGTTAATTATAGATGTCATTGTTGCACATATTACATACTGCATTTCTTCTAGACTATCCCCATTCAACATTTCTTTTCTGCCTTTCATATTCATTTTCCAACAATCGATAATTTATTTTGTTGCATACTTGTTCAATTGTTTCTATTCCTCTTTTATTATTCGCAATGTTGACTATCCCTGGCTTCTACTTGGATTTTTTTACGTTTCTATCTTTTGTAGCCTCCTACTACCATAACGTCCCTTTGGTGGTTTTGACATGATGATGAGTTTCCGGATCGTATTCCATCTTTCCTGTTTTCCTATTGTCGATAATTTGAACAACTTATGCTTATAAATTCATCGTCAATTGTAAAGCATATTCTTTACTATCCGATCCTTCTCATTTATTGTTCGTATTTCTGAATGAATTTTATTTCCTTTGTGATGTTTTCGTCAGCTCCGTTAACTTGATGGAACGTGATTATATCATTATTTTTTGTAAGCAGGTCGGTCGGTTTTGATTTTTCCTTTGTTGTAGTAACATCATCCCTCTGTTTCGTTTTCCCTCGTTATTGCTGTTGTTCGTTCTTGACGTTCCTCGTTAGATTGATTCCTTTTTTCTCTTGTTGTTTGGATTTGTTTTCGTCTCCTAAGTATTTGGTTTAGTACATTTCGATCGTCCTGGTTTTTACTGTTTGGTCAACCACCTCCTTCTCCATCATTATTCCATTCCGGGGTTTCCATTTGAAATGTCGTCCTCGACATTTATATTATCAATATATTTCCTCGTATAGCTTTATTATTCTTGCTTTATGTCGTCCATTTCTTTATCTCTTGTTTGCTCGCTTGAAATCTTATTTGTTTTCGATCCATCCTGTGTATTATCATCAAATAACTGTTCCTTTTCTATCTCCGATTTCGTATTGCTTCTTTTGGATTGATTTGGTGAATTTCAGTGCCTTCCCATTCAACATTGCCTTTTATGTCCTTGGGAATGGGTAGTGAGCATAATATTGTTTTCTTTTAATAGGACGTTCTGTTTCTTAAACCATATTAGTTTACATTGAATACTTAAGTGGTGAACCCTCAATAGGTCATATCATCAAGATTGGCCTGCTGATTCGCTTTGTTGGCGTCGATAGCTTCCCAATAATGTTTGGATTTGTTTTTTAACCCATCATTCTTTTTCTCTTATTGTCGCAATTACTGGTTA
This sequence comes from Schmidtea mediterranea, assembly GCA_022537955.1. NCBI lineage: Eukaryota > Metazoa > Platyhelminthes > Tricladida > Dugesiidae > Schmidtea > Schmidtea mediterranea. The sequence goes on along the minus strand of CM039679.1, from coordinate 1,155,595 downwards.
TAAACTTTATTGCACTTTGCTTGTCTGGATTTAGTGCGTAATGTAGTACAGTTATTTTTCTCCATTATCTTTCTCTTTAAAAATGATGATCCCTGTTTTTAGTAGTTCTCTCATAACTTGTTTAGAAGCTCCGCTGCAACTGCGAACATTAATGTGTTTGTCCCTCTTCGTTTGGTAATAGTTTGAGGCGTGTCCCGATTTCTGCATAAGTTGAAATTATATCCATTATCCTTTGAGTTTTCTATGCTGTACTGCAATATGTAGATGTACGTTCCCTTCTTAACAATCTGCCATGGTGAAGAGTCATAGGGGTATATTCTCTTAATGCGGTCCATTTCCTGGTGGCTTTTCTAGCTCCTTTTTAGCGTAATCCATAGCGATTTTTCCCGCTTGTTTACATCTCATCCATCATTTTCCTTCGACACCATTCTGGCATAATTTCCCTCTGATGGCTGTTCAACTATAATATTCCATTTGGTCTACATTAATCTTGGTCGCGTTAGCGTAATTTTGATTCACCGGTTTAGTTTTCCTCTACGGTATTATTTGCTTGTCCACTTCTAATTTTCGACTCATGCGTTAGTCTGTTTATACTCAGCTTTGAGTTGTGACTCGTTGCAATACCTCGATTTTCTGTTCCTTTGTTATTGTTCTAAAGGTATCGCTTTGCATCTGCTCACGTTCAGTAATAGGACAGCCTGGTGAGTGGGTTATTGACCAATTACTCGAGCATTGTTCTCGTTTATCATTACATTAATCTCATAAGTTCCTTTACCACATCTCTTGTATTTTCTGCTACTCCTGGGATAATTTCTGGCGTTGCGATTATTACCCAGTCTTCCAACCTGAAAGTATGCTTCGCGTAACGTCTCGCTTTATCGTGCAATTCTTTATAACTTTCTTGATTAAATCTAATATTCAACCTGCCGTTTTCCCAATCTCTTGCATTCGCTCTTTGAATCCTGTTACATAATCATCAATTCCATATACTTGTGATATGGCGGTTGATATTCTAAGTCTATCGGCATGTGCATTCTCTGCCCGTACATTAATTTAAAATGACTCATTTTTTTTGCTGAAATGTAATCGACCATCTATAGGCCGATGACATAGTTATATATCTATCCCAATGCCTTTGGGTGTCTGCTTACATAAATTTGACATCATCAATTTTCAATAATATGCCTTAAATGTTCGGGTTTGTCCGTTTGTTGTGGATGGTATGGCGATTTCTTAACTCGCATTCTGAAAGTAAATTCGTTACTTCCTCTATGATTTCGCTCATGAAGTTGGTTTCACTTGATCAGTTAGAAATCTGTTTGGGTGTTCCATATCTACAGCATATTCCTCTACTAGGGATCTCGCTATTGTTCTAGCTTTTGATCTGTAATTGCGAATTCTTCCGGAAATTTTGACAAAATATATCTGTTACTCACTAAATATAAGATATTTCCGTCGTTGGTTCTGGTAATTGGTCCTACTACACATCCATTGCAACATTGGTCATGGTTCTGGTGGAATTGGCATTGGTTTTAGTGGTAGCTTCAATTTACTTCCTGTTGCTTTTTCTGTTGCACATATCAGACAATCTTTATCCATCCTTTTACGGATCCCTCCAATGTTTGGCCATAATATTTTTGGCGCATATTTGCTTCCGTCGTTTTGCTGACATGGTGTCCTCTCGAGTTTTCCGTCGTGGTATGCATCAATACTTCTTTTCGTCTACTTTGGTAAACACATAAGTCGTTTCTCACCATCCATTAAAATAACTATCCCTTCTCTAGGGTATATCGATGTCTGTGTTTTCCATATCGCTCTTTTAATTACTGTTGTTGTCGAAGATTTTCATATCGTTAGTTTCCAATGAAATTCAATTATGGTTTTTCAACTCCTCGTCTTCTTTTTGTTCATTTTTTCAAGTTTTGTGAATCTAGATCCTCGTGCGATGATCATGCATATGCGTCTCACATCCTGATCCATTAGTTCCTCAAATACAAATCTTGACATACAATCTGCGTTAGCGTTGGCTTTTCCGATTTGAATTATATAAGGAGAGTATAAATGTAACTGCATTGCCCCTCTCATTAATCTAACTAGAGGCTCTTTGTGTGGCTAACCAATACCAATGGTTGATGATCTGTTAGTGATATATATCTTTTGACCATAACAAATATTTGAAAAGTGTTTAATAAGCTTGGATTATGCTAATGCCTCTCTTTCATCACAGAGTAATTCCTTTTCATGGTTTCTGAATATTCGACGTAATAATATCCAATACTTCGTCTCTTTCCGTCATCCCATTGTTCCTACGACTGCTCCAGAATGCATATCCACTTGCGTCTGTCGCTAAAGTAAAAATGGTTTTCTTAAAATCCGTGAATGTACGAGTATTGTGCTGATATCAGTTTATCCTCTGAGTGTTTCAAAGGCCTGTATTGTTGTTTCCTCTTTCCCATAGTAAACAGGGTACCTTTTTGTTAATTCTTGTATTGGTTTGCGATTGTTGCATAATTCTTGAAATGAATCTTTCGGTAATATTCCACATAAACTAGAAATCTGTGCACTTGTGTGACTGTCTTTGGTGCTGGCAATTTCTTTAATCTTTTCGAATATTTCTTGGATTGCTGGTTCTTTGCCTTTTGCTGACACAATATGTCCTAAGAAGGTAACTTTTTCTTTGCCCATCGCATTTAGAATGTTTCATTTAATTTCCATTTGGTCTCAGTCGAACGAAATACATTTTCGGTATATCTTTTAAATGTTGCTCGAAGGTGCTGAATAAATAAATTAATCATCAATAATACCAGTACCATTTTTGATGCCGTGAGTTACAAAAGTTCCATAAATCTCTGAAATGAAAGCTGGTGCGGTTAGTCCCAATCCGAAGGGCATTTCTTGAATTGAAATATAGATCTTTCCAATTGTAAAGGCAGTTTCTTCTCTATCCTCCTCTTTGACCCTTTATCTGCCAATAACCACTTTTTAAATCTAGCGATGTAAAATAAGCTGCCCCCGTGTAACATTTTGTAACATTTCATTATATCCGGTAACGGGTAATGTATCTCGTTTTGTTACCGCGTTTGAAGTCCGTCGATATCTATACAGAACCGTTGTGTTCGTCTTTTTCTTTACCATGACGCAACTGGAAAATTGCCATGGCAAGCAACTTTGTTCAATCAACCTCCGCGTCTAACACTTTTGAACTGCTTTTTCTGCACAAGATTTTGAGCTTCTGCCAACCGATAATGGCCGTAGTGTTATTGGAGTATCATCTGTTATATGGTATAGTATGTTCCGTTTAACATTTCGCTGTACCGAGATCTAAGTAGATGCTGCAAATATAATCCTAAATTTCCATTAGCAGTTTTTGTAGTTTGTTTTCTTTCTCTTTTCGTTTAGTAGTCTGGCTGTCCATTGTCCATATATTCTTCCTCAGTTCCTTCAGTTTTGCTGTTGGAAGTTCATAATCCAATCATCGGTGTTAATTTTCCCAAATCTTCGTTTTCGTAAATGACTTATCTCTATTCAAAATTTGTAATGTGTGATTTGGAATTTCACTGTTATCGTTTACATACACTATCTCTCTGGCTTTTAAATGCAAAAAAGTTCTTCTTCTTCTCGAATTTGTGATTAGGTTCAAAAATCATTTCTCCTCTTGTTTCCTCATTTACTTTTACGTAAAAGCGAAAATCATTTGTGTGCGCCGCACTACTATTTTTCTCTGAGCATTCACTTCTGAATCAACATACATATTCGCCGGTTTTATCTCTCAACTCCATTGATCCTAGAATCTAATTATTATCTCTTTTAGTATTCGGATGAGATTGTTCTAATTATACAATCTGCGCTTAACTCCTGATGACTGCTAAAATACGTATTGATTTTACATTTTTATATTCTTTATCGACCAGATTTTCCAATGGACCGCTACTGATTCCCTGCGCAAGTTAATTACATTTGCATGTTAGCTTCTTCCTATACATGGCCAACAATCTTCCCTGGTATTTATCCATTTTTATTGCGAGATGTTTGCTCCCGTATCGATCAATTGCTTTTAACTTTCTACCCCATTTATTTCTATGGGTACGCGTTAGTGTTGGTCCGCTAATGTTTGCAAACATGGCTATTGTTCGAGTTTCTGTCTGACTAACACTTCTTGATCCTTTGGCTGGTTCTTGGCAATAGTCTGCCCAAATTTGGTTTCGTAGGGTACTGGATAACATATATTTCGTAATGTTGTTGATCTTGGTGTCGTACGTGTCTTTCTACCGTCCATATTTTCTTCTCTACTGATGTGTTGCTTCTTTAGACATCATACTGGTGGTGGATGATTGTAAGTCCACTATGTCCTTGTCTTTCGATTTCTCCCCATTGTTTGAGTTGCTCTTGAGTTAGCATCTGTGGTCCTGCCATTGATTTTCCGTCATTGTCGCTGTTGTCGCTGCTGTCCATCTTGAAGTTCATCCATCGTCCCAGTTGCTCGTTTCTGTCGTTTCATTCTTGGTTTCTCGGCTTCTAACCTCATATTGTTGCTAAAATTCGTCCACTTCTTCATTCGTTACATTCCATTTCGTCAGAATCCTACTAATCTTTTATCTTTGGGATATCTTTTGAGTGTCTCATGTAATACCATTGTTTTCGTGCTAAAAAACGGTAAGAATCCGGATTGCCATTTTCCAGTTGATTTTCTTTCTCTTTTGTAAATTCGAAACATGCTAACATTTGTGTTATAAATTACTCTAACGATTGAATAATAGAATTATTCCCTAAGGATTCGCTGCCATCATTTGTCTTCCGAAAGATTAAGAATCTCCCCCAACATGGCTTTCATCATATTTGCGTGTTGCATGTTGGAAATGGTCTCTGGTATAGTACAATTCGTAAGTTGAGGTTTCTCGTCCAAGTAGTTTTACCCTCCCGTTATCGTTAACAATATTGAGAATAGTATTGGCTTGCCTTTGGTGCCCGGAATTAATAAATTTGTTCTCTGCATCGTCCAGATCTTTCGTTTGGTATATCCGCACTCCTGTGATATATTCCACGGTTTGAATTCCTGCTTCACTGCCCAATTCTGTAAAGTCCAAATATTTTTGGCGGTGCATAGATACTCGAGTTGGGAAATTGTAAAACCAACTTCCATCTCTATTTCGATAATGGTCCATATACATTACTACAACTGAAACATATTGGGTACAAATTCTCTGGGTTTATCATCCTTGTTACTGGCTGGGCGAATCTGATTTTTCCTTTATGCATTATTTCTAATTCATTTATACATTTATCTCTTGGAATTGTTGAATTCTCTGGCAGTTTTGCAATTGTCTTTTCACATTTGTATGTGTACATAACTTCTCCAACAATTCTCCCAAAATATCCTTCTTGGAGTGGTAATAGCGGAATTGCGTTATCTGGATTCGTGATTGCCATTGCCAATTTTGTTTTTAATATTTCTCTGTTCAAGATACAATCATTTTTAACTAAATCGTAGTATATTTTCTCTGTTGATGCCAATCCTTTGTGATATAAGAAATCCATCTTGTTATTTATGTACAAATATTGTTTCACATCTTTGGGGTCTATTTGCGCTTTTGCGTTCGGTATTGCTGTTCGCGATAAGAATATTCCTTTATAATTGGTACTGGCTACCATTTCGTCGCATTTGCTCACCATTCGTCCTTTTATAAATCTCATTCCGATTGTGGTGTCTGTTGATATTACCACCGTTGGTGTGACCTCTGATCCAATGGTTGTGGTAATTGTTGGTTTTCCGATTCTTCCGGTTCTCCGTAATTCATCTAATGCACTTTTTTGCGTGTTAGTTTCGGTTTCTCTGTGCACTTGTCCTTGCACTTCATCAAATATTGCGCTCTTCAATAAGGTGAGTCTACAAGTTCTGGTATCGGCGTGATATACGATCGTTGACATTCCCGTATTACATGATCTATCTGTTGCCAAACATTGAGGGTACTTTTTCATTGCTTGCGTATCTGGATCAAAATATCCTTGGTATTTCTCTAACTTTTACTTGATAACTTTCAATCACTACTACTCCTTTGACCAATTGATTTAATAGGGTGTACTCTCCTCCTTGACACGTTCCGTCTCCAGCCGTTATTCTTCCCGCAGCGTATACTCGGGTAGTTTTTATTTTTCCTTCCTCGGCTGCTACATTCACTCGTCCAGCTATTGAGATGCGTCCTGTCGTGAATCCTTCTTCACATTCGTTCCGCGTTACTGATACCACTGTTGTTTCCGTTCCAGCTTCTATAATTGTTGAGTGTGAGTGATGTCCGCAATGAAATGCTACAATTTTCCTTGTTACTGAACATTCTTTGATTTCCGTTTTAATGAAATCTACTTCTTGGTATACATTATACGATACCGCTGTTGCCGTTGTCTGTAATCTTCCGGGGTTTGCAGCTTTGCACTCTTCCGTTTCTTTTAATGAGTATTTGTCACCAATCTTTATATTATCACAATCATATACTACAAACGGTTCTACTCCTTTTACGCACATCATCCATATGAGTATTGTAGTGATTATCGCATTCATTCCTTTTCTGGCTGTTTTTGGATCGCTTGCATTAATCGTTGTTTCGAATTCCGTTAATAACTCTTTCAACTTTGTTTGCATTATCTCAGTTTGATCGTCTTTACTTACCAAATTTATAAAAGCTTGCCATCCACCTTGAGTCAAGATAAATGGTTCGATTACTTTCCTGATAATGTCTGTTATTGCGAATTCATATCCGTTTGGGTTGTATCTTGGAGTTCGTTTTCTGTATATCACTATCGTATTGTACATCAGGTATGCCATTCCTACCAAATATCTATTTGGGTCGTCAGATCGTTTCGTTAGGTGATTTATTATCAACAATAATTCCTCTGGATCTTTGGTTGTGGTTCGTACTTTGTTGTCCATGATTTTATTTATTATTGGCTTTATTGCTGCCCAAAGTTGTTTCGCTTCTGTTCCGATATTATTGAGTTTCAAATTTCTCTTTATTTCTGGATTTGCTAATCCCAGCATATCGGTTATTAATCTGTTGATCCACTTTGCTCCTTGTTCTTGGCCTTTCAGTTTTCCCTGTAACTGCTTCGTTACTTGACTGAGCTTGTTTAATTTCGTTGTCAATTGATCCATCTGCATCTGTTCTTTAGTTTTCCTTTCTGGAGCTGGTTTATCAATTTTTGGTCGTCCTCTGGATTTCTTTTCCATTGCTGTACCTGTTTCCTTTCGTTTAGGTTGTTCCTCTGCCGTTTCTCTGGATGTTGTAGCCCCTCGTTCATTTATCCAATTATCCCATTCGTCTCCTGTCGAGCTTCGGCGTCTTCTTTCTTTCTTTTTATTTTCCTCTTCGGTATCTGGCTCTATAATTTCGACTGGTTGTCTTTGACCACATACTAGCTCATCTGGTTCATCTGTTATCAGATCATCTTCATTTTCTGTCATAAACAAATCTCTTGATTCCGGTATTCTCCTGGTTGTTTCCTCATCCACAATATCATTTAGATCGTTCAGTATCTCTTCATCTCCTGTTGTAATGATAGTTACTTCATCCGCTGCAGGTGGAACTTCTGGCGTATTTAGACTTTCCTGTCGCCCTATTGGCGTTTTCGTTTTGATTTCTCTTTTGTTAAGTTCACTACCCGCAATTTTTGCTACCGTTAATATATTTATTAACCCCCAATTGCATTTGCGTAACTCCAATTTCAAGATCGTCATCTAATGATCGTCCTTCGTATTGTAAATGGAATGGCGGTTCATACGGTATTCTCTTTTTCACTTCACTTACTTTGGCAGTGATATAAAATTCTCTTTCAATTGGTTCGAAATCTGGCATCATAATTTTTAAACTATACTTCTCTATCGTTTCGGCTGCCCATTCGGTATGTTTCCATTTTCGGATAATTTCTCGGAATTGCTCTGGGTACCACGCATACATTCTCCGATACTCCTCTATTTCCTTTACGATATTTCGCAGGTTCTCCACTCTGTTACAAGAATCGATTATCCATTTTGCCAAATCTGTTACAGTTTGTCTTTGATTTTTGGCTCCGGTTCTCAATATTGCTGCTAACTCTCTACATTTTTGCGTTTCCGTTAATCTTGTTAGTCCTTCCTCCACAGGATCATCTATATCTGTGGGCAAGTATCTTGTTCCTGGAATTCGTTTTTCGAGTACACTGATTCGCGGTCTCGCTTGTTCCTGTTGGATTCGCAATTTCATTTCTCGTTCTGTTTCTACTTCGATTGTAATATATATCGTATCGTCTTTTACGAATTGAGGCGTTACATATTTTTTCAACAGAAATTGTGGTACTCCTCCCGCAACATTTTCAGTTGATTTTGGCTTCTGGCTTATCATCGATCTTGGGTCTACTCCCAGTTTTTCACTATGTCGTTCTTCCCATTTTCCGGGTTTAGCGATTGAAATTGTGACTTTTCGATTAAATGGCCATTCTAACTTGCCGTCATATCTGCCTCTTGCTAACAGAAAATACACCGATAGATATTTTCCTTTTCCTACCCCATCTCCGTTTAGGTATACTCTCAATTTCATCCGGTATCCTCCGATTTCTGTATAGAATTGATGGCTTGTAATACCGATGATTTTCTCTTCCTCAGCCGATTTTACTTTTTCAGCCCATCCACCTATTTTCCATGTGTATGGGGCTAGTCGAGCTCTATCATTTATTTCCTCGTCTTCTTCTGGTTGCCATTCCATTTCGTTTATCATTTCCTCTGGTAGATTTTCATATGGTTCATCTTCATATAATTCCAAGGTTGTTTCATTAGCTGCATCCTCTGGCGCTTCTCCTGGTATATATTTTCTCCATTTTGGTTCGGTTCTCTCCATTTTCCATTTCCACTCTTTTTTCTTTTTGTCATACACTTTTTTCCATGGTGTTGATCGGCATCGCGAATCATCTATAGGTTGCAATTTTGTGCTCAACTTCACATCTTGTCTCCATAACTGGTAGGTGGTTAGTATTTGGTCCATCTTTCTTTTCATTTCCTCTTGAAATTCTTGGATCTGTTGTTCCCTTTTCGTTGTATTTTTCCTCTCTGGTTCATCCATGGCTATGATATTAATGGTTTGTCCGTCTTCCCATATACCTAATTCGTATATCGGGGTTCGTTCTCGTGGGCTTATTTGTCGTTTGTGGTACATTATTGCCACATCTTCTACCATGCCGTCATCGCTATTTTCAATTATTGGTTGGATAATTTCTCGGTTTATCCGTCGGTATAATTCATGCATTTGGCAATCGGGGGTCTACTAGTATTTCTTTTATTTCGTCATTCGGTAATTTTATTTTTATCTTTATTAGCTCATCTCCCCTCATGTCTCTTTGGTGCTCTCCATATTTGGCTATCAACTCATCTGTTCTCTCGTTATCGAATCTCATGATATCTGTGTCTCGTACAGCTTCTACGAACATTTTCATTGAAATCGGTCTAGTTAACGATAATCGGTTAATATATTTTCTAGCCTGGTCTATTGCTTGTTCTGTCATTTTGGTCTGGTTTTGTTTCATTATCTTTTGTCTCTCATTTTCTAATCCGGGTTTTATTTCTTTGTTGTACAATATTTGGATTTTCTGCCATATTTCTGCTGTCGTTTCCTCGGTTTCATTTTTGTTTAATGTTACCACATTTATTCCTTTTGGCCATATTAGAGCATCCGCTAGGTGTATATCTCGCTTTATTTTTCTTCCTTGGTAATATAAAGGTTTATTTTTTATAACTGGGTCCTAGCTTTTTCACTACCCAATCATACAACTCGTTTGTGCTTTCGCCTCTTGTGGCTATTATCTGTCTTGGTATCTCTGGAAAATCAATAATTACCTGATACTCTTCTCTATCATATTCTTTCAGATTCTCTTGGTATTTTCTTATCATATCTTTCCATGATGCCGTAAATGTACCATTATCTTGTTGATATCCTTTCGCAATTAATTTCATTATTCTGCTGTATGCGGTTGTATCTCTGAGGTTTAGGAACATTTGATTTCGATCTACTTCTTCTACAATCTCGTTAATTTCTTTTAATATCTCGGTTTCATCTTCTCTTGGTACGTTCGTTTCCATTTCCTCTAATTCGGATTTTGATTCATCTTTGTACGGTTTATTTTCCTCGCATGATTGAAAAATTTCTCCACCCAGACTGCTTATTTCACTTTCATCTTCGTCTGTTTGATCGTCTGGTATTTGTCTCAACATATTGATATGTAGTTGTTCCTCCTCTTTCATTATCTTTGTTGGCCCTTTTGTTTGGAACCATATCTCTTTTATTCTATTCTCAATTTGAGCTTCACTCCACGTGGGTTTTTCTTTTCTGATTCTTGTTTCTATTTTTTGTAGCAGTATCCTCTGGATTCGATTTTTTGCTATTATTGGCTCTGATATCTTTTCTTTTCCTTGTGACGTTGATGCTTCCTGTTCATCTCTTTGTAGTTCTAATTTTGGTTCTTCCCTTTCTTGAGATAGAACTTTCTTTGCCAGCACTTCTATTTTTTGATCTAGTGCTTGTTCTTGCTCTAGGTGTTTTAACGCTCCGTCTATTTTTAATATTAGCGCCTTCTTTCTTAGTTCCGCTTTCTCTTGTTTTAGGATTGCTTCTTTTTCTTTTAATTGATCTTCCTCTTGTTCTAGAGCTTCCTCTTGCTTTATTTTCTCGAGTGTACTCTCTGTCTTTTGTGTCATAATTTCTTTTTTGAGTTCGTCCATCTCGTACACTAATGTTTTCTCGTTTTGATCTTCCGTTATCATCATCTCTGCTTGTTTAATCTCTTGGGTTTCCGGTTTCTCCGGTTTCTCCGTTGTAGTCTCTTTTAATTGTCGCCGTCTTTGTTTTTCCTCCTCTGCAAATTCTTTGATGGCCTCTATTTTCTCCATCGTATTTAATTCGATTGTTTTCTCGTTATCGGTTATCATATTTCCTCCCCCTTCGTTCTCAACACACTGCTCCGCAGTGTGAGTTTCATCTGGAACTTCCATTCTCATCATATTAATTCTTTTCGGGGTTTGTTTTCGATTTTCCCATCTTTGCTGGATTTCTTGGGCTTCCTCTGTTTGTAGTCTTTACCATTCAGCTTGTTGTTGCTCTTGATATTCTCTAGTTCTCAGCTCTTGAATCTCCTCATTGCTTCTCATTACGTTGATTCGTTGTTGTTGTATGTTGGTGGGCATCTGTTGCATCATCTCTTTTAATTCCATGGGCATTCGTTGTAGTGTTTCCCGTAACATATCTATTTCCTGCATCACGTTAATTTGTGGGTTTCCCATAGAGTTATTTAATCTTGACTGGTTTGGTTCTCTTCTTATGTTACATTGCCTTGCGAGGTGTCCTTGTTGACCACAATTGTAACATGCTTTGCTATTAAGTTGTCTACATATTTTCTCAGTATGCCCTCGTTTACCACATATCTGGCAGTTGTAATTTCGGAAACAATTCTCTGACCGATGTCCTATTCTTTGACATGTGGAGCATTTTTCATTTGCATTTGGATTGTTCCTGAAATTATTATTATAACTTACTTGGTTATTACCTTTATCTTCCGGATTTCTCGTTACTGGTGGCTTGAACATCTGCTGTGCTCTTGGAATGAATTGATTCATAGCTGGATTGGTATTGTTGTTTTGATTGTTGGCATTGACTGCTGATGTTGTTGGTTCTGTGGCCAAGACTGCCACTTGATATCCCAGTCCCAGATGGGCTTCACATCTGTTTGCGATTGCTACTGCTTTATCTAGTGTTTCTGATGCCAAGCATCCAAGTTTGGCTCGTATGTCTTCTCTTTTGATTCCTCTTATGAAGAGATCTACCATTTTGTCTTCGGGCAAATCTGCTTCTCCGAAGGCTTCTTTACACAATTTCTTTAATTCGCATGCGTACACTGCATTTGATTCGTCTCGTCTTTGCTTTCGATGTAGGAAGTCTAATATCTTCCTATTCCCCTTTTTCTCTATCCCGAATATCTTTATTAAGAACTCTTTAATCTCTGTCCATGTTGTCAATTTTGTTGCGTCTCTTGCTTCTTCCACGAATACATCTTGTGCGCTCCCTTTCAAATACAAGGGTAATCGCTCTTTTACTTTTTGATCTGTCCAGTGACAGATGTTTTTATACACTTGAAATTCCTTTATAAATGTATCCAATTTGTTGAGACTACCGTCGAATGGTTCTCCTCTAAACTTTTCTCTAAATTCTCCTACCATCACATTGTTGTTATTTAACATTGTATTTGCATCCGGAATTGAAGTCATGTTGGAATTTGTGGAATTTGCCATGTTTGGGTTAATGTTTAAGTTTTTTAATCTCTCTTCTTCGTTTTCTGATTCTATTATTGGCAACCGGTTTTCTATATCGTTTATTTCGTTTTCTTCGCTACTGTTGAATTCAACGTCGGTTAATCCACTATCTGTGCCGGTTCCTGTCGCTGCTGTAATTGATACTCCGGTTTTGACACTTCTACCGTTGCGAACTTTTTTCTTTTCTTCCACTTTTAATAAACTTTTTTCTCTATTCTCTTGGCTTTTGCTTCTCGTGTGGTTGCTGATGCTATAAATGTTTACGGTTATTCGTTTGCTTGACTGATTTTATCGTTTCTCTTTTCTTGCTTTGGTTGCTTTGAAATTCTGGTTGCTTATTGCTCGTGACTACTTTGACGTTTATTCCTAATTCTTTTCTACTCGTTTATTCAAGTTTCTCTATTATCACTTGCTTTGTCGTTTGCTCTGAAATATTTTCTCCTTTGCTTTGCTTTGCACTTGACTTGGATTGCTTTGTTTGACTATTGATTCCTAAAAATAAATAACACTCCAATATTCTATACTCTATACTAATTTCTCCTCCGTTTACTATACTATATACGTTATCATCCCTTGTTCGCATTTATCGTGGTGGTCTTCTTTATCTGACTCACCCGCCTCATTTTAAGTCTATTTTTAATTATCTATTCCTCGTAATAATTATCTATTAATCTCGTATCAATTATCTATATAGTCTTATCAGTTATCTATATGGTCGTATCAATTATCTATACCATAATATCAATAATATAAAATCATCATATTCATACTCTCATTCATTCCATTAATTATTTTTCCTATGTCTCCCGAAAAAATTCGTTACATAATCCTCAGTCGCTGGCGCTCTATGCCCTCTATAATTTCCGTTGGCTCTTCGGCCTTCGGCTTTTAACTCTTTTACTGGTCATCTGTGACCTTAACATCTATTCATAATCATATTTCATCTTTACTCATATCATATCTTATCTGGCACTCTATGGCCTCTAATATCTAATCGTAATCATCCGGCACTCTATGGCCTCTAATATCTAATCATAATCATATCTCATCTGGCACTCTATGGCCTCTAATATCTAATCATAATCATATCTCATCTGGCACTCTATGGCCTCTAATATCTAATCATAATCATATTCTATCAATTTCATCTTTACTCATATTCATATTCGTCTTATTCATATTATCTCTCATTGTTTCACCGGACTTGAGCTCATCAGTGACTTTTGGGTATGTTTGAGGCCTCACACTGACTCTCAAGCCATGGCGTCTTTTGGCCGCGCATTCTTCCGGTTACGCTTTACTCACCGCCATTCAGATATTTGGTACTCGGTGTGGGATCCGGGTTGTGTACCTCGGAGAATATAAAAGTATGGAAATGCCTAGACGTTCAATCAAGTTCCAAAAGCGGTTTACTTGATTTCCCGAATAGTGAAATGAAAAGGAAGCGATTAAAAGTGGGAGCGGAAAATAAACTATCAAATCTCTGCCCGCTCCTTCCATCAGATTTCTCGGCTCAATTCGGCCGCTCTCATCTGGCTTTAGTAGGACATTTTGAGTATGAACCATTTACCGGTTAGTTCACATCTCACCTACCGTTTGGCCCCGATACTCGGTGTGGGATCCGGGTTGTTGTATCGAGTTCCTCCCAGCGAAAAAAAAGAATCGTTCGATACTCGGTGTGTGATCCGGGTTTTTGTATCGAACGGCTCAGCGCCATCAGTCCCTTGGCTGATAACAACCTGAGCACGACAGTCCGTAGCTGTCCTCTGGTGCCTCACCACCAGCTAGGGAAAAAAAGAAGTCATCTCTAGGTACCTTTAATCAAACTATTAATTCTGTTCCGTGCGCACTCTTTCTCTCACCTCTCGGTCTATCTCTTCACTCCCCCCTTCAAAATTTGTGGTAATCGCATCAGCAAGCTCCCCAAAAGAGGTGATCAATCTCTCACCGGTTACTTGCTGACATACGCGACTTGGCCTACCAGTTCCTTTCTCAGTAGGGTTGATCAGGGTTTCCCTTGGGTGAGCGTACTATCATTAGATAGCTCAGGTTTAACCATTTTTCCTCGTCCTATCTCAATATAATATCAATAAATATAATATCAATAAAACAAAAAGAATTATACACTAGGAAGACTCGGTTGTCGAAATTTTTCCGTCCAATATTTTGTGTCTCTGTGCATGTGTTTTGATTATTTCCCTAATTCGGCTTTCATGTATTTGGTCTATTACCTTTATTTATCGTTGTCGGGTGGTTTTATTATTTACAAACATTGCATATTTCTTTTATATTCGTCTTATCATCTAATAATAATTCAAGTAATGCATAATACACATTTATTTCATTTCATCATAACAATTCATGGAAAGTAAACCGTTAGTCTTTCCTTTATCTTTCGCTGGCATAACATACAGTGCGACTCTTGTGCGCATCCATGACAATAACTCAGGTGTCCGCAAGGTATCACCATTACTCGTGCTTCCTCTGTTTTGCACGCATAACATTCTGAATAAGCCTTAGTTTGCTCTTTCATTGTTGTTGCAATCTCGTCTTCAATGTTTTTGACTTTTTCCATTAACTTGTTCCAGCTTTTCCCAAATTTGGTTATTTCCAATCTCATAGATAGAATTTTATATATTCTTTCGGTTGTTACATCTTCATCAATATCGATCAATTTTATTAATATGCAATGTTCATTGGAGTACAGGTTTGAAATCGTTGCTATATCCTCTTTAGCTTTTTTAATTAATTTTTGTTTGTTCATTAGTTCCTCAAGATTATCGTTTTCGATGTCTAAGATACTCTTTAGTTTTTCTATTATTTTTGTTGGTTCCATCTAAAATTATTAAATCTCTTTTAATTACCCTTTAAATTTATTTAAATACTAATTAACTAATTTCATTCAATTTTTAGTCTTTTAATATATTTTGCTTCATTTTATCAACTACTATTTTAATCACTACTCGTTGTAATTTATTCTATTATCGTTGACTTCTCTACTTGGTTCTATTGCTTTCCCCCGTAGTTTATCGTTATTCCCTTACCTACCCCATTTCATTTTATCCCGCATTTTGCCCTTTTAATTATGTGTTGTTTGCTTATGCGTCTTGTGAGTATCGTTGGTATCTTACAAGGGTGTTGTGTCGTCGAGTATTGATGGGTGTTGAATGCTTTGACGTTGATATCTATGTAACTTACACATAATTTCATATCAGTTTGTTTGCTTGGGTTTTGTACAAGAAGATCATTCAATCCCGGCTGAGGGTGTACTGACAGAATTCTCTGTTGTTTCTTAACTTGATTGTTTTGGTCTTTCCAAATAACAAAGCTTCAATGTCGTCTAATGTTTACTCTCTTGATTTGTAGTCAGGTCGTTCGTTTTTCGTCGGTCTTTACAATTTCTCATCCATCTTTACAATCGATCTTTACAATATTTGAACTCTATATTTCATCTCTCCGGGGTTCGGCAAAATGTCGTCCCGACATTTTCTGTTAAAAAGATTATGCTTTATGTCCCATCGCTTGTTGTACAAGAAAATCATTCTATCCCGGCTGAGCCCCCCAAATTTGTACTTGGTGGGCAAGCCATTCGTTTCTCATTTTGTAGTCGGGTTACTCGTTTTTTATCTTTCTGTATTAAGCTCTCTTCTTTTTCATTTGTCATCTCTCCGGGGTTTGGTAAAATGTCGTCCCGACATTTTTGTTTGATCATTAGACATTTGTTTGTATTTCTTTGGGTTTTTTGTACGAAACAATCATTCTATCCCGGCTGAGCCCCCAAATTTGTATGGTGGGGGTTACAGGGTTTCGAATCTCGCTTATCGCTCGGGTTGCCCTCGTAACGCCATACAAAATGATGCTGATCGCCACTTGGCACCCGTTGCTAGGCAACGTTGGTAATGTGTTCAAGTGATGGATTGCCCGCAAAAATTGAGTACCATGTGCTAGTACTATAGTTGCTCGGACAACCCTCGGGTTCACGAGCTGTCGATAGAAGACCTATGCTCGCTTTGCTCTGTCCCTCATGATCGTTCAAGATTAGGTGCTTATCTGCCTGCGGAGAGATGAAATTAAGGTTGAGTAACATGATGCGAATGTCTGGCATATAAGTATATCAACGTAACAAATTAAATTAAAAACACGATTCCTCTATTTATTTAGCAACGCGCGCAATGTTTACAGGTTACTGATTTTGAAGCTGGATTGCTCGACGTCGGGCCCGTTCCTTACGTCCCGGTCGACGATTGTTTACTGGAAGGGTGGATTGTTCCACTGGTTGGGTGTTCTTCTGCGACATCTGGGTTGGGGCGAAGACGAGCGGATATGTTACCGCTTCCCCCTCCCGGCAGACTGCTAGGGCGACTTCGAGTCCCCCGAATTTGCGTGCGCAGGCTCTGGTTGAGCTGCCGCTCCTCTGCCCAGCCTTTCTGTGCTGCGGTCAGGCGGTGGTACAGTGTTTTTACCTTTTCTGGTTCCCTCCAGGTTGCTTTAATCTGTTGTATTTCGCGGGTTAGTTGAATAATCTGAGTGTGTAATTCCGCGTTTGTCTGTCTCGCATGGTCCAGTTCAGATTGCAAGATTTGTAAGGAAGACATTACTACAATTAAATAGATGATGTTAGTTTATTATTGATCAAGTTATATAATTGTTTATTTCGTTAAACAAAACACGAATGACTCTAGCTATAAGAAAAAGAAATAACACGTAAGTTTCGAATATTTTAAATCAATTACTACATAAAGTCTATCAGTGTTGGTTTACTCGTCCGGACAATATCTCTTCAGGCTCCGTTTGAGAGCCTCAACGGTATAGGGTCTTCTGGTGTCTCGAACTGGGTGAGGTAGATAGGCGACGGCAATCCGCCCGGCAAGGATGTCTTCCACCACGTTCGCAAGATACATCCTTGCCTTAACCACCTGTAAATCTACCTGCTCCTGCACCCTTTCCCATTGGGTGAGGAGGCCCTGTGCGTGCAGGTAGTTCTCCGCAGCTGGATATTGCCGTTCCGAGAGACATGGTCGTTGCAACTGGTCGAGCATTCTCATGGTCGGCGGGACTCCTGTCTGTTCCTGTCTGGCGGTCTCTCGTCTGGTAATTCGTTTGGGTGACATGGCTAACATTACTGTTATTAGGTTCGATTGATTCACCATTCTAAGTTATCAGCAAGCAAATTGTGTCTATGTTACTAGTAAGGGTGTCATACACGTGACTATTGCCTTCCTTTACGCGATGGGACATTAATAAGCAGGTTGGGTTACTTAGTGGGTCTGGTTCTTTAAGGTGCACTCCTTTATAGGGAAAATATATAATTATATGATTAATCATATGGATGAGGTAACCTGATGTTTCACTTATTCGATATATGCATATTAACATTAAAATTTTTCATGTAGGCGGATACTCGTGCATTGACTTAAGGGAATCTGTACATTGATTTAAAGTTTGTTTACTAACTTCAATTACAGTTGTTCGAACTTTAAGATTTAGGCCGGATGTTGATCCGAGATAACTTAGTCGCGTGTAGGTGTATCCTGGTGGGCGAATGATTTCCGGCGGATTTTACCATTACAACTCAAGCGGTTGACGAAAGGTGATTTACGTTGTTTACATCCGGTGATTGTATTATTCGTGTCGTATTTTCAGAGTTACTGGTCAAATGGTTCGCCTACACTCGATTATCTCCATTTCCGGTAAGTTATTTCGTTGACTAGTTTAAATGTACTTTATTAGCAAATTTTAGGAAAACTTCTACGCTTACCGAGTTTTCTAAATAGATGCGATACCCTTCTGTTGGAATAACTTCACTATGTGGAACTTCATTTGTTCAATAATGTGATATTAATACAAATTTTCGCTTATCTTAAACTTTGGTTTTTTCAATCATATTAATTTAATTTACGTAAATATTCATTCACTTTACCGCTAATCAATTTGCTATAAATCCTGAATTTACGATAATTGAAGAAACCTATTTTATAGATTTATGAGTTATTCTAGTTCGAATTAAGGGATTGTATTATCAGCAATAAATATCGACATCTGTTATTCCAATTTCTAATAGTCTTCCCTAAGGCTATTTGGATCAACTATTATTTTAGCCCACAAAGTTATTTTAATGCTAATAGTTTTAAATCCGTGCATCCAGTTTTACTTTAATTTACATCGAAAATTTCTTGATTTTTACTAAAGAAACTGTCTTACGGTTATTCAATCCATCTGTAATTCTAATCTTTAATCCTCTAATCATAGTTCATTAAGGAGCTTATATTATTTATTCTTATTCAATACTTTACTTTACCAAAAACTAGGTTATCTTGGTTTTACTCAATAGTTATTGAACTAATTTAATCATCTCAATTGTCACCAATAAATTGATTCAATTTAATCAACGATACATTTATTTGTATTCATTTTATTTTTAATCAATAATTTAATCTAAATACTTGATTTTACTCAATCACCTCTTCAATTTTGTCAAAATGAATTATTAGTGAACTACGTGTCGTTACATCAATTTGAATCAGTAATTTGATTAAGGGATTCCATACTTTTATTCGAGAATCATTTTACTTTTAATTGATACATTTCTTTATTTGAAATCAATGAATTCGATTCTTAATTGCTTTCACTTCTATCGGGGGTTGATTGGATCAATACATTACTTGTTTTTACTAAAAGATCAGTTTACCTGTTATGGAAATGAATTATAATAATTTAATTGATGAAATCATTTGTCATTACCCTAATCAATAATCTACGAGCATTTAAACTATCTTTACCCAATATTTACTTTAATTTTTAGCCATAAAACACTTTACTTTTACAATCAATGGTTATTTTAAAATTTTTCAATAATCTCAATTTAATCGAATTCAATGATTCCCAATAAATTTTATTTATTTCAAAATGTTAATCCAAAATAGTTATAACAACGATTTCAGTTAAATTAATCCAAGTACCCTTTCCCTTTAATAGGCCTTAAGCGCATATTGTGTTCATATTATATTTACTGAGTGCCCACTGGACTACTCGATGTGATAATTTTAAGCCGTGTGTAATATAATTTTAGGTCGATTTTACAGAATTGAGAAACGAGGAAGCAGCCAGAGACTTCTTCCTTATTTCTCGCTTCAGCTATAGGGATAATATTGACGTTACGACCGCTGCGTTGCGCACGCTGAGTCTTCACGGGTACATATCATTGGCGATTTTCCACGCACTTACATGCCTCTGTACTATGTAGATTTTATTTACTTGCGTTATGTGTCGGCTGTGGGCCGGAAAAATTTCGACATTTTAATTTAGTTTATGAAAAATATATATCCAACAATTTTTGTATATTAATAATATTTATTAGTTAGGACAAAATAACAGAATTACCCTCCATAACCATTCCAAAAATTTTCATACAATAGCATAAAATATCATAATAGAAAGCATAAATGCCTCTCTCCCCACGTCGACGCCAAGCAGAGCTCTACCGAGATGCAATGGACGTGACGTGGAAAGAGGGTTCCAACATAAATATTTCTCACCTAAAATCAGTTGAATTAGTTCAAATAGCTTGAAAATAAGGTTTTAAAATAGTTTCACAACGATTTGAAAATAAGATTTCAAAATAGTTTACAAACGATTTCAAATGGTTTGAAAAATGGTTTGAAAAATGGTTTGAAAAATGGTTAAGTTAAATGTGAAAATGGATCAGTATTTATACCTATTTTTCTCGCGTGTGAAATTTGATGCAGTAAAACAAAATTCGACCTTGTTATTTTCTAGTAAATTCTATTCTTTAATTTTATTATTTTTTGATTTATTTTTATAATTTTTTATTTCGAATTTTTATTGAATTATTACTAATTCAAGTTTTTCGATTTAAATTTCATTTTAATAAACTTTTATTAATTTTTTCACTTTTGTCGAATTTGTTGTGTTTTCTTGTTATATTTGTGTAGGTATCGTGCGAATCTTGGTGCATTTGTTATTATTTTAATTTATTTTTATGTTTATTATTTTATATTTAATTCTCCTTTTTTTCTCGTATTTTATAGGGTTTAATTGGTGTTTCTAGGTTTATTTAAATTGCATGTTATTTTTGCGTGTGTGTTTCTGATCCATTTAAACATTCCTCAAGGCCGTTTACGTTGTGGCCCAACAAAAGAACAAGGTCGAAGTTTGTTTTACTACATCAAATTTCACACACCAAAAAATTAGGTATATATACTGATCCATTTTCGCATTAAAAGTTAACCATTTTGAAAACCGTTTTTCCAACTATTTGGAACTAGTTTAAATACTTTAAAACTATTTCGTGAAAACCATTTGAAATTGTTTTTCAACTTTATTTTGAATTTGTCAGCAACAGAATTTTTAGGTGAGAATTATTTATGGTGGAACCCTCTTTCCACGTCACGTTCCTGCATCTCAAGTGGAGCTCTGCTCGGCGTCGGCGTGGGGGGAGTGGTATTTATGTTATTTTACGATGATTTTTATGAATTATGGAATGGTTAGAAATGGGTAATTATGTTGTTTTATAATTAATAAATATTATTGATATATATAACTTATTTTATTTGTTTTTATAACTTAAAATGTCGAAATTTTTCCGGCCCACAGCCGACACATAACGCAAGTAAATAAAATCTACATAGTGCAGATGCATGTAAGTGCGTGGAAAATCGCCAATGATATGTACCCGTGAAGACTCAGCGTGCGCAACGCAGCGGTCGTAACGTCAATATTTACCCTTATAGCTGAAGCGAGAAACAAGGAAGAAGTCTCTGGCTGCTTCCTCGTTTCTCAATTCTGTAAAATCGACTTAAATTTATACTACACACGGCTTAAAATCACCACACCGAGTAGTCCATTGGGCACTCAGTAAATATAATATGAACACAAAATGCGCCTAAGGCTTATTAAAGGGAAAGGACACTGGGATAAAACAAATTAAATCGTTGATATAGCTAAATCCATTGATATTTTGAAACAAGATTAATTAAAGATTTATTAGTTAAAAAGAAATCATTTGGTTAAATGTTGAAAACTATTGATTAAAATAAAATAATCTGTTGATTAATAATCCAAAATTTCATCGATTAAATAAAAGGAAAAACATTAGGAATTAAAGATTTATTATAAAGTAATCATTTAGTTAAATGCTGGAAACTATTTCATTGATTAAATAAAGAAAAAATTTATAAAAAATAAAGTAATCGCTTAGTTAAATGCTAAAAATTATTGATTAAAAATCCAACATTTCATTGATTGAATAAAAGGAAAATTACGAATTAAAGAAATAAAGTACTCATTTGGTTAAATGTCGAAAACGATCGATAAAAATAAAATAATTCGTTGATTAATAGTTCAAAACTCATTGCTTAAATAACGGAAACTTTCGTTTGATTTAATTTGTAATATTAGATGGATGAAAATAAATTACTTTCTTGCTTAAAAAAGTTAGTAATTCAGAATAAAATTGGGTATAAAATATTATTCATTAACTAAAATAAAAATAAGGTCTGATTAAAATAAAGAAATCGTGATTTAAAGAACTGATTAGGATAGAAATAAATAAACCAATAAATAAATACCAATCCGTTACTGAATAAAAATTGACAGTTTATTATCGTTATAAAAATCCAAATTAATATCATTGTTGAAAAGTAGAGATATAATCGAAACGGATCCGAATTAGAAACGTGAACAGATTGATTTATTATGAAACGAAAGAGCATAGATTTAACTCGAGGATAACATTTAGCTTAGAAAGGTTTTCTTGATATCTGATGAATATCCTGACACCCGTTTTAGACCCGAGAATAATCCAATAATTTTCCCGAAGAAACTAAACGAACGGCTATAAATTTAGTAAATAAACCAACAAAATCATGAGAAATTAACTTACGACGCGCTCAAAATCCGATATAGTCCAACTTAGACGAATAAATATATATCAATTAATAACTATCGAAGTGACATTTGATAAGAGTCCCATTAGTAGAAAATCCACAAGTATTCCAAACCAGTAAGTTCCAATAAGTCGATAATAGAAGTAGCCAATTGATAACTAAATTTATCTGAGAGAATCAACCGGAAGCCGGAAATCCAAATTAAATAAATTTGACACTCATGCGATTCGGAGAGATTGACGTTTCCGCTAACATCGTCCCTACAGGATGTACCTAAATTAAATATCATCAAATTAAATACAACATGTAAATTCTAACTCTGTTTCGATAAATATCAGTATCATATAATAGTGAATTTTAGAATTAGTTTAATCAACATCCATATTAGTAAACTGTAACTTTATGTTAATTAACATAACTCTTATATATTTAACCAATTGCGGAATTAATCTTAAACAGCATTAAGGGTTTGGTAAACCTTAAATCAACCTCAATATCTGATAATATCGCGGATCCTTTGAGTTTTGAAATCGATTTTTTAACAGATAGTATCACTAAGTATTTAGTAACTTTTAAATGAATCTTAATCAGCAGTAATTCCATCCACTGGACAAACCCTGACTTAACAAACGTTAATACCTGATAGATCGTGGATTTTCGACTCACCCATTTGCATAACACTAGAGTATCACCTAACGTGTTTTGATTATTACCATCATTAAAAGGAGACATATGGGAGTACCGTGAGAAAAGCTAGCCGACTGAATACATCACACCAGGAACTTACAGATAAATAGCCCTAGTCGTTTTCGCGAAAAGTTGCAATAATAACTAAACTAGTAGAGTTTGATCAGTCTAATCGTCGTTTAGTCGAGTGTTATTATAAGCAGACGATTTAATCGAATTTGATAACGATAATAATTTAGATATGCCTCTCGACCGAATGACTGTTCAAACAGTAGGTGAACCACACCCAAGGAAGACACCGCAAAATGCCGCAGCTATCGACCAACTTCGACCCCGGTGGTCATACCCGACCACTTGGCGACTGTTGGGTCTCGAATCCGATCCCTGTGGACTCGCCGGACAACAATACCCGGCCGAAGAAATATATGAGCACGCCAGAAACCTCCTCACCCACTGGGAAAGGGTGCAGGAGCAAGTGGACCTCAATGTGGTCAAAGCCCGGATGTACCTCACGAACGTAGAGGAGGACATCCGCGTTGGGCGTATCGCGGAGACATACCCACCTCGACCGGCCCGCGATACCCGACGGCCCTATACGGTGGCGGCTCTGAAGAGGAGTTTAAAGAGAGAATTCCCTGAAGAAGAACTATAGTAACGATGAAGTTTTGTAAAAATTGATCTAAGCATTAAATGTCTTTTCGTTTGTTATTTGGTCTCATAGATAAACTCGTTTCATACGATTTGTTTAACTAAATAAAATTTGATTTAATGGAGGCAATAAGAAATTTAAATTGCTCTCTTCTATTATAGTAATGTCATCCCTACGACTTCTACAAGCGGAATTGGATCACGCAAGACAATCGAATGCAGAGTTACTCGCCCAAATCATTCAAATAACTCGAGAGACTCAACAGATAAAAGCAACATGGGTTGATCCAACAAAAATGAAAGCTGTATACCACCGACTCACGGCGGCACAGAAAGGCTGGACAGAGGAGCGGCAGCTCAATCAGAGCCTGCGCACTCAAATTCGGGGACTCGAAGTCGCCCTAGCAGTATGCCGGGGGGGTGAAGCGGTCACTTATCCGCTCATCTTCGCCCCCTCCCAGATACCGCAGAAGAGCACCCAAGTAACGGAACAATCCATCACTCCAGCAAACAATTGACGACCGGGACGCAAGGAGCGCGCCCGACGTCGAGCCACTCAACTTCAACACGTCAAACAGTAGATATTCCACATGTGATTGATTCAAATAGAGTAGTTTTAACCTTAGTTGAGTCGTTTTCTTTTGAAATTGCATGTCAGTATTGTCACAAGTAACCTTATTACGTCTCAGTTTTCCACAGTCAATTAAGAACTAATCCTGAAAAGTTATGAGGGACCGAGCAAAGCGAGCATAGGTCTTCTATCGACAGCTCGTGAACCCGAGGATTGTCCGAGCAACTATAGTACTAGCCCATGGTACTCAATTTTTGCGGGCAATCCACCACTTGAACACATTACCAACGTTGCCTAGCAACGGGTGCCAAGTGGCGGTTAGCATAATTTTGTATGGCGTTACTAGGGTAGCCACAAAGTTAAGCAAGATGCGAAACCCTGTAACCCACCAATAATACATCGTCATAGTGTGAAGCTATCTATGTAAAAGGATGTCAAATCTTATTTCTTCCATTCATTTTTAATCTTTATTCAATCTGAATGCTTCATTGCATTTAAATTGGTCATTTATATATAGAAATGATAGATTGACTTAATTAATAAGTATTTTAATAATCGTGACCGATTTAATTAAACTTTTTAATCTCGAATTTTTATTTTTAATCTACCCCAATTTGCATTCTTAATATATAAACAAAAATTCTTAGTTACATATTTAAAATTAAATTCTTTTTTTAATCACATTTACATAACGTATCTTCATACAACTTTGCATTTAAAATTTTCAAGTAACAAATTATTTCTAAATGTTCAAAATACCCCCAACTTCGAAGCCGAGGCTTCCACCGGAAAACTAAATTATGTAAAGGTAGCATGAAATCTTTAATTATAAGTCTATTGGTTATGTTGAATGAAAATAAACCCTCAATGAAGTCAGTTGAATAATCGAATCTCAAAGCCACTTTGTCCTGGTCTCCAATTACTTTTCCTATTCCCGTTACTCGGAACAATTTTATCTCTATTTTAGAAATTATCTTATGAACAAAACACTAAGGTACTAGCGAGATGAGTGGATTTGTCATTCGAAGTACCCGCCGTCATGACGACGTAACCAGCATTCCACAACGCAGTAGATACGGGATGGAGTGATGACTCCCGACTAACGTTGCAAGTACCGCTTCATTCTGCCGCACAATACCGACAAGCCCTATGGGATCAAGGATACACGTTGACCACATATGGAGAGTCTAGTTGGCCCCGACGACCAAACGATCGTGGAGATGAAATCAAGCTACCCAGCGTAGCAATTAAGCGAGAACCGGGATAGAAATTTAAAAAATAAGCATGAAAAAATTTAAAAATATTTCACCAATAAATACTGAAAATATTTCACCATATTCAAAAAAACAACATACAAAACCTTTTTCATATTTAACTACACTAACAAACAATTTTAAAAAAGAAAACATTGTCAATATCCTAATATCACTTAGAAATTGCACTGATAGTTGTTTTAACAATTTAAACATTTGCTTTTTAGAATTTAATCATGAAATGAAAGATTATTTTATAAATTACTTTAATGACTATTTCTATATATTTTATTTAAAAATCAAAAAATTTAATAATAAAAATTACAAAAATCTAATTATTATCAAAATAATATTTCTCAATTTTATAAAATTTCCAGCATAACTAATGATTTCTTTATTAATATTGAAAACTATTTTTTGAAAATTAAAACTAAACGTAATATTAATCTATTTTTAAATGACTTCCTATTTATTTTAAAAATTAAGATAAACCTTTTATTGTTTAAATATTCTAAATTTCAAAAATAAGCATGAAAAAATTTTTGCGAAAAAAATAAAATAGGGATACACAATATAGACAATATTATTGAACATAGAAAGACGAACCACTCCGACTCCATTAACGACAAAACTACCTTTTTATGTCTAATATGTAAAGGGACAATAAAACGTAGAACAATAGCACTTAATAAAATTGTACAACACACAGAGATTTTCCACTCTGACAAACATTTTCCGTGCTCACTTGAAGAGCTTAATAATAAAAACAAAATACTCGACCTATCTATAAACCATGAGGGAATAATTATCTGCAACTGCACAAACATAAAAAAACCGTGTCAAAACGACCTTACATATAAATCGACTTATGAACAAATAGAAAAACACAGCCAAGAAACATAAGAGAAAAACTTGCAATATAAACAAAATATTATGTCATTGTGGCGAAACACTAGAACACCATAATATCATAGAACATCACAATAAACATATAGGTGTATTACCAGTTGAAGACAAATTAAGAGTGATACCAGATAACATACCAGTCTCAGTTAAAGATATTGGAAATGACTGACTAGATCAGCATTCCATCAACCTTTTTTTGCATGCATTTGTTGCCACACGGTCAACAATTGTTATACAATCATACACTACCGAAGCCCTCATCCAACAGAATTTTAAGACCTTTTTTGAAACTTTTCCTTTTAGCCAATACCCAAACTGGAATGAAATTATTTTACCATTTAAAACATCAAGAGTAAATTGGGCGGTTTTTTACTTTAATAAACTTAAGAGTTTTGCAACAATTATAGATCCTTTAAGCCCTAACAGCCTGCAAAAACATAGAAAAATAGCTGATACGATCCTAATGAAACTAATGAAAGTGGTTTCTTTATTTGCCATATTGTTCAATGTATATCTATCAATCGTTACTATATCACTATACCTAGTATATCAGAGATTAGGAAAAGATTAAAAAATCTGTCTTAAAATCACCTCAAACTACTATCAAAAAAAATTGAATTAACGTACAAACTAAGATTTAATTTTAACATTAATTATAAAACCAAAATTAATAAAATATTTAATAACTGTATTGATACTATGTCTCCGCACCCAGACAGGATAATATTGAACTTTGAGAGAGAAATTATTATGATTAATGATATTAAATTTAAATATAAACTGCCATATTACCCTGAAAACTTCATACATAACCCTACTACTATTGACGAAATAACAAATACCTTTAAAATTGTTGACTTATCTTCATCTCCTGGTAAAGACCAAATATCTTATCTTGACTGGAAAAAAATAGACCCTGATAATTCAGTCCTTTGCTCGCTCTTTAACAATATATTATTTAAATCTATCACCCCCCTAACATAGAAAACCTTTAAAACTAAGTTAATAATTAAGCCAGGGAAAGAAAATAGCAGTCATGATCTTTCTTCTTGGAGACCACTGGCAATCTTAGATACCTCCTATCGTCTTTTCGCAACTCTTATAAACCGTAGACTACTTGAATGGATAAAATTAAATAACATTATTAATATTAACCAAAAAGCTATAGGATGTCCTGATGGGTGCGCGGAGCACAACTCTGTTTTATTATTATTAAACGAAAGAGCAGTGCGCATGCGGACTAATATAAATATTGTATGGTTAGACCTTGCTGATCCCTTTGGCAGTATACCTCATGACCTTATTTTGCAGGTACTTACGAATATGGGAATTAATAATCATACTATAAAACTTTTTAAAAATATGTATAATAATTGTAACACTTATTATGAATGCGGAAATACCACTACCAAAACCATCCCTATTACCAATGGGGTGAAACAGGGATGCCCTATGTCAATGACACTTTTTTGTCTGGCAATTAACTTCATCATCACTAATATTCTGAAAGACCACCCCTTAATAATTAATAATTATAATGTCAGTATACTTGCATATGCTGATGATATAGTACTCATATCTGACAACCGTATAAAAATAACAAAAATATTGACTGACATAATAAAATATACATCTGATGTTAAACTTAGATTCAGACCTACTAAATGTGGATTTTATGAAAACAATAGGAACCACCAAGAAAAGCCATTAAAAATATATAATGAAATCATCCCGATTATTGATGAAAATAACATTTACAAATACCTAAGGGTAGGTTTTGGGGGGGAAAAGCAACCACGACATAGATAGTATTCTTGAGAAAGCCCTTACTGACGCTGAAGCTACATTTTCATCTGACCTCCACCCTTCACAAAAGTTATTTGCGTATAAAACTAGCATTCACTCCAGATTAATTTTTCCATTTCGCACATGCATTGTCAAACACATGATACTTGACTGTGATAGAAACCGCATTGTAGACAATAGAACTAAGCAACTTGGATTTGACCAAAAGATTAAGAGACTCATAAAAAAGTCTATGGGATATTTATTTCAGAATATTAGTAATAACTTTATATATGCACACTGTTCTATGGGGGGCTTAGGAATAGTCCTTAGTATCGATGAGTACCTAATCCAAAGCACTATCCAACTTACCAGATTGCTTATGTCAAGCGATGTAAAAATGAGAGATTTTATTATAGGGGAACTTATAGAATGTGTAAAGGCCCAATTTAATTATTTAGAAAATGAAATTGAAATGGCGATGAAATGGCTGAATGGTGATATTGATGATGAAAACGTTGGTAAGCCTTGTATTTTTTTTAAATTTAAAAAGTCTGTATTAGAATTAAATTCGCTATTATGTGCAAATTAACATATAATAATAATGTATTTTGTCTTGAAATTAGTAAAAATGATTTTAAAATAGGGATAAACAATGAAAATATTGAGAATGCCTCCAAAATAATGCACATCCTCACCGGCGAGTGGTATGCCCTCGAATGGTGCAAGATGACACATCAAGGTCACATAGCTGAAACAGTAGGAAAAAGCCAGTTCTCTAAACACTTGATTAAATCTACAACATTAGGAAATAATCAATACTTCTTTTTAATAAAAGCTAGGAATAACAGCTTAAACTTGAATTCTAACCCCTCTAACCATAAAGATAAAAAGATATTAATTGTAAACTATGTCGAATACAATGGGAAACACAGGCCCATATACTAAACCACTGTACCCTGTCTCAAAATGCGAGGAGAAATAAACATAACCATGTAATTGAAATTGTACACAATTTTTTTGCAAGTAAAAATTATGACATAGACATAGAAAAATCGCTTCCTAAAGTTGATACAACCTTAAGACCTGATCTTATTATTAAAACTACTGACAAAAATAAAATAAATTTATCATTAGTCGATATTAAGGTGCCATATGATAAAGAGACAAATTTTATTAATGCACGCAAACAGAATCTTGACAAATATAGGAACCTTGCTATTGAAACTGGTAAAGCTAACAACTGCAAAGCAGCAGTATATACTATTATAGTTGGATCGTTGGGATAAGGATCTTAAAAAGTTAGGATTAGGAGTGAATGATATAGGAGTGATGGCGAGAATGTGCATTAAAGCGGCTATAGAGGCAAGTTACATGATCTTTATGAATCATGTAACTAATAACAAATAACTTCTATTATATCTATTATCTATATTAATTATAAAAAGTTATATTTTTATTGCTTGAGTGGCTTCACATTTACTGTTCATTGTGTCTTTTGAGTTTTATGGTTAGGATTAATTTTTATCTTGATGGTGGGTTTTGAGTATTAATTTTATTTTTGTTTCTTATTTTTATGTTGATTTTGGTTTTTGAGTATTAAATTTATTTATATCCTTTGAGTATTATGTTTAGGATTAATTTTTATGTCGATTTTGGTTTTTGTGTATTAATTTTATTTATTTTTTTTTAATTTACTATGTTTTTTTTTGTGTATTAAGTTTGACTAATTTTTATTAAGTATTTGTATTAAGTTTGTATTAAGTTTGACTAATTTTTATGAAATGTTTTTTTGTATTTTGAGTGAAATACTGAATGCCTGATCCTACATACAATCCGATTATAAATGTTGTTGAAGGAATGATGAAGGAATGCTGAAGGAATACTGAAGGAATGCTGAATGAATGCTGAAGGAATGCTGAAGGAACGATGCCTAAATATTGCTGAAATGCTATATCCCAAACTTTTACAAATAAAACTGATACCAAACTTATCATATAATGTGGATGAATTCCAATAATGTTTACAAAAAAACTCCGAGATGATGAATACAGATCCCAAATTTTTACAAGCAAAACAGATTATGCCAAGAGAATTAAATTGAAGCCCAATATTCCTAATTATACTTACTAAACTTCTCATATAATGTGGATGAATCCCAATAATGTTTTACAAAACAATACCGAGATGGCGATGGAGCTGGACTTGAGCTGAGGAATGAACCAGAGATGGAAACCGAACCGTACTTGCCTGGTTATTTCAATCGGACAGATGAGGAGAGAACAAGATTAAAAAAAGCCAAAGAAAACTTGATCGAGTCTGACCTACTAATGGTCGGGCTAGTCCCCTTAAAAGAACGCACTGACTCTTCGGAGTCAGTTTTCATGAAATAAAATTTATTTAAATCCGGCTCGAGAGGCTCGCCAACGAGAGGAATTTACTTTGATGAAAATGGAGAACCTGAAAAGGAAATATCACCGGAAGGTGAACATGGCCAGACAACGACTAGCACGTGTGAACCAGACATCGCGAGTGGCCTGATTCCAAGTACCGACGATTTCGCTCCAGACTATTGGGTTTCGTTTGAACTGGACGACCCAAGATTGGCAAAGATGACCGTGCCAGCAAAACTGATTCTACCGGAACAACTAATCCAACCTGTTCTTCGAAGTCGACTCGGACCAAGGCAACAAGGAGATCACTCATACGCCAGTCGTCACTCGCAATGGGCATTCACTAATCGTTCTCGCCGAAACGTTCAACCCAAGGGTCGTGACGAACTTGGAAAATGATCAAATTTGTATTATATAATAAAAGTTGATGGTTAATCTTTGACTGTTTGATTTGTTTTACTAAACGGAAATAAACTCCATTGTAATAAAAAGTGTGAAACGAGTTCTAATTGTTCTATTTAGGAAAGCATGACCTTATGATATAAAACATAAATGCGCAGGGAAGAGAGTTATAGGAGTTCAAACAGACGATGACGACTTAATCTAAATAAATGAGTTATCATGAGATACGTAGTGAAAGATTTGTTGGAATTAATACTACTCGTAGACATAACTAAGTCAGTGGAGGATGAAATTAATTAATGTGTCAAACCCACTAATCCCAATGCTAATTATTCAAATATTTTTCAATTCAGTAATGGAATCGACAAGAATCCTCAGTCGAGAGCTGAAAGACCTCCGACGAGAAAACATGAATCTACATCGACAGCTCCTACAACAAAGCCGAGAAATTCAGAAACTAAAAGCCACTTTGGCAGAACCGACAAAGATTAAAGAGATTTATCAACGTCTCACCGCGGCCCAACAAGGCTGGAAGGACGAAAAGAAGCTCAACCAAGCTCAACAGACCCAAATAAAAGGCTTGGAAGTCGCTCTGTCAGCGTGCTAGGAAGGGAGTGC
The DNA here is from genome assembly GCA_022537955.1 of Schmidtea mediterranea. Taxonomy (NCBI): domain Eukaryota; kingdom Metazoa; phylum Platyhelminthes; order Tricladida; family Dugesiidae; genus Schmidtea; species Schmidtea mediterranea. Next base: position 1,124,108 of record CM039679.1, on the reverse strand, counting down.
TGTGACATATCCCTTAATCTTTGCCCCGGCACAGATGGCCTATCGCGACCAGAACCCATCGAAGTATCACAACAAACGGTACCATCCGCACGCCAGGCCGGTCAGGACTGAAAGATTACGAACACGCGCCCAAGTCGAAAATAAATAAATGATTAATTCAAGTTTCAATGCCAGAACTCATTTGATGATAATACAATAAAAGTGTGTTTTTGATATTTTGTTTATTGTTGATAAATAATGTACACGAGTAAAATAATGAGGAAGTATTTAAGGGACCTAAAAAGATAAGATGGGCAGAGGCCTTCTAACGGCAGCCCTCTGAACTCGACATAGGGCCGACCTTAGCAGTTCTGACATCGGAACTCACCTTTGGCGGTCCTGTGACCAATGTTTGCAGTACTAACGTTGCCTAGCAACGAATAACCATTGACGGGCGTAAAATATTGTATGTGATTGGGTCAAGGTCACAAACACCACTAACCCCACACAATTATCAAAAAATTAGCTAATAGAAATGCAATTTTACTACTACATTATTGTCGAAAATCTGGTCTCAATGAGATATATATTTGGGTAATTTACTCTCGGGGTGAGAGATAAAAGTAAGTACCCTATTTTAATTTTACGGCCGTTATATTCCATTAATTGCCTTTGAATGAAGAATCTACCTCAGCTTTCTCAATTTATTATAATTACACTTACATTAAATTTCTTTTACATCAGTTCAGTAATTCACCAAAAATACATCATAAAACTTAAATGCCCAGTAAATGAAATATTAAATTATTATAAAAAACGAATTTAAATTATCAATAGAAAAGATTTATTTCGCTTGATTACGTTTACATTAAAATTGTATTTTTGTTTATATTACCTAGAAAATAAGAATAGCCTTCAGTGTTCTTAAAATTTAAATTTAACTTGAAAATTTCAAATAAATAATAATCAGCAATATTTTACAAAATAATATTCAATGATAATAGAAAATTAATTATTTAAAGCATTATTTTGAAGCTAAGGAGTATTTTTTACCGAGTAGACATCGAACCACTTTGTATTAGTTCATTAAATACAATTGTATATGTCGTCTCCATTTAAAACTCTTAGCCATAGGAATTTACTTCCAATTAATTATCATATTAGATTGGCTGATACACAATATGATAGGGAAAATGGAATTTTACATAAATCTCCCAGATTGTGCAATTTTGAGCATAGTAAGTTTTAATATTTTCAATTCTTATATAATTCGTGTAATTATTTTTATCGTTTTATCTATGATTTTAATTTTTATGATTTAATTTTAATATATCTTTATTAATATTAATTACCTTTAATTGTTTTTATTTAATTTTTATTAGTATTATTATTAATTATAAAATTTAATTCAATTTTATGAATTTATTAAAAGAAAGAATAAACCCACAGGAATTTGATAAATAATGTGCTCCCTTGGCCACCGTATTGCAATAGGGGCTCGAGTACACCAGTCAGTGCTCCCCTGGTCAACGCATTGCAATAGGGGCTCGAGTACACCAGTCAGTGCTCCCCAGGCCACCGTATTGCAATAGGGGCTCGACTACACCAGTCAGTGCTCCCCAGGCCACCGTATTGCAATAGGGGCTCGACTACACCAGTCAGTGCTTCCCAGGTCACCGTATTGCAATAGGGGCTCGACTACACCAGTCAGTGCTCCCCAGGTCACCGCATTGCTATAGGGGCTCGACTACACCAGTCAGTGCTCCCCAGGTCACCGTATTGCAATAGGGGCTCGAGTACACCAGTCAGTGCTCCCCAGGCCACCGTATTGCAATAGGGGCTCGACTACACCAGTCAGTGCTCCCCAGGCCACCGTATTGCAATAGGGGCTCGACTACACCAGTCAGTGCTTCCCAGGTCACCGTATTGCAATAGGGGCTCGAGTACACCAGTCAGTGCTCCCCAGGTCACCGCATTGCTATAGGGGCTCGACTACACCAGTCAGTGCTCCCTTGGCCACCGTATTGCAATAAGGGCTCGAGTACACCAGTCAGTGCTCCCTTGGCCATCGTATTGCAATAGGGGCTCGAGTACACCAGTCAGTGCTCCCCAGGTCACCGCATTGCAATAGGGGCTCGACTACACCAGTCAGTGCTCCCCAGGTCACCGCATTGCAATAGGGGCTCGAGTACACCGGTCAGTGCTCCCCAGGTCACCGTATTGCAATAAGGGCTCGAGTACACCAGTCAGTGCTCCCCAGGCCACCGTATTGCAATAGGGGCTCGAGTACACCAGTCAGTGCTCCCTTGGCCACCGTGTTGCAATAGGGGCTCGAGTACACCAGTCAGTGCTCCCCAGGTCACCGCATTGCAATAGGGGCTCGAGTACACCAGTCAGTGCTTCCCAGGTCACCGTATTGCAATAGGGGCTCGACTACACCAGTCAGTGCTCCCCAGGTCACCGCATTGCAATAGGGGCTCGAGTACACCAGTCAGTGCTCCCCAGGTCCCTGAATAAGAAACATCACTACTTGATTTAACACATGAAAGCTTTTTACAATATTTCAATTTAGGTAGGTGAATAAAATATTTTAAAAGGGTTTTATGCCCCATTTTAATTATATCAATTTAATTATATCAATTTAATTATATCAATTTAATTATATCAATTTAATTACATCAATTTAATTACATCAATTTAATTATATCAATTTAATTACATCAATTTAATTATATCAATTTAATTACATCAATTTAATTATATCAATTTAATTATATCAATTTAATTACATCAATTTAATTACATCAATTTAATTATATCAATTTAATTACATCAATTTAATTACATCAATTTAATTATATCAATTTAATTACATCAATTTAATTATATCAATTTAATTACATCAATTTAATTATATCAATTTAATTATATCAATTTAATTACATCAATTTAATTATATCAATTTAATTATATCAATTTAATTATATCATATTCCATAAGCTCGATTATTTTGAAAGTCAATATTATTTTGAAATCAATTTTATTTGCACTTTATCACAATTACACCTCAATCCGTTTTATTTCAACGTTTGTAATCACTATTTTATCTGCACCTTTTAACCACCGTATGACTCTGATTATCTTAGGGTAGGTTGTCCAAGGGAGAACCACCATTTCAGATAGATAACTTTGACTTTATTTGGATTTAGATTCCTCTACTAACCTAGTTATACTACTCGTTCACGTCGATCCACTCTGGTCATTTCGTGTTTTTCACTTTTCCTTTTATACTCCTGCTCAGACTGTTTTCGGACGATTGTCAACAACATTTTCTACATTATTAAATTATTAACAATAATTACTTTTCATAGACCACCTTAGCCGACATTTGTCAACAACGTTTGGTCCATTACTAAATTACAAATTACGAAATAATTACCTCTCCGTAGCTCAGTGGCGCCCATTTAATATTGTTTAGGCCAATTTACCCTGTTATATTATTCCGTCTACACGCCGGGTTTTCCTCATCTCTCGGATTTTCCACATCTCTCGGGTTTCCCATTGCCTCGGGTTTCCCATTGACTCGGGATTCCCATTAGTAATTAATTTTTTTAAATTAATTTCTTTTTTTGTCTTATATTATTTTCTATGGATCCCTCACTAAATTTTTATTATTATTTCTGGACTGGTTTCTCAATTTTTCGTTCAACCATACCAATTTCCCCCGATCAATATTACTTTCGAATTTTTATAAATTTTTTAATTAATATTGTACTTTTATCATTTTGGTGTTTTATCGATTTTACTGTGGTTTTTCGTAATAACCCAACATATTTAAAATTATTTTTAAAAAAATTATATAAAATTACTTTAATATTAAATTAACCCTTTCTAAGGTGGTGGCAATATACTATATACCATTTTAAACTAATAAAAATATCTAAGTGTAACGCTGTCGGTAATCATTTTTACTTTCTTTTGCCACCACTTCTCCGTAAAAGCCTCTTTTGTTTTTTTCTGTTTTTATTTTTTTCTGATCATTTGTAACTATATAATTGTTATCAATAAACTTTGAGTTTTCCATCACTTTTAGTTTCCTTTGCCTTAGAAAGGGTTAATGTTTATTTAAAATTGAAAAATTTACCAAAAATGAATACACAATAAAAGATGCGCACACAAAATTAATTATCTTGATTACATAATTATGAACACAAGGTAATTCGAGATTAATTATGTCATTACTCAATTAATCCATCGCGAACCCCCCCCCCCCTATGTTATTACGCAACGGTGTGTGAGGGCAGAAAGCCACTAACTACCTACTTTTAGGGTTCTCAGGTTGAGAATTACCGCTTCTTGTGAGCGGGGGATTTTGACGTTGGGCTACATTAAGCTGAGGAACACGCGGACTCGAATCAGACGCGTGGGTATCAACGTCTTCCTAATCCGAACTCACCGGTCTGTCCCGAATGGTTCGGTTTCCACTCAACTTTACCAAACCCACAAAGATAATAAAAAAATCCTTATTTTAAGAACTCGGTCCCTGAACCCAAACTATTTCAGTAACCGACTTGACAGAGCTGGTGCAAACCCATAGGAGCACACCATTGACTGTATGTTATATTCGCTTTTAATTACAATTCCTTCAACTCTGATAATATTCAATGAGCCTTTGATTTAGTCGTTTGTAAAACTAAACCTTTCTAGAAATGCACAGTGAAGAATCCATCACCAAATATTTGATCAACCATCCAGAATTTGTTGAATCTTTTCTAATAAAATTCTATTCCAAGATTCAATTAATTGAAATAATGAATAGAATGAATCATGAACCATCAGGCGTTATTTATATTCCAAAACGTTCTGGTATATTTATTCGAAGTCATTCTAAAAATTCAGGTAAATATTCTTATTACTTTGAACAGATACAAAATCTTAAATAACTCAGTTATATTACATTTTATAATTGTCAAATAACATTGGGTGGGGTAGCAAAGGGGTAACAAAGGTAAGAAAAGGATGATTCAAAGTCTCACAGAGGCTTTTTTCTTATTAAATGATAATTACTTAACTATAAAGTGTTAAAATCACAATTAAATTGATCTAAAATACTACTAATAATCGATAATATTCAGCTGATATATATATTCTGTCTGCCAGTGTGTCACAGCAAAAATATATTACTCCTGACAGCCAATAATATATTCGTGCATTTTGCGTAGTGAAGTTACGCAATATACGTGAGAGCAAAAATTACGATACTGAATAATGATTCTATTACGTCATACACAGGAGTCGTTGTGATTGCGTCTCACATATTACGTTGAGGTATTTTAAGCGAATATTTATAAATCGCAACTAAATAAACTTTTGAGTTGCTCACAATTCTCTATGAATTTACATTTTGTATAGCTGAAATGATGTTTAATATGATCCAATCTAATAATTTTGATAAAACGTAGAGTATGCAATCGTTGTTAGTTAACCATGCAAAATCTATATTTATGATTCTTATCCTATGTTCATGAACGGGCTTAGTTTACTGGTATAATTATAATGAGGATGCCAGTAAAATGAATATTACAGATCTAATTGCCAATTTTGCGAGATTTGAAAATGCTAGAAACTATATAATATATTTTATTATAAATATAAAATGAAATATTTTCTTGATTCAAAGATTTAAAAATCAATTTTAAATTGTATTGATTTCTTATACAAATATTCATTAATATTGGTTTAAACTTGCTCAAATCTATTCGTAACGCATTTCGCTCGTTGAAAATGTTGTAAAATATAATTTGCAAATTCAATATTAGACAATCCTATCTCAAATTTAATAATTCCATTTCTTATTTTAATTTTAATCAATCTTTCTATTCAACATCAATTTTCGATTCCGCCTTTTGAAGTGCTTGAAAACACTTAAAAAAGTAGTGCAAAAATTGGAGTTGAATAAAAATATTGATGTATTTTCTGAACTGATTATTTATACTCATATTTTTATATTTTATTGGACGAAGATAAAATGTATGCCTGTAACGCGAGTCCCATTTGCCTGCCTTATGAAGGGAATTAATATATGAGCTTGAAATTTGTCTCAAATCTCATTTATCCTGTCTATATGAAACGGAAAATTAAAATGATAGTTTCCATTTCTGAACATTTATTTCACATTTGTTTATCTTGAAAAGGTTTCCTTATACTTCAAGTTACGAATCTCTTATCTATAGAAAATAAAGACCAATCGGAATTTCTGAACGCGGTCTCAGGGCGATATTTGTCTAAAGACAGTTTGGATTCCATATCGGATACTTCTGCATTTGTTGATAATCGGCATAGAAATAAAGCGAAAAACGAAGGAATTTCTTCCGTTCACTCGGATAATCAAATCAATTCAAATGATTCAGATCACCAAGAAACATCAATAATAGAACATAGGCAACTAAAGGATATATTTACTTCGAGAAATACCTGTGATCAAATAGTGTACAGAAATTTGCCGATATTGTCTCAGAAATATCTACTCACACAAGCGGAGAGTACAGAAATTGAATACGTCGCAGATTATAGACATAATACGATGGAGCTTCTTAATGAAATGAAAAATGACTTATTATCAAGTTAGTCTAATTTATTTCATTTAATAGTAGATCAATATGGCGCTGCTAGGATAGGTCACCTAAGGGAGAGGAGGAAAATATTAGGCTAAATATGTTATCTAGTATTTTATGTAGGTCAAATCAGAATAACTCGAATTTTAATTAGGTCACGTTTATTAACATTAGTCACTGCTAGAGCAAATTATGTAACAGACACTATATATATATATATATGGGTAATTTTAATGATCATCGTGTATTTATAAGAAAGTGTGACCAATCAAATTCACGCATCTGTGTTGCTTCTAATTAGCATTAATATGAAAAGATAAACATTTCAAAACTTGATTTAAAAATGTCAAACTAAATTTTTCATAAATTTATTGCATGTTTTGGTTACCAATAACGAAAACAATGATGTCATCAATGCCATACAATTTTTGTTTTAATCTCGTAAATAAATTTTCCCTCACTTTTTCCGTTCGTCTATACCAGTTTCCACTCCAATAATCTCTGGAACAAGATTCATCACAACATTAAACGATAAATTCCTTTCGATAGCGCTAATTTTGACCTCAGTACCTATCTTGTGTAATGTCTCTAGTTTGCTATCGTTTGAAAATCTTTACATGTCGTTTGTTTCGATTATTTACACTTTATCTGATTTATCCGTGACTGGCTTTGCTATTACGTTAACCTGTGTCCAATGTCTTATAAACAATCTATTTTCCAACATTGTATGTTCAGCTTCACACTTTGTCTCCCTTGCATTTTATTATACCTTATTGTTTGATTCTTTCTTTCTTCTCTTGTGTCCGTACTCTCATTAATCCTCACTATTTCTTTCTTTAAAAACCTGTATATCTAACATATAGCTCCTTTCAGTTCTTCTCTTTATGGAACTTGTTCTTATGGATATTCATTGTCATTCTATTGATCTTATTCGGTTTTGTATGTCATCGATAACCTTCCATCTTCGTTACCGTCTCTTTTATCGAGTTTCCCGTTATTCTGTCTCCTTGGAAATGTCATTTGTTATGGATCGAATTGTCTGTTTGTCTTGGTGCTCTATATAGATAAGTAATCCACTGTTTGATTCCATCTGTTGAGGTTAGTGTAACTTTCACTCTTTTTATGTCCCTATTTACATATGTTTTCAGTTTATTTACGTATATTTTCTAAGTTTCAATAATTCTTTTTAATGAGCCATGATTCCAAA
>CM039679.1:1108808-1113808 GCA_022537955.1 Schmidtea mediterranea | reverse complement strand
TGGGACAAAGTTTCATACCAGTAAATGTGTGCTCATATATTAAATTAAGTTTATAAAGATTCATTATAAAAGGTACCCAATGCATTGATGAGTAAGTAAAACTAGTTTTTTATTTTGTGGATCATTTGGACAACTTATGCAATTTTCAAGCTATTAAACTGTAGCAATTTATTTATACTTCCTTCCTAGTTAATTATTTGGGAGCAGACTATAAAATGTAAATAAAATTACCTAAGTTTTATTAATTTGAGGAATAATTTATTTGAGGAATTTCCTAAATCAAAAACATTAAATTAGCTAGTGAGAAGAATATATATGTACACCAGCTGTCACTGAGATAAATCACCTATAATATAAAAGAAAATCAATAAATTTATAGCATATAAACACACCAACTCACCTTGAGGTTGCTTGTAAAATCGTCAATGAGACAAACCCTAAACTGTAGAGACACAAAAAGTGATAGAGAAATAAAATAATGCACATTAACTCAACCTATAATAAAACATGCATGCTAACTTTTAACATTTAGCCATCCGAAGTTGAAAAAATCCCTATAATAAATAATTTTATAGACATTTTTGAGATAATTTTAGAAAGAAAAATGGCGGAAAAAATTTTTAATTTAAATTTTGAGGTTTTTGCTAAGAAATTTCGAGTAAATGAGGATGTATCTTCATAAGATTTACCCTTAAAACTAAAATTAATCTAATATTTCAGATATTTCTGTAGAAAAAAGCAAAACCTGAAATCCGAAAAAAAGCAAAATAATCATAAACCAAATTGTTTTGTGTACATAATCGATGATTTTTTACAAAATATTTATAAAAAATATAATTATTTAATGCACATAATAATTTTTATAACTTCAAAAATAATTTAACTCACATTTTTTGAATAATAATATCCGAAAAAAATACATATTTTTGGAGAATAGTTATTGTTACTAATTTTCCTAAATATTATTTATAATAATTTATATGAAATAGTTGATCAAAGTTATATTTAAGATCTTGAATTATGATCATATTTCCTTATGAAATCATAATTCAACTCTTAAAATTTAACTTTAAGTTATATAACTATATAAAAAATTACTTACTTAGCAGCCATTTAAAAAATGGCTGAAATGCATTCACTAAATAAATTCCGCCAAGTTGATTTATGTATCAACTTGAATTATAGCGGAATTTATCTCAGTGACAGCTGGTGTATATATAACTTGTACATGCATAAAGTACTTAAAAATACTCATAAATACACATAAATACATAAATACACATAAATACATAAATACTCATAAATACTCACAAATACACATAAATACACAAATACACATAAATACTCATAAATACACATAAATACTTACAAATACTTGTAAATAACTTTTAAATACTCATAAACACTAATATATACTCATACTTAGTCATACTTACCAAAAATACACATAAATACTTATAAATACACATATATGCTCATAATTACTGTTGAGCTTAAAACCAAAATTAAAACAAAAATATAGTCAGTCAAAACAAAAAATAAAAATAAGGAAAATGGTCACTGTACATACACATGCACCACAAGCAGAAACCAAAAATAAAATAAAAACACCAAATAAACAAATTAAAATATAACAAAATCGATTAACGCATGCAGAGGCAAAAAGAAACATATATGAAATAAAATAAACTGCCAAAACCTTGCAAAATAAGGTTTAGAAAAAACATTGTAGGCCTGTTCATTGATCGCCGCCTACCGTGCTGGCTAACCTGGACAACGCACCATAAATGGTTATCGACAATCAAAATATTAAATTAATAACTTTATTTTCATAAGCCATTAAATTTTAATTGATATAAACCTTAAATAATATATTTTTTAGCAAAATTTTCTTTTACTACCGTCCAAATTCTCAGTTACAGTATCACCACATCGACAGCCAAAGACTTCTGTGCTCATAATCGTGTCTACCCACTTGGAATATATCTGAATCAAATCAACGTTAGGGGAAATCGCGAAATCATTTACGAAACCATCTAGTTCAAGCTCTCTCACTAATCAGTTGGAATTATCAAATCCTTATACTATCATTATACTATACTTACAAAAACTTATAATTAGTCATAATTACTGGTGAATTCCATTTTAATTTTTGTTGATTTATTGTCGATTTCTATGAAGCCCATGAGGATACAAAAACACCGCAGCTGCGGAAGAACCCCGATCGACAGATTTTGATTGAGGATGAGAATGCTTGCGTCAGAATTTGTCCAGGCTTTTCCATTTAATTGTTCACTATGACCTGAACCCAACGCTGACATCAAATATCCCTAAACTAGACCATCAAGCAGAAGGTTATGATATTTGTCCATAGAGCATTCTTGAATATTAGTTGGGATTTTATCAAGTGCAACTTTAGTACGGCTTGGAACTGTAGCATTTTACATATCCATCCAACGAAGAGTTTTTCCTGCTTCACTTTTATCGAATTGTGCAGCTTGAGGAGAAATAATATGAGATGTAATTCCAACTTGTGGTTTAAGAGTAGACAAAGCCTCTCGAGCTGTGTTAGCCTCTTTGGTTAGACGAGTCACAACTCTACACGAAACATCGTATTGATAAAGAACGTGAGACAATTCACATTTAAGATCCTAGTTCTCTTGTTTCATAATAAATTGTTGAAACATCAAAGCATCCCATTCATCTTGAAAAGATTTCAACAAAGCTGGAATGGATGTAAAACTGGGTGGTTTCGATTTCACGTGCATTAGAACTCTAATTTTAATCAAATCATCTCCAGAAAACTGTACCCCAGTGACTGGATTTAGATCACTGGTTGTTAAGTATTCATCAATTAAGCCTTTTTCATAAACATGCCCTGATAATCTATTAAGAACTGGAACTTCAGGAATTTCATTAGAAATCGAACACATTAACAACATTTTTAAGATACTTTAAACAGTTTAAAGCCAAAAAATTTATTTTCAAAATTAATTTATAAAAGAAATTACAACTCAAATTTTCAACCTTTCTAATTTACACCATATATTAAAACACTATTTTTAAACCACAATTATTTTTACAAAAAAATCACAAATTTCAAATTAAAATGAATAAAATTTTTCTATTCGTTTTCATTCACTTAATGTAAATTCTGTTTTTATTTTTCTATCATTAATTTTTATTATCGTTGTTACTTGGAGAAAAGACTTAAATTTTGAATCCATTCTCCAAGTTACTAAACAACATGGGGCTCACTAATCAGTTGGAATTATCAAATCCTTATACTATCATTATACTATACTTACAAATACTTATTTTTAATTACACATATATACTCATAATTAGTCATAATTACTCAAATACACATAATTACTCAAATACACATAAATACACATAAATACTCATAAATACACATAAATACTCATAAATACACAAATACTCATAAATACACATTAATACTCATAAATACACATAAATACTCATAAATACACACAAATACTCATAAATACACATAAATACTCATAAATACACATAAATACTCATAAATACTCATAAATACACAAATACTCATAAATACACATTAATACTCATAAATACACATAAATACTCATAAATACACACAAATACTCATAAATACACATAAATACTCATAAATACACATAAATACACATAAATACACATAAATACACAAATACTCATAAATACACATTAATACTCATAAATACAAAAATACTCATAAATACACATAAATACTCATAAATACACATAAATACTCATAAATACTCATAAATACTCATAAATACTCATAAATACTCATAAATACTCATAAATACTCATAAATACACATAAATACTCATAAATACTCATAAATACACATAAATACTCATAAATACTCATAAATACACATAAATACTCATAAATACTCATAAATACACATAAATACTCATAAATACACATAAATACACATAAATACTCATAAATACACATAAATACTCATAAATACACATAAATACTCATAAATACTCATAAATACACATAAATACACATAAATACTCATAAATACTCATAAATACACATAAATACTCATAAATACACATAAATACTCATAAATACTCATAAATACACATAAATACTCATAAATACTCATAAATACACATAAATACTCATAAATACACATAAATACACATAAATACACATAAATACTCATAAATACACATAAATACACATAAATACTCATAAATACTCATAAATACACATAAATACTCATAAATACACATAAATACTCATAAATACTCATAAATACACATAAATACTCATAAATACACATAAATACTCATAAATACTCATAAATACACATAAATACTCATAAATACTCATAAATACACATAAATACTACATAAATACACATAAATACTCATAAATACACATAAATACTCATAAATACACATAAATACACATAAATACTCATAAATACACATAAATACTCATAAATACACATAAATACACATAAATACTCATAAATACTCATAAATACTCATAAATACACATAAATACACATTAATACTCATAAATACACAAATACTCATAAATACACATAAATACACATAAATACTCATAAGTGCACAACATTTATTTTGACAATAAATCCTCAATACACTCTTGTATTACTCTTAGTTGCGTCACATCTACAATGGAGTTTATTGGTTTCCTAATTATTGACAGAGAATACACAAACATATCAACATTCAAACACAATTATCAAGCATGATCATCAAACTACAATTTTGACATAACTTTATGTAATAAGTTAATTTAATTATAAAATATTCATTAATTATTCTTCCTTATAATTATAATTAAAAATTCCTTTAATAAGATATTTTTCTCCATAAATTTTGATCCCGTCGTATTTTTATTACAAGTTTGTGTGTAATATATGTTTTGTAATAACTTTTCTAGTTTTCACCTCTGATTGCTTTTCATTATGCAATGATATC
>CM039679.1:1038808-1103808 GCA_022537955.1 Schmidtea mediterranea | reverse complement strand
AATCATTTCCAAAAAGAATCTCTAGATTCAGTTTCCTGTGTAAAACTGATAAAATTATCAGTGATTTAAATAAAAGAATAAATAAAAAAGAATAATAAATAAGAATACTTCACGAAGTATCGATTTCTGAATAAATTAACGAATAAAGATCATAAATCTTTACAAAATAACTGAAATGACAAGAGATGAAATCAAAATTTGTCGTAACCAAAGATCAAAGAATCACAGGACAAAGGATAGAATTAATAATTTGTAATGGAACGAAATTAATTATTGTCAATTTATAAAAATTGTATTCCGTTTTACATTTTTTTTTTACATTTCCGTAAGATTATCGTTAGAAATAATTAAAATATTTCCTAAATTTTGCTTTGTCGAACTTTGAGATTTTTCTTTAGCAATAATTCATAATAAAATTTAGTTTTAGAATTTGTATCATTGAAGTTTGAGATGAAATGAATTATCAAATGGTACGTAGGAGAGTAGGTAGATAATGACACACTGGCACATAACCCCCCTCCCTCCCTCCACGTAGCCCAAAATTTTGAAAGTAAATGTGAAGCCCTTTGTCCCAGTGGACCAATGGGTTGTATATCAATGTGAGGACTTAGATTTATAGCAATTTATTTTTGAAATAAAGTTCAGTAAACAATGGAAATATTTAATAATAAACATATAATAATAATAATAATAATAATATTATATCAGTGCACTTAACAAGGGCACTGATATAAATATTAGAAACAGCCAATTGAACATATAGTATACTGAACTATATTTCGACAGATTCACTGTCACCATCAGGTAAAATTGAAATTCACAATATATAAATATAAATTGCTTTTTCAAACGAACTAATTCATTTTTTTAAAAATACATTTTATAAAGAATATAAATTTCGTTTTTAAAATCTCAAATTTTAAATTAATCTTAATAAATTTTCAATAATTTATTTTGCATTCATGCAAAACATCCTTTTATAATTATTTTCTTCTAAGTATCATTTTAAAAATAACAAAACCAACTCAAAATTGCATCCACTAATTTTAATCGATTACTTCTGTCGTCAGTTATCAAGAACTTGAGAACGGAGATGACGGCTAGTCATCAGTGGAATAGTCAATGGAGGGGGTTAAACCACCCTCCCATTGGATTTTTCATGTACAAATATTTGTCGACGTCAAGTACCTAAAAGATCATCCACCTAAATAAGAAAAAACAAGACACTTTTTTCCTTTATTTTATTTACTCTAAATTTAATATATCTGTCTGTGATATATGTCTGTACTCTGTATTCTGTACTCTCAGTACATTGTGATTATTTTTTTAATGTCCAATACGTTATCTCCGTACTTTATGGAGTCAGCGAATGACGTCATTATCTCGGGCCTTCTGCACCTTCATTCGTCCACGCTTGAAATGATTGACCATAATATTAATAAATATTTCAACTCTAACTTCCCTTCATAAATTCCTGGGTACGCCAATGGTAGTCATTCCAATGTTTGGTATTGCAACTATGACATATGTATTCATAACCGAGATCGAAATACCATCTAAGCAAGATTTGAAAAAATCAAAAGTTATATTATTTAATAGAATATATTTTTAAAAAATTAATGAATTTTTTTTTTGAAAAAGCGATATAAATTATATAGTTTGAATTTGATTCCATCTGATAACAACAGTGAATCTGTCAAAGTATTTTATTATTTATATTATTATTTTATTATTATTATATTTTCTACAAAATCTGATTCATAGTCATATTTTTTAGAAAATATTATGTCACTTATAAAGAAATCAGAAGTGAAAAACAAAACAAGTCTTTATGATATTATTATAGTAATGATATTACATTAAAATTCAAAGACCATATGTTAATCAGTTTAGCTTAACATAATACAATGTGGTATGGATTGCGTAACATAAGCAACTATTTAAATGAATCATCTATTTATGTGATTCTGAAAACATATTTTCTTACTCGTAGAAATCCTAAAATAATCACTAATGTGAGTCAGTCCATTCAGTCGATAATGCTCAATAAATAAAATGCAGAGATGACGGCGGTCTCTCCAAAAACATAGTCAAAACGTATTAAACAATATAAAATCCGGTAAATCTAATTTCAAGATTATTGCGAAAAATCTGAGTAATTATTGGGAACGAATAACTTGTGAATCGTTGTTGATAAGTTCTTTGAATCATATAATTAATGTTCAAAATTCTCAGTCTACAGGTATTTTGAATGTATTTAAATAATTGAATGCGTGTATATTATGTGTTTGGTATAATTTTTTGGATGTAAAAATAATTTTTAAAATGTCATTTCCCTGGAAACGGGAATACTTTCCCGGGTATCCCGGGAACGTTAATATATTAATTATCTTAATGTTAAAGGAATTTAATTTTTTTGTCATTTTAATAAAAAATTGTGTTATTTTAGAAATATGTAGCAAAAGTGATTTAAAAAAAAAAATACTTCGACTTTATTGCTATAAAAGTATAATAATTGGTATATTGTAATCATAGTAGTTTATAAATTGTCAATGCTAGAGCTTTTTTTGATTTTATGAATTTTCTTTTTTCCGAGAAAAAACAGAATAATTTATAGAATTGTCTGTAATTAATTTCAACTTATAAAACATAATAAAAATAATTTTTTAAAAAACAATAAAAATTGTACCGTATGTTTATTTGTATTACAAAAATATATTCAAGTGTTCTATTTACAACAAATATTAACAGTAAAATACACAGAACCAATAGACAATTTATAAACAATTTTTTATAGCCTGTTCTTAACAGATAGATAAACTAGTTTACAAATAAAGACATTTTAAATTAATATTTTTTACAAAAATATGTAAAGAAAATGGTTCTAAAGATATAGAAATAAAGATTTATTCAAAATAAATTACTTGAGAAACTGCTTAACACAAAAATGATTATTTTTAATATTAAATTACACATGTAGGAGGTCTGTATCAATTTACGTTATTAACCTTGTATTACGTCAAATGTGACTCACATGGAGTTTGTTTTTTACTTTGTTTAGTCAAGAATTAAAGACAAATTATAAACTAAATGTCCCAGGAAATCGAGAAAGGGCGTTTTATTAGATTTCCAAAAAATTTATACATACTGTATGTATATGCATTTGGGTATTTATGCATACTGTATGTATATGCATTTGGCGATTTATGCATACTGTATGTATATGCAATTGGCTATTTATGCATACGGTATGTATATGCAATTGGCTATTTATATATACGGTATGTATATGCATACAGTATGTATACGCATACTGTGTGTATATGCAATTGGCTATTTATGCATGCGGTATGTATATGCATTTGGGTATTTATGCATACTGTATGTATATGCATTTGGCTATTTATGCATACGGTATGTATATGCAATTGGCTATTTATGCATACGGTATGTATATGCAATTGGCTATTTATATATACGGTATGTATATGCATACAGTATGTATACGCATACTGTGTGTATATGCAATTGGCTATTTATGCATGCGGTATGTATATGCATTTGGGTATTTATGCATACTGTATGTATATGCATTTGGCTATTTATGCATACGGTATGTATATGCAACTGGCGAAATATGCATACTGTATGTAATTGAAATTGGCTATTTGTACATGCAGTATGTATGTATATCCAATTGTTTATTAATGTTATTTTCTATTTTATCGGATTTGTTCTGTCCTCTGAAATAATGGTTAGAATATTTAAAATATAGTACAAAACGGTGATTCCTTGGTAGCAGCATAAATTTAAATATCAGATAAGTAAATAATAAAATTAGCCGTAGCTGCAAAGTAATTTTTTCATCGATATAATAATTACTTTGCAACAAGGGCTTATTTTATTATCTACTTATCTGATTTTTAAATATAATTATAAATAAAGATCTATTCATTAATTAATATTTCCAAATGACACAAACAAACAAATAATTATGGCATACTAATCTATTGGATGTATACAATATGTATAAATACCCACATCCTACAATTTTACGCTGTCTCGGCGCTCTTAAATATTTCGTCTAGGTTTGTTCGTAAAAATTTAACTCATATATATTTTTCCTAAAAATTATTTATTTATTAAAACTTATTATATTTATAGGGATTATAGAGTTGTATAGATTGGCTTATAAATATCCATTTTCGCCTAAAGATGAGGAAGTAATTTTTTAAAATGCAAGATTATTATTTTTAATTATTAGATTTTTAATAACTACTGCACATGGGCTGGTCTGGCGATTTATTACAATGAAGTAGGCATTATTGTTTGTTTTCAAATCAGATATCTTAGGGAGCGTTCGTTAATTACCAAATGCCAAAAATGGCATTTTAACCCTCACCTTGTCACATTTGAAGAGTGAAAATTTAAGTGTATAAATAAACAAATATAAATAATTTTTAATATTTAAATATCTTATAAATAATAATTAATGTTCTATGATAATTATAATATTGTGACTGGGACAAAAAGTCTCTAATCCTGATTATTCATCAGCCATGAACAAAAGCGTTAGATAATTTACAAACGATCCCTTATTTTAAATTATCATTTATAACCTTTTATTATAATTTTATTAAAATAACAGATGATAATGATTGAAGATCAAATAGTAATAATAATAATAAGATAAACTTAAAAAATTTTTAAAAACGCTCTGTGGCTAATCAAAAAATCTGGAGTAAGTAAAATAAAAATGGAAACACATAAATCAAAGTTATCTGAGCTCTGTAGTTTTAAAAAAGATTGAAAACTAAATTATTTATTTCTTGAATATAAAACAAAACAATAAATATGGGAATAATAAGAAACATAACGTGATGTCCAGTGCACCACAAGTGAAACACAGAAACTGGTTACAAGCTATCACACTACCAAGAAAAAACAACTTAAATTTAATTTAAACACTAATGTCTGATTCTAATTTTAAGGATTATTAATATTAAATCAATTATTAAATAAATTAAAAAATTTAATATTAAAAAAATAAGTAGATAATTTAATGTGGTAATAAAATCAGAAAATACCAAATTCGTCGAAAATTAAAAACGTTGTTTAAATATTGAATTGAACGACCGGTTTTTTGAAATAAATTTTAATGTTGAATTTAAATTCTTACACTAATGAAACAATAATAAGAAAGATAGCGTGATGTTCAGTGCGCAGAAGTAAGATTGTATCTACCGTGGTTTCAAGTGAAAGGAGGTTTCAAGATAAAGAATCGTTTTTTTTCTTGTCTCAAAGCCAAGCATTGCAAACTTATATGATGTCCAGTGCATGAGGATAAGTGTATAACAGTGCTAACTTTGCACTATTTTATAGTTTTATGAGAAATCTTCAAGCTACCAGGTGAAAATTTATATGCAAAATTGGAAAATAATTTTCTAGAACAGCAACATGGAATTTAATATAGCTAAGGCAAGTTTCAAAGGGAAAAATTTCTCATTCCAAACGGTAAAAATCTTATTGTTCTATCAAGTTCCTGTCGAAGGTTTGAGTAAAAATGTTGTTCATTGATTCCGATTATAACTCCGAAATAAAACGCCTTCAAAGATTTTTATTATTTTGAAAAGAAAAATTCCTTAGCAATCATGTTTAATATAAAATGAAAGTTTTTGTTCAAATTGTACTTTTAATGTGCCAAAAACATATCTGTATAAATCATTTTTGTGAGCACCTAAAAATTGAGAGAAATGAGTTTGTATCATATCTTAGCCATTATCTCGCTGACGCGTGTTGCGACATTCGCCCGGTTTCGCTCATATTTCACTTGCACGCATTTTTTGATATTTTATTTCATATTTTAGATAAATCTCACTAATCAAAAGCAAGAAAAACTCAATAAATTCATTCTCAATGTTACTCAGTAAGTTTTGTTCATTTATTTTCCAGAAATTTCATTTTCATTTGATTTTATGTGGATCTTTGCAATGCCACAATGAGTGATATTAATCTATTGTTTTCCGATTTTGTGGTTTTCTTTATAGACAATAATCATTTCAATATCTCTTCAATTGCCGGAATTACTCCATCATTTCTTTATCAATTACTGGTTCTTAGAAAGCTCTTATTCACTGATGGCATTATGCGTCGGATTTGATTGTTTCTTCAATTATCAAGCATAACTAGGGAATCTTTTTATGTGATCACTATTGAATAATCAATGTTGTGGCATCTGTAGGAATTTGAATGGTGCTAGGACAAAATGACACTTTCTTTAGGTTTTTCATATATATATATATATATATATATATATATATATATATATATATAGGCACCGATATTCATTGGGCAATCCCAGAAATTTGAAATCCAGCTCATGCTCACGTGATAGTTCTGACAATTCATTTTATTAAGCGAAACAAATAATTACCTGGACAAAGTTCATTTAATTTGTATAACTATTAATTTGAAGCCAAAATGAATATTGAGTTCATTGTTACTGTTTCAATAGTTAGTTCTTATTGGTTATTTCACGGAGAAATGCTTTAATTGTATTGCAGTTTTTATCTCATTCGTGAGAATTTTAAATCTAAACAGTACAATTTATTATCATTTTCCCCTACAATTTTGCCCGTACCATTTTGTCTGGCCACCATTTGAATTAATGTACTAAGAAAGGCAAAGATTGGTGGCCTCCCGTAGGCACATTCCTCCATTTATGAAGTATTGGTTATTTAATTAATAAATTATATGCTACACCGTCCACTTATGTATAAATTCACTAGCACTATTCATATTATTAATATAGTTTTTATCTCCTACAAATTATTTATTTAAACTACTATAATTGTAATCAGTAGTATATTGCATAACAACATTAATAATTTTCAGTAAAACTTTAACAATTAGTATGAAAATTTAAATTTATATCAATTAAAGCAAGGGTGGGCAACCTACGGCCCGTGGCGACGTTTTATGCGGCCCTTTAGAGTCTAAAGTTTAGACTTTTCACATATTTTTTTAAAACTGCGCTCTTCAAACTATTTTAATTTTCATACGGCCCCTGCCCAAAAACGGTTGTCCACCCCTGAATTAAAGTATACTGATATTTTATTTAATAATAAATTATATGTTAGAAATAAATAAGTCACTCACAATATAATTTGAACAATGGATTTACAAAATTCAATATTTTATGAAAAATACATCATGGTAGGATTTGAACCATGAAATTACTTGAAAAAATTAAATTTCAATATAAATACTTTACCGATTTCTTTAAAATTTATTGCAAATAAAATATACTGATTCATATTCTATTAAAAATCAATATTTGGAAAATTAAAAATAAATCACCTATAATTGGATTTGAATTTTCTGTTCATAATAACTTATTTTAGAAAACTGTTTGGTAAATTCAGAAATGTTGATTCAATAATCAAAGAGATCATGGTAAATTTGATATTTTTTCCGTAAATTCCGCTACACTCATATATGAAAGGCCAGTGCAAAAAGTCTTGTTAAAGCTGAAAGAGTGTCACTTTTTCTGCTTGATAAAGATTCCAAAGAACTGTATGCCAAGATATTTGATAAAGGAAATTTCTCGACATGTATATTTGAAACAAAATCGACAATGATAAGGTTTACACAATTTTTATTATTAATTATTATTAATTATTATTATTAATTATTATTATTATTAATTATTATTATTAATTATTATTAATTATTATTATTAATTATTATTATTAATTATTATTATTAATTATTATTTATTATTATTATTATTAATTATTATTATTAATTATTATTATTATTATTATTATTATTATTTATTATTATTTATTATTATTATTATTAATTATTATTATTAATTATTATTATTAATTATTATTATTATTATTATTACTATTACTATTTCATGTCTATTATTAAATTATGCCCCTTGTGCGTATTAATTATGATAGAAGGACCAAAGAATCTACTATTTATTAAAAATTCACCGATTTGGTAATTTTCTAATTCACGGGATTTCGTCTCCAGCTGATCTTGTATTCCTTTCTATCTGCCTGTTGCTCAGAGATCATAGAGGGGTATCAAGAAGTTTACTAATATCATTAGAATTGATTTACACTATTGACATAATTTTTTCACTAATGAAATTCTTTTTTTAAATATTTGGATTGCTAAATTTTCATTAGCATATAAACGTTTGATCTTGTAAAACCTCGCATTAATATAATATAGATATGGCACCTGTGAAACACTTATTTACACTGGAATGCATCCATAAATTGTCTGTAAAAAGAAAAAATGTTTGATTCTAAAATTCAAATATCTTTGACAAAAATAATTGACCTGTTCGAATTATTAGAGATGTTGTTACGATTGTTATTATTTGAAAATATTTTACTTGTAGATTTAAAGTAGGAGAAGGTGTTGCTGGAAAAGTAGCAGAAACTGGACAAACATTAAATATTCGAGATGCTTATTCAGACGAACGATTTAATAGGCAAGTTTATTTTAATACCAAATTTATAATTAAATTTCTTTAATTTTAGATTTTTCACTTTTAATGTTATTATTGTCATTATCTTTATTATTATTATTATTATTATTATTATTATTATTATTATTATTATTATTATTAATATTTATTATTATTATTATTATTATTTTATTATTATTATTATTATTATTATTATTATTATTATTGTTATTATTATTATTTATTTTTATTATTATTATTAATATTATTATTATTATTATTTATTATTATTATTAATAATTATTATTTTTATTATTATTAATTTTTATTATTATTTATTATTTATTATTATTATTATTATTATTATTATTATTGTTTATTTTGATTATTATTATTTATTATTATAATTATTTATTATTATTAATAATTATTATTTTTATTTTTATTTATTTTATTATTATTATTATTATTAATATTTATTATTATTATTATTATTATTATTTATTATTTATTATTATTATTATTATTATTATTATTATTATTATTATATAATTATTATTATTATTATTATTAATATTTATTATTATTATTATTTATTATTATTATTAATAATTATTATTTTTATTATTATTAATTTTTATTATTATTTATTATTATTATTATTATTATTATTATTATTGTTTATTCTTATTATTATTATTTATTATTATAATTATTTATTATTATTAATAATTATTTTTATTTTTATTTATTTTTATTATTATTATTATTATTATTGTTTATTTTTATTATTATTATTTATTATTATAATTATTTATTATTATTAATAATTATTATTTTTATTTTTATTTATTTTTATTTTTATTATTATTATTATTATTATCATTATTATTATTATTATTTATTTTTATTATTATTATTATTATTATTTAAATTTCTATTTTTGGACGGATGTCGTGATGGGAAAGGGGTGCTTGTGAAAAGGGACAAGGAGGAAGGGGATCAAAAATTACTTATTTTTTTGGGACGTCCTTAATGAATCATTTTTAGACCCTCAAGATTTTATCGAAAATTATCCCTCGAAGCCCAGTAGATTTGGTGACTGGCATTAAAGTTGACTTAAATTTATATATTTTGTTCGCAATTCACTCCTGATCCCCTTGACCATATAGGCTCATTAGACCCTTAATTCATAGATTTTTACACTAGAATCGACTTTTTAATGCAAAATTACCCTAAACATGTTGTTTAGTCGAAAACTGATGTTTGTTCAAAATTCGATCCTGGCCCCCATTTTGACCATTTAAGCTCATTAGACACATTTTAACCCTTATTAAAAGATTTTAATATTAGAATCAACTTTTTAATCTAAATGTAGCCTTGATATGACTGAAATCTGACTTTTTGTTCAAAATCCAACATTATCTTGCACCCTGCCAACAAAACCATCAAAAGCACATTTAAATCATGGGTTTTGGGTTAGGGAATTATCCTCATCGTCAGTCTACCTTCATAATCTTTATCAAATGTTATACGGAAACAATAATGGTGTAATAGTTATAATTTATTGATTTAATTAAATAATCTCAATAAATTGAAATTGCCTAATGATTTTGTGACAGAATTTTAAAATTTCTAAAACCTTCATAATATTGAATTACAAAAAACATGAGATTTTATGGGTTCACTATCATTAGGTGGGCTAGGTTGCCATTGATTTCATGAGACTCAATCAAAAGGTGATCTATGGTTTGCTTAGTCAGTCTTTTTTCAAACGCCTTAGAACATCTATTTTTATCCAAAAGAGAAACCAAATTTTGTATACTTTTGTTGAATTTTTAAAACGTAGAAGGTAATTATAAAATGTGCAGCTGAGTTACCATGCATCCATCAATATAATTGGTATAAGTGTCTTTATTTGATGTATTCTAACCTTTTAAACTTATTTTTAAAATAAATTGTTTCAAACTCAAAAAATAAATCGTTTCAATTTATTAAAAAAAATGTTTCTATTGATTAATAAAATGTTTCAATTGATCGAATAATTAATATTATTATTATTATTATTATTATTATTATTATTATTATTATTATTATTATTATTAAAATTTATAGAAGTATCGATGTAATAACGGGATATATCACAAAAACTATTCTATGTATGCCAGTTAAAATGAAAAAAGAGTAAGTCGAATTATTTGAAAATTAAAATTTTTGAAATCGTTTAATCGTTATTTTATACTTGTGCGGTTTTTACTATGATTTCCATTTTAATAATGGCACGCAGGGCCGGCTTTATGTACAGGCAGAGCAGGCGGCCGAATGCGTCCCTCGTAATTTAAATACTTGCATGTAAAAATTGTAAAACAAAAAATTCGAATTTAAAAAGAAATATCGTGTGAAAAAATAATAATAAAAAGAATAATCTCGGAACATCAAAGAGGACTAGAGGAGGCTTGTTCGCGCTTATTTGGTGTGGACCGGAAATAAGGGATTTGTCTAAACGCTGAAGTACGCTATAGCTAATTGATAAACTATACTGGATAATTGTAGTATTTATGAATGCTCCGGTCACATGGATGTAAATGTACATTGATTTTGTACTTGTACCGCACACAGAGACAATTTGATTTTCTAATTAAAATTTATGTTTTCTTAAATGAGTTTTAATGATCTGTAAGGTTTTTACATTTAATTAATTATTTTCTGCTTGAGTGTTGTTTTAAACTAAGAACAGATAAAATGTTCAATACGTTATGACTGAGGTAGAGTCTAATTTTTAATCGTAATTTTTTTATTACAAATTTGCTTTTTTGTGTTATATTTACAAATGAATAATTAGCAAATTTGGGGTTTTTGTTATTTTACTTATTTCTGCTCGTGTTAGGGCGGCAAAAAAAATTCTTGTCTGTAGCAACAAAAAGTCTAGGGCCGGCCCTGATGACACGTGCCGATATTTTTAGTTCAGATATAAAACTTAAAACTCTAAAATCTCACATCGCGTGCTTTATTTGCGATGAAATCTTGGATAATGTTTTCATTTTTTCTCCCTCAATTCAGAACTTCAGTTAAAGCTTTTGTTGGCGAATAGGGTTGGTTTTTATTTATTTTTTTCTAGGGTTTTTTGTGCATCTAACCCCTAAACTCCAGCAAGATTATTATTCTATCCCTCCTATGTACCCATGGTGATTGCCATGTTGGTACTGTACATAGAGGTTGAAAATTCATGAGCAGGTGAGCTCCATTGCTAGAACTACTCCCCATGATATTTTCACATTCGGGTTCTGGACTGCCGATGGAAGGTCTTACGTCTTTCTTTTTCTATATTCTGGTCCTTACTCGTCTATTCTTACAATTTCTATACTTATTTGTCATCTTTACGCGTTATTTATAAAAATATCCTTCAAAAATTTGGGCAGCGTTCCTCCCTTATTTTTCGGCAAATTTCCTATTTCATTTGTTCAATCACGGAACCGACTACATTTTTCCTAATTTACCTTTATCTTTCTCTATATTAAAATTTTGATCAACAATT
The DNA here is from genome assembly GCA_022537955.1 of Schmidtea mediterranea. Lineage (NCBI taxonomy): Eukaryota > Metazoa > Platyhelminthes > Tricladida > Dugesiidae > Schmidtea > Schmidtea mediterranea. The sequence continues at coordinate 1,091,782 of CM039679.1, read as the reverse complement.
CCTTAATTCCCGGTGCGTTTCCCATGATTTTAAGTAATTATAACCCTCTGCGATCACTTCAATAAAAGCTACTCTCTTTTGTCAGATCATATCATTCAACTATTGGAAAAATATTTTCAAATTTACATTCCTACACTATCCTATCCTTTCCTACTCGATTTTTAATTAATTTTCCGTAATTATTTTAAATTTTCCCTACAAAACTTTAATCCCACTTAACTATAGTCGCACTTCCCGAATTTTATTTCGACTCGCTCCGGCCACATTTTCAGCAGCCGCCTCGAGTATACAACGGCGCCCTGCGTAGCGGTCCTGTGCACAAAGCCAGAACCGACTGCGAACTGCCGAGGGGTTCACGAGGCACGACCCACGAGCTCAACTAAGGGTTTTCACCCACTAGCCGGCACACGGTCCGTCCCATGAACTATCTATTGAAATACTTATTATAAATAAGATTTTAGGGGGATTTGTCAGTGGCACCAAAAGATTCCACGACCACCCAGAATAAAATCAAAGTAACAAGACTTCGAAATATATATTTATACAAGAAAACAATACTTACAACCCGATTGGAAAAATTGACATGAATTGGCATACACAATTTTGTCTAAGAATGATTCACTGCTATTCTAAAAATTTCTACAAATTTTCTAAAAATTTTCTGCCGGACAAAAATTTCTAAGTCTGTTAAAATTCGGTCTAAATTTGGTTAGAAATTATGAAAATGACTGCCGTATATATAGTATTTTTGTGCCTGTGTGCGACCAATGGGCGATTTTTCGCCATTTTTAGGGTTTTTTAATTATTTTATTAATTTCAAAATATTTTTGTAATTTTTTATATATTTTTCTTTATTTTTTGATATATTAATATTTTATTGTTGGATTTTATTTTTATTATTGTTTTCTTAAAATATTATTTTTAAACCCCAATATTTTGTTTTCTGGTCGCCTCTTCTGCCTGTGTTTTTTCTAAACCTTATTTTGCAAGGTTTTGGCAGTTTATTTTATTTTTCATATGTTTCTTTTTGCATCTGTAGGCATTTTTCCGAATTTTAATTAATTATTTGTTTTATTTAATTTTTGTTATATTTTTAATTTGTTTTAATTAATATGTTTTATTTTATTTTTGGTTTCTTCTTGCGGTGAGTGCTTATGTTACAGCAGCCATATTGACAATTTCCAAACGACATTAATTATTTTGTTTTAACTTATACAATTTTCACATTTTTGTTTAAATTGGTTTTTGTAATTTTGTTTTAATTTTGGCTCTGAGCCCAACACTTTTCTTAATCGAATTTCAAATGCTGCAAATCTTTCACTATCTTCCTTCTCCAAATCTACCAATTCTCCGATTTCGTAATTGTGAGCATATTTAAGAATCTGGTTTTGGATTTGGCATCTGTTGTTTCTGATTCTTGACGTTTCCCCACAATATCTCAGCTTCTACCACTAATAACACTTTTAATGTGTTTTTCAATCGCTGTACATTTATCAACAGGAATTCTTCAAAGTCTCTGATAAATTTTTCTGCTTCTTTTGATCGTCGATCATATTGTAGGATGTTTAGTGTGAGCATATCTTGGCATGATTCTGTTCAATATTCTATTAATTATTTGGTTGCTTTTGAAACTGAGTTGATATTCATATTTTCAGCCTGGTCGCCAGTTACATCCAACCCATTTTTAAAAGACTTAATTTGCTCAGAGAATTATTTATTACACCTGATTCAGTTCATAAAAACTTCTATAATAGAAGTTTTATTGAACAATCACCTGCAATTATGATTAAGTTTATGAATTAGCCATTTTTAAAATGGCTGACAGGTAAATGTTTTAACAAAGTATATTTAGGGCTTTGATTGTGATCTCTCTTATATTTATTAGATCATTATTCAAGCACTTAAATAATAATTTTCATCAACGTGTATTTTAAATTTACTTTTATTAATTTTCTTTGGGTTTTTTTTAGGAATTTATGCCAATTTATGTAAATTAATGGAGTTATTTTCCAATAAATTCAAGTCCGATTAATTGAAAACTAAAATTTATTATTAAAAAGTTTCTATATTCGAATAAACTATTCCTCTGTACCTTGGAAATTCGTTTTGGCTGCCATCTTTTTTACCTTTTGACAAATTTAAATTTTTGATATGTATTGATTTTATAATTATTGATTTTATGAGGCTTTGGAGATTTCCGTTAATTTCCCAAATTTATAAAAATCTTCCCCATTTTCAATGGTATTATTGATTTGGATTTTTTATACTTTATAAAAAATATTATTTTTAAACTTAAGTTATCGGAAAACTTATGTTTTCGTTTTTTTAACTCCTCATTTGAAGGTTCTGGTTCCACTGCTCCTGGTAAATTGCAAATGAGGTAAAAACTCAAAAACCTAGAGTTTCGATGGATATTTTTGAAATATCTGAAAAGTTGTAAAAATATTAAATTGATTGAATTTCATGAAAAATCTTACGAAATTATTTCTTAATTTTCTCTACAACTCAAAGTTGAGTTTTTGGTATTTTTTTCAAAAATTTTCCGCTTTAATTTAAAAAAAACTTGTCTAAAAAGTTAATAAAAATAGTTTTATGTAGAGTTTTTATTGATCTGAACATTTCTACATTATGAAAGTTTGCATGCATTATTTACTATGTATTATGTTTTTATGTTAAAAAAAAATTGTCTTCAAATTCCTTCCTTCCTATAATATAAGTTTTTATTCAGTTGAACAAATTACATGCAGACACGGGTAAGTATGTATGTCCCTATATTATAACTAGGGCTCAATGAAAATGTAGGAATTTATTTTTTTTATCATTTTTAACCATCAAAAAAAGATGAAAGTTTCTAATTTTTTTTTGTTTTATGCATAAAATAAAAATTTAAATTAACTTATTGTCTTATTTTTAGATTATCGATCAAGTTTATTAAATAAAAAAACGTTTATTTTATATTTTCCTACCCTGGTTTAATGACAAGAAAAAAAAGAAGTTTTAATAAAAAAAAATCAAAAGTTCTAGAATATATCGAAAAGAAGTATTAAGGACACTAATTTGTTCTTGTATCTTTCAATGAAGATAAATAAATAGTTTGTAATAATATTCCCTTTCCATTATTGATAGAAATAAATTCCTACACTTTGTTTATAAATTTCGTTGACCCCTAATTATAACTTTATTGATTTTTTCATTTTATTATAGCAGTTTCTATTGAACTGAAACGGGTGTACAATTTCATATAAATTGCCAACAGCCAATTATTAAAACACAATAATCTTAAATATTTTAATTTGAGAGGTTAAAATAAATCTTGCTAAATTTTGTTTTCAACTGATCAAGAACTTTGCTACTAATTGACTCCCGAAATTATATATTTAAATTTTACATTTATTATTGGCAATTGAATTTGGATTCTGTTTCATAGAATTATTGGAGTCGTCCAAATGCTAAATAAGAAAAATGGAGAATTTACCCATAAAGATGAAAGCGATTTCGCAACATTTGCAACTTATTGCGGATTAGCTTTGCATATTTCCAAGGTTTCAATTTCACTAATTTTGTTTAATAATTCAAAATTTTGTTTTATTTACAACGTTTGTAGTCTATTTGCACATTTATCAGAGTTTGTTTTATTTAATATTGTGGACCTATGAGATGCCGAATGATTTTACACAAACCGATAGTGCGCAAAGTGCTATTGGTTCGTGTCAAATTATTAGCAGCTTGTGATTGGTTAATTTCATTTTATTTTTATTTTGCGATTAGTGAGTGTCTGTGATGTGTTGTTAAACGGAAATAAGTGAGAGAAAATTGAAATAAACGTTAAATTTTCAGCATTTAAAATCATGAGCTCGGAAAACGAATAAGATCAAGTGTTGAAGATTTTCAACAAATTTGAATACGCATCAACATGAAATCATTAAATGCAAATCATCATCACCTGGAGAGGATCCATAGCTTGAAGCAAAAGGAGAATAAGCCCATTAAAGATCTGTCATCCGTCAAGCGACCTTGAACTCTTCACAGCCTTTTCTATAGTTCTAAACTTATCTTTTGCTCTTCTGAACCGCTTGAACAAGTCGTTACAAAATTGGTTGCACAAGATAAAATGTCTATCAACGTTATAGCAAAAAGTATGTTCATATGCAGTAGCGTCAGTTCTTTGGGATTCCTTCTTCCAGAATATTTTGAATTAAAAGCGTATCTGGTCTGTTGTTTTGCTACAGGAGCACCACGTAGTTTCCGATTCAGGTGATGAAATCGTGATTGTGAACAAGTTCAGCAAACAAGAAGATATGATGAACCAACTTGAAAAATATATCCAATAATAATTCTCAAACATGTGCAAATGAACTTTGTCCGTAGTTTAAAAACAACATAAACGTTTTTGAATAAGTCAACGGGAAGCACAAAACGTTCAATTATGTTACAGTTAGGCTCTTGGCTTTAAAATGATCTTCAAAAACAGAATAGAAAGGTGATGACGGATGGTGATGGATGGTGACGGATTGTGGCGGATGGTGACGGATTGTGGCGGATGGTGACGATGGTGATGGATGGTGATGGATTGTGACGAATTGTGACGGATGGTGATGGATGATGACGGATTGTGGCGGATGGTGGCGGATGGTGACGGATGGTGACGGATGGTGACGGATGGTGACGGATGGTGACGGATGGTGACGGATTGTGGCGGATTGTCATGGATTGTGGCGGATGGTGGCGGATGGTGACGGATGGTGACGGATGGTGACGGATGGTGACGGATGGTGACGGATGGTGACGGATGGTGACGGATTGTGGCGGATTGTCATGGATTGTGGCGGATGGTGGCGGATGGTGACGGATGGTGACGGATGGTGACGGATGGTGACGGATGGTGACGGATGGTGACGGATGGTGACGGATGTATGAAAAGATTATATATTATGTGCAGATGTGTGAAAAGATTATATATTATGTGCAGATGTGTGAAAAGATTATATATTATATGCAGATGTATGAAAAAATTTTGAGGTCACAGCAAAAATATAAAGTTGCCATTGATGTGCTCTCCTATCACAATGGCTATTCCGTTGAAGAATTTGAAAAACTCAAATTTGCAACAGTTCCTGGATTCATTAAAAATTTGGATAAGTAAAAAGTCTGTTGAGTGTAATCCAGTTAATAAGTTTATGCTGTAGATTGTCTTTTTGGCCATGGACAGTTCCCAATGACAGTCAACCTGTCTACGTGCTATACATGTTTAAGGATCTCTTTGGTTTGGAATTGTAAGAATTATTTCAATTTCTTTATCATAAAAGGAATAATCCACAATTTTGTGAATATTTTAATAATAATCGATGATTTTGCATTAAATTTACATTTAGAAATTTAATTTTATAACTTTTATCAGCGGCGGCGGCGGCGGCGGCCGCCGCATTACTCCTGGTTTCATGTGATAAAATTCTCAAATAAATAGTTTTAATTTCATCTAAAATTGATTTAACCGCAAATTTTTAATTATTCAAACATTTTAGAAATAAAAAATATGTTTGCAATTTATTTTGACAGATCGGTTGCCATCATTTGTCACTAAACAAATTCATCAAATATGATTATACTTATAGATTTATTAGTAATTACATAATTATATTCTCGGAATCGATAAAATGTATTAATCCTAATGCAAAATATTGAATACTGAGAATAAATGTATTTAATGCATATTGAATATTAGCTTTTGGGTTAAATTATTTTATCATCAAAGCATCACAAGGAAATACGTTGTCGTTTTGATAGTAATACTGAGCAGAATTACTATTATCATGACAAATTATATAGTAGGGTAAAACTAACCTGTCTCACGACGGTCTAAACCCAGCTCACGTTCCCTATTAGTGGGTGAACAATCCAACGCTTTGTGAATTCTGCTTCACAATGATAGGAAGAGCCGACATCGAAGGATCAAATAGTGACGTCGCTATGAACGCTTGGCCGCCACAAGCCAGTTATCCCTGTGGTCTATAAGCATACAGCATGTTTGGACAATCCAAATTCCTGTATGTATTACAAGGAAAAGTTATTTCCAAGACCAAAATAGAATGCTATTATGAAGCTTATAAAGAGTGAAATACTAAAATTACAAGACAAAAGCCCTTTTATGGACTTTGTAATCTACTCCACACGAAAAAAAGGAGGGTTAGTAATAATAAAGATAACCAACGAGCAGACAATCTAAATGGTTAACAGAACAGCAAAATTTTTAAATAGCAGCCATAAGGAAATCAGAGCTATAATATACGAAGTTTCAAACCTAAGAGAAAAAGAAATAAAAACCATAGAAGAAGCCTTAAAATGGTTAGAAAGAACTAACAAGTATAAGAAGAATTCGAAAGCCAAAACAAATTGGATAGCAAGAGTTAGAGAGGCCTTTCAGACCCTAGAAAAGAAACATAAGATCAAAGTCAAATTCTTTGTCAAAGAAAACGTTATCGGATATAAAATAAAATGCGAAACCCAAGAAAAAACAGTCGAACTCGATGACTCAAGAGAATTGTCTAAGACTCTACATTGGATGATAAAAGAAGCCTACTATAAAGAATGGAAAATGCCCAGGGGCCTCCCGGATGTAAGATGTTATATGTAAATATGAAGTGGACTAACCAAAGAGGAGGGTTAGGAAGCACAAAACACCGAAAATGCGAAGAAAAAGAATCAGAAAGTCATGTAATAAACCACTGCTCTTACGGTAATTGTAGCAGAGTAGAAAAGCACAACTACATGCTAAAAGAGCTAGCAGATGAACTAAAAACAGAGGAATATTAACTTTGAAAAAGACTCTGTCCCAAAAGAAGCAAAGGAAAACTTAAGACCAGATTTGGTAATAAAACTAAAAGAGAAAATTATGATAATGGATATCAAATGTCCATTTGATGAAGAATCAGCTGTAGAAATGCCAGAAACAAGAATATGGATAAATACAGAGAATTAGCCAAAGACATGCGAGCCAAAACTGGGTTACAAACAACAGTCTAAACTTTCGTTGTCTGTTCTTTAGGAACCTGGGATGAAAGAAACAATGATATCTTAAGGCGAATTGGAATCAGATATGAAGACTCGAAAGAAATGACACAAAAGATGATACAAAAAGCAATACACGGATCAAGGAAAGCCTATGACCAGTATAGAAACTTCAGCAATGGATAAAACCAACCAAGGTACAATAAGATGATTTGTGGACTCATCTAAAAAATGACCATCTGGAAACCAATCGACCCTAGCTATCAGGGTTGCTGATGGAAACAGTAAAGCACCTGATGGTTAACAAATCTGTATAAATATCCTCGGATATTTATAAAGTGAATTGAAAGGACACCGGTAGTAAAAACATTAGTTTTTTTCTGACACATCTTGTTACAAACTCTATAAAAATCAAAAGCATCGATAGGCCGCGCTTTCACGGTCTGTATTCGTACTGAAAATCTAGATCAAAGAAACTTTTTCCCTTTTAGTCAACATTAGGTTTCTGTCCTAGTTGAGCTTCCCTTGGGACATCTGCGTTACCATTTGACAGATGTACCGCCCCAGTCAAACTCCCCACCTAACACTGTTTGGTATGCTCTTTAACTTTTAATCAGAGATGAAGTGTATTCTCTTCAATGTACGTTCCATTACACCCATTACAAGTAAAATGATATTCAAAATCAGGACATGTACCAAATGGTGTCATTGATTTATTATTGGATATTTCATGAACTTTACAGGACTTAATAATAATTTTAACATTGACAATTCCAATATGGCTTCTAAATTGATTTTCTAAAATTTTTGAAAACCCTCAAAAGACAGTAAAAACTATAACATAAGCAACATCATTTATTTCATCAAATTTAACATTATTGTTCTATGTTAAATGATGTTATGAATGAGCATTGTTTACAAGTATGTGTTGAATGGTGTATCGAAAATTCTATTTTGCAAATAAAATCTAAAGAGGATGCACATATAAAAAAATTACTAATTTGGGTAAATTTGAGTTTTAACGGAGGAAGAAGAGAGCATTTTAAAATTTGGTCCAAATCAATTGTCAATTTTCTTTCAATAATGAATGGTATCAGCAAATAGATGGAGTCGCTATGGGTTCCTCTGTAGCACCAACGATGGCATCAATATTTTTGGCTAGTTTGGAAAAGAAAATTGATTCCCTTCAATTTGAGAAACCCATTGTTTATAAAAAGTATGTGGATGATATTTTTCTTGTATTTGAAAATCAGAAACATGTAGACACGTTTTTGCATTTTATGAACAGTTTACGTAAGATCATTTTATTCACATGTGAAACGGAGAGAAAGTCATCAATTGCGTTTTTGGATTTGTTAATTAGTCATGTATTAGTAATGTAAGCATAAGGAATTTACATACCACATCACTCGATAACATATAGATTCATTTAGTTATTATTTATTTAATTGATTAATTTAAATATATTCTCACGCATATCTTACATGAAAATAAGCTAATAATTTTTGAAACCAGTTTTGTTGAATTCATTAATAATCTCATTGGTCTTTAGTTATTATTTTTACTATGGGAACGATTAGTAGTTAGAAATAATGGGAATAAATTACACAAACTTGTGGGCTTTTATAAATGGAATACCTATTTTGCGTTTGCTGATTTGGGTATCGGGAAATATCTAGCAGTAAGGGGGTCAAGGAATATCCGTGCATCCTGTCATTGTCAGCCTCGGGTGGAATTGAACTGGAAATCGGGAAATGTCTAGCAGTAAGGGGGTCAAGGAATATCCGTGCATCCTGTCATTGTCAGCCTCGGGTGGAATTGAACTGGAAATCGGGAAATATCTAGCAGTAAGGGGGTCAAGGATTATCCCTGCATCCTGTCATGGTCAGCCTCGGGTGGAATTGAACTGGAAATCGGGAAATATCTAGCAGTAAGGGGGTCAGGAATATCCCTCCATCTTGTCATGGTCAGCCTCGGGTGGAATTGAACTGGAAATCGGGATATATCTAGCCGTAAGGGGGTCAAGGAATATCCGTGCATCCTGTCATTGTCAGCCTCGGGTGGAATTGAACTGGAAATCGGGAAATGTCTAGCAGTAAGGGGGTCAAGGAATATCCGTGCATCCTGTCATTGTCAGCCTCGGGTGGAATTGAACTGGAAATCGGGAAATATCTAGCAGTAAGGGGGTCAAGGATTATCCCTGCATCCTGTCATGGTCAGCCTCGGGTGGAATTGAACTGGAAATCGGGAAATATCTAGCAGTAAGGGGGTCAAGGATTATCCCTGCATCCTGTCATGGTCAGCCTCGGGTGGAATTGAACTGGAAATCGGGAAATATCTAGCAGTAAGGGGGTCAGGAATATCCCTCCATCTTGTCATGGTCAGCCTCGGGTGGAATTGAACTGGAAATCGGGATATATCTAGCCGTAAGGGGGTCAAGGAATATCCCTGCATCCTGTCATGGTCAGCCTCGGGTGGAATTGAACTGGAAATCGGGAAATATCTAGCAGTAAGGGGGTCAGGAATATCCCTCCATCTTGTCATGGTCAGCCTCGGGTGGAATTGAACTGGAAATCGGGAAATGTCCAGCAGTAAGGGGGTCAAGGATTATCCCTGCATCCTGTCATGGTCAGCCTCGGGTGGAATTGAACTGGAAATCGGGAAATGTTCAGCAGTAAGGGGGTCAAGGATTATCCCTGCATCCTGTCATGGTCAGCCTCGGCTGGAATTGAACTGGAAATCGGGAAATGTCCAGCAGTAAAGGGGTCAAGGAATATCCCTGCATCCTGTCATGTTCAGCCTCGGGTGGAATTGAACTGGAAATCGGGAAATGTCTAGCAGTAAGGGGGTCAAGGATTATCCCTGCATCCTGTCATTGTCAGCCTTGGGTGGAATTGAACTGGAAATCGGGAAATGTCTAGCAGTAAGGGGGTCAAGGAATATCCGTGCATCCTGTCATGGTCAGCCTCGGGTGGAATTGAACTCTATTAACGAGTACACCTGGGGTACACTGTAAAATGGTCAATCAACTATTAAAGCTACATTCTATATAGAAACCCAGTACAATTTATTTATCATTCATTTTTATCGATAGCTAAAGTTATTATTTATAGTAATAGTAAATGTTTCTCATTTTGTGTACAACTTTAGAATTAATGTTGAGAGGCGCACCGGCTCAGAGAGTTACATTGAATTTGATGACAGGTTATACAGATAATTTCTATTATTTCTATTTTGTTTTACCATTTCTTTTTGGGTTTTTTATTCAAATATTTCTGTAAAATGTCAATGTTGAAGTTATCAGCATTATTGATTTTCAATTATGATTACGGTTAAAAAGCACCATAAGTGCACCATATTTATTCTGATGATAAATCTTCAGCACACTCTTTTATAGCTACAAGAAAATATTTACAACTTATGCTAGAAGCTCCCATACTGTATTTTCTTCCTGCGTCACGTCTTGTGATCTTTTCGGTTTATCCAGAGCCGAGCGATGATTTTTCAAAAATTTTACATTTGAGCAGATCGTCCTAAAATCCGAAACGTGTTTAACAGTGAGAGAAGATCTTTTCGTTGTAACGATATTAGTCATCGAACTAAAAGCTCTTTCAGCCTGAGCGCTGCTAATTGCGATTGTTTCTATAATGACCTCGGCTTTGTTCACGATGTTGGGAATGTCGATTTGGCATTTTCCAGTCAGTGCGTTTTCTACTAAATCTCTAAAATCATTTATTAAAATCCATCGGTAAAGTATGTTACACTCAAATCTCGCAAGCTGAAAAAACATCGAGCTTTCCTATATTTTACTTCTTTATTTACCAAATTTCTAAAAGAATGAAGAAATCTTATATTTCAACTAAAACAATATTCACTACAAACTTTTGGCATTTTTGAGTATCAAATTCCACTTTATAATGCCGAAGCCGAAAATTTGTGTTTGGTATAATAAATATTGAATTTTTGTCAAAATGAAAATAAACAAAATATCATTTAAAACGAATCAAAGGTGATCGATGAAAAATGTTTCCAAATGATCCGATTTTGATCACGGTAAATAAATATAATTAATCATTTTATTGTGAAATTTTTCACATTAACAGTTTATAATTCGAATTTAAATAAATAATTAAGTTGAATTCTTTTTCGACTTTAGTTTATTGTTGCGAAAGTGTACTATCGTTCGGTCAGTGTGTTCATCAAATAATCTGACAAATCTCTCCCAGAAAGATCCATTCTGTAAATTGCATGAGGCAGAGCATAACCTTTATAAATCGGCATAGTAAACGATACACCATTTCCAGATTTCACAATGATAACCGTTGTACGCCTATAAAGACGCATATAAAGAAAGCTTTGCTTGAGTTGCATCTTTGACTATATTGAAGACCATTTCTTCACAATCAGCTAACGGAGTTGTGTTTGTTGCAGCAGTCGATTTGGCTTGAAAAAAGGCAACTTTATCGCTGCGTTCATTGTCAACATTTGGTCATAGGTCACTTGGTCACAGGACTAATACTTATAGCTCATTTGCTCCCTGGACTAATACTCATATGTCACTTTGTCACAGGACTAATACTCATAGCTCATTTGCTCCCTGGACTAATACTCATATGTCACTTGGTCACAGGGCTAATAGTCATAGCCATAAGGTCATAAAGATGAAGGTTCATACGATCTTTGGTCACATTATTATTTTTTAAATAAAAATACTGTTTGATTCACAATCTAAAAATAATAAAATATCAGCCAAAATATTTCAAATGAAAAAAAATGTATTTAGATAAATTCAAAAACCTGCGCAAATCATCAATTTCAAGGCAGCGTTTCAAACCACAGCTCAGACAAATCAAATAACTTTAATTCCAAAAGTTCGAATAAAACCAATAATTCCAAGAGTTCTGGATGCTAGCACAATCATCCCATCTTGTTTTTAAGTGTAGAAGGCTCTTTGGTGCTCATAGGTTTTCCTTGAACCCTTTCGATCATCTTTTCCTAGGTTTTTGAGTAATCCTTGAAATTGAAGCCGATTTTTCTTAGTAGCTTCTTCTTTCCTTTGTCCCAAGTTCCGAATGAGCAGACCACAAAGGTCTGAAGAGTTGTTTGGATTCTGGTCTCCTCCTGGATTTGTGATGCCAACTCTCTGTATTTATCGTCTCTAATATTATAAAAAATTTGAATAAATCCGAATAAAAAAGTTTTATACAGAATATTTTAAAATTCTATTTGCATTTTTATAAAAAATTTAAATAAATACATAGAAATTTTGAAATTCTTTTATTAAACTTTGGATATTTTTGGGTTTTCTACATTTTGCCTAGTTGGGGTTGATTTAGGTAAACTTTAAAATCTTTAAAAATTTATCTAAATTAATCCAAGCCAGGCAAAATGTCGAAAATCCAAAATAAATTCTATTGATTTGCACAATAACTCATATTATATAAGACATTATTATCCAATGAAATCAGGTATATTTTAATTAATTTAAAGATTGTATTTGGGCAAGTTTCAAAGAAATTTACTGCTACAGATAAATACTCTATTTAATAAAAATTATTATATTAAAACTTTTTAGATTTTCTTTATGGTTAATTGTTTTCGTTATTTTCCTTTTAGTATTACATTAATTTTCTCTGTTCAGAATCACTCCGTTTTTTTTAATTTCATTATTACTTTGTAGATTTGACGCTGAAATTCTCATGAGATTCGTATTGACTGTGAAAAAGAATTATAGAAAAGTTCCATATCATAATTGGAATCATGCCTTTTCGGTAGCGCACGCCATGTATTCTTTGTTGAAGACTTGCAAACATCGATTTACGCTTTATGAAGTGAAATCTTTGAATGTGATTCCGTAATAATACATTTATAGGCTTTAGCTTTGTTTATTGGGAGTCTTTGTCATGATTTGGATCATCGAGGTAAAACCAACCAATTTATAATGCAAACCTCGGGACCTCTTAGCGCTTTGTACTCTACCTCAACAATGGAGCATCATCACTTTAATATGACTATCACAATATTGCAAGTAAGAAATTATATTTCTGAATGTGCAAAATATGGAAATGGTGATAAATATTCTCATAAATATGATTTCGGACATGATTGAAAATCTCATAAACCAATCTATCAATGCAATTGCAATGACATTTATCTTTAGATTCTTTACCGACACGGACTGGAGGTCTAGTAAATTTGCAACGAACGGCAAATAAAGCAGACAGTGTAACTCGATTTATTTCAGGGAAAATACTAAATGTTCATAAACTCAAATAGAGCAAACCGAAACTCTAAACAATAAATCAATTTACACAATTCAAGAATCTAAAAAGCCAAAATGGCATAAATTATTGGACCTATGACTATGAGTCGTTACGCCATATTGGGTTAAGGAGTTATGGTCACTGGACTGATAGTCATAGGTCACTTGGTCACTGGACTGATAGCCATAGGTCACTTGGTCACTGGACTGATAGCCATAGGTCACTTGGTCACTGGACTGATAGCCATAGGTCACTTGGTCACTGGACTGATAGCCATAGGTCACTTGGTCACTGGACTGATAGCATAGGTCACTTGTCACTGACTGATACCATAGTCACTTGGTCACTGGACTGATAGCCATAGGTCACTTGGTCACTGGACTGATAGCCATAGTACTGGTCACTGATAGCATGTCACTTGGTCACTGGACTGATAGCCATAGGTCACTTGGTCACTGGACTGATAGCCATAGGTCACTTGGTCACTGGACTGATAGCCATAGGTCACTTGGTCACTGGACTGATAGCATAGGTCACTTGGTCACTGGACTGATAGCCATAGGTCACTTGGTCACTGGACTGATAGCCATAGGTCACTTGGTCACTGGACTGATAGCCATAGGTCACTTGGTCACTGGACTGATAGCCATAGGTCACTTGGTCACTGGACTGATAGCATAGGTCACTTGGTCACTGGACTGATAGCCATAGGTCACTTGGTCACTGGACTGATAGCCATAGGTCACTTGGTCACTGGACTGATAGCCATAGGTCACTTGGTCACTGGACTGATAGCCATAGGTCACTTGGTCACTGGACTGATAGCCATAGGTCACTTGGTCACTGGACTGATAGCCATAGGTCACTTGGTCACTGGACTGATAGCCATAGGTCACTTGGTCACTGGACTGATAGCCATAGGTCACTTGGTCACTGGACTGATAGCCATAGGTCACTTGGTCACTGGACTGATAGCCATAGGTCACTTGGTCACTGGACTGATAGCCATAGGTCACTTGGTCACTGGACTGATAGCCATAGGTCACTTGGTCACTGGACTGATAGCCATAGGTCACTTGGTCACTGGACTGATAGCCATAGGTCACTTGGTCACTGGACTGATAGCCATAGGTCACTTGGTCACTGGACTGATAGCCATAGGTCACTTGGTCACTGGACTGATAGCCATAGGTCACTTGGTCACTGGACTGATAGCCATAGGTCACTTGGTCACTGGACTGATAGCCATAGGTCACTTGGTCACTGGACTGATAGCCATAGGTCACTTGGTCACTGGACTGATAGCCATAGGTCACTTGGTCACTGGACTGATAGCCATAGGTCACTTGGTCACTGGACTGATAGCCATAGGTCACTTGGTCACTGGACTGATAGTCATTGGTCACTTGGTCACTGGACTGATAGCCATAGGTCACTTGGTCACTGGACTGATAGCCATAGGTCACTTGGTCACTGGACTGATAGCATGGTCACTTGGTCACTGACTGATAGCATGGTCACTGGTCACTGGACTGATAGCCATAGGTCACTTGGTCACTGGACTGATAGCCATAGGTCACTTGGTCACTGGACTGATAGTCATAGGTCACTTGGTCACTGGACTGATAGTCATTGGTCACTTGGTCACTGGACTGATAGCCATGGTCACTTGGTCACTGGACTGATAGTCATTGGTCACTTGGTCACTGGACTGATAGTCATTGGTCACTTGGTCACTGGACTGATAGTCATAGGTCACTTGGTCACTGGACTGATAGCCATAGCTCACTTGGTCACTGGACTGATAGTCATAGGTCACTTGGTCACTGGACTGATAGCCATAGGTCACTTGGTCACTGGACTGATAGCCATAGGTCACTTGGTCACTGGACTGATAGTCATTGGTCACTTGGTCACTGGACTGATAGCCATAGGTCACTTGGTCACTGGACTGATAGCCATAGGTCACTTGGTCACTGGACTGATAGCCATAGGTCACTTGGTCACTGGACTGATAGTCATTGGTCACTTGGTCACTGGACTGATAGCCATAGGTCACTTGGTCACTGGACTGATAGTCATAGGTCACTTGGTCACTGGACTGATAGCCATAGCTCACTTGGTCACTGGACTGATAGTCATAGGTCACTTGGTCACTGGACTGATAGTCATAGGTCACTTGGTCACTGGACTGATAGCCATAGGTCACTTGGTCACATTATTAGTTTTTAAACAAAAATACCGTTTGAGTCACAGTCTGAAAATATTAAAGTTCCAGTCTCGATTTAAAGTTTAAATAAAAAGCCAAATGAGTTTCAAATATATACATGAACAAGTAAACAGAAACCGTAACTGTGCAAAGTCCTAAATTGAATGACGCGATAGAAATGCGGTTGCTAGTATAAATGTGCGTATATATGTTTGGTCATATGTTGGATGGCTTTGACGACTCCAGAAACACATTCTAGGTACAGGGTTTTCTCTTTGATGCTGTCGAGTCTCAGACCATCAATAAATCTTCACAACGTTAAATGGCTACATTGAAAGTCATATTCCTTTGACTATTTATCCTATGACCGTTCGTGTTATGCCCAAATGTCTATATGCCCAAATGGCCCCTGACTATAAGTCGACTCTACACCTTATATTCAAATAGATCTGGCTAGAGATTCACGATTTCTTTGTGGAAGGAAATGATTTTTATAAAAAATATTTCATGTTTAAAAGTTGCTTCCTTACGAAATCTTATATTACTTATAAAAATAAGTAGTATAAAACCTCCGGAAAGATCTGCATTTTGTCTGTTTAAATTATTTATATAAATTATTATATAAAAAAACATAAAGCGATTATAGAAATAAAAATTATTGTAATGTTTATGTTTCACTATGAAATATTATTGTAAATAAATTATTATAATAAATGCAAACACGGGCGAGGCCAAATACAGCAGCTGGTTATCATTAAATATCTAGCAAATAATGATTAATGAATGACCACAACTGTCATTATCGATACAGCTCATGCGTAAATAATCTTTACCGTAACGCAATGTTATCCAATGTCTTATAAAACAAATTCAATGAGACGAGAGTATTAGTTAAGCGCAGCAAAACTATCTATCGCTACATCGGTGTCCACTTGCATGTCTTGCTGAATGTATAATAATAATCTCTCATCTTTCATTCGATTTCTCAGGTAGGTTTGCAATAACTTGTGGGAGCTAAATGATCTTTCGGAAGTGCATTTGGTAACTGAGAAAGCACTGAAAATGCGAGGAAGAGTATGAGTATTCTGAAGCCTTGATAGCAGATGAAGGTCATCTTTCTAGAGGCATTTTTCTAAGCTTAGCTCTGAAGACTAAAACGATAAGCAAGGATTGATCAGCAATTACTAACTGTCGCACTGTTTAAGGCCTATAAAACATTAAACCAATAATTTAGCAATACAGTAAAACCCCGTTTAACACGGTGGATACGTTCCATCAAAGTAGAGCGTAATGCGAAACAGCGCTAAACGAGGCTATCTTAACACGTTTTCTTTTTGCGTTCTTTTAGAAGTTGTTGATAAGTGGATAAAGCATCTATAACATCTTGCTTTTGAACTCTTGTAAAAATTTGGATCATTTTCAACAAATTGGTCCATAATTTCAGTTATAGTGATCAAACTCCTTTTCACAAACGACATCGAAAGTTCTTTTTGATATTCTTCGAAATCACTACTACCAATATTCTTGTTTTCTTCTTGCGCATTTAATTCCTTGAGCTCATTATTAGAAAAACTAGCTTCTGTTTCTTGAACTTATTTTTCGACGTCTTCCACATTTACCTCATCTAAACTATCTGCAACCTTTCAGGAGCCAGGTTATTTTTGTATTAGAATCAGTACCACCTCTCGCATTGTCTAGGACCTCCGGCCAGAGTATATCAACGATTGGGCTATGGCTGCTATTAATCAGTTTTAGAAACTGGTTTAAGGTTTGAATCCGCCATGTTCTTTATCTGAGTAAATTACACCGTCCATAAATGGGTTCTTTTACAGAAGGTCAAGTACTCCTTTTTCTTTGATCATCATTCTGATTTTCTTGTCAAAGGTCTCTGCGTGGGTTTTTACTATAGTTTCTGCCTGTAATGAGAAGATGAACTTGGAATGGCTTGAGATCTGATATCCTTCCAGTTTCTGAAGTGCTCTTAAAAGAGAGTTAAAGATTAGTTTTGTTTTATCTTCCTCTGCGATAAAGAGTTTTTTTAGGTCATTCTTTTTTGGATCTCCGATTCTGGCTTCTAGGTAGGTATATGTAACAGCTCATACGATTCTCGAGGAAAAAAGAGCGAGCCCCAGTTAAAAATTTCATAGCTCGCCACTGGAAATAGCGCTTATTAAAATAATATTTTATATTTTACTTACAAATTGTAAGTAATTTGAATTAATTGTTTTTCGATTTTGTAAGTTTTCTCTAATATAAAGAATTTAGCTAAATTTCGTTTAGTTTTGTACTTTATTTAAAACGCAATTGATTAACTTTATTTTTATTCGACCAACTTTTTATTGCCAATTTAATTACTCGCTTTGCGTATTTGTATAAATTTTCTCCAAATTCCGCTTGTTGCCCATAAAATAATGAGTTGATCTAGATAAATAATTTGTGGGCCATTTAGGTTGTCATCGCGCTTACCAACACTTGACTGCCCATTTCAACTGAATTTCTCTCTGTTCCCCTTGATTTTGGCTGGTTTAAATAATCAATTAATTAATTACTTTATTTTTCTCATCTAAATTTTATTTGCTATAAATATTTTTCCATTTAAAATTTGTTATTGAAGGGCTTGCTTAATGTGAATCCGTGTGTTATTTAATGCGCTTTGGTGTATAAATTGACCGTGTTGCCCCATTCCTATAATATTTGCACAAAATCTTTGATTTCCATTTCTGAAATACCCTCACCGTGACCATTACCGTGACCATCACCGTTACCATCACCACGACCCTCACCGTAACCATCACTACGACCTACACTGCGACCAACATCATCATTATTGCTATTATTATTATTTAATTTCATAATTTTGTTGATAGAAAGATGGTCACAATATTTTTAGTCACTTATCACCGCAACCCTCGCCGTGATCATCACCGTAACCATCACCGTTACCATCGCCACGACCCTCACTGTGATCATCACCGTAACCATCACCATGACCATTACCATAACCCTCACAGTGACCATTACCGTAACTATCACGACGACCTTCACCGCAACCCTCACCGTAACCATCACCATCATTATTGCTATTATTATTATTTAATTTCATAATTTTGTTGATAGAAAGATGGTCACAATATTTTTAGTCACTTATCACCGCAAAATTACAAAAAGGTTTTGGGCCATATAAAGCATTGCATTCTTGCGACAGATTTGGCCAAGTTTTTTGAGTATCGGCAAGTAATAGAAAAAACGCCAAATTACACAAATAATAAAATAAATTCAAATAGGTAATTTTTACCGGGTTCAATATTAATTCTCTAAATCCGTGTAATTATTGACTTGCAGGCTGTTGCACATGGCTTTATCAATGACTTTCTGTGACTTGTGCTCCATGTTCAAGTCCTGGGACATGCAGTTGACATTGGTGATGATTATAATGCGCGAGTTTTGGACTCAAGTATTATTTGATAGATTCTATTAATAATTTGGGATATAATTTCTCAATTCAATGAGTAGGGTGATGAGGAGAAGTCCATTGGGCAACTGCCAATTAGATTAATGGACAGAGATTACAAATTAGAACTGCCTGAAGGCCAAGTGAGCCTATGTTACATGGTGGTGATCAATTAAGATTTCCTAGGTCGGATTCCTTTCATGTGTTTGTTTGCCGTGTTATCGAATGTTGAGCAATATCATGCCGGAGTCCGGAGTGATTATTGCTGAAGCAGAAAACAATTTAAAGCAATGGACATATCTAGCTGGACTTCCCGAATCTGAGAAGGCTGTACAGTTGCAGGAAATGGAGGACTATGTAGAAAAAGTGATTAAAGAAAAAAAGTTGCACGTTCGATAAATTTTATTCCATCTTAGAAATCGCACAAATTTCTAAATTCTTGAATAAATTTAGAAATTTGTTTTCAATAATCATATTTTTAAATTAAAAATTTTGTACTTTCATCGGTTTGGGGGTCACAGAGGAGAGGTCAGTGATTAATAGTATCATTATCATCACAGGGTTTCTCACACTATTATGGAAACGTTTCAAGCTATTTTGAAAATTAATTACTTTGCTTACTTTTTACATAAACAGGCAAAATTAAGCCAAATAATAATGTTCTTGCTTAAAAATATTTATTAACTTTAATGACATTCGCAATCAATGTAATAATCTTTGCAATCAATTAATTAAATAATCGTTGTAATCAATGTAATAATCTTCGCGATCAATTTAAAAATCAATTTTTTTATATGAAAAAATGGTCAATAAAAAATTCTATTTAATTTTTTTAAAATAAATAATTTTTAAATAATGATTATTAAAATTTATCAACAAAAATTCACTTAATATTCACTTAAATAATTGGCCATGCTAAAAACAATATTAAAAAAATTTAAAAACTGAGTAATTTTACTTTAAAAAATATTTAAAAATAATATGTAACTATGATTTTTTATTGTCAATATTTAATTTTAATAATTGAGAAATTCTTCCTTATTAAGGCATTTGGTGTGTTAGACTACATATTCCAAAAATAACTTTCACAATCAATGACTGTCACATTTTGTGACCCAGACTTGATAGCTTCCATTAGTAGGTCAATTTGAGCCCTGCGCCACCCTTAGTTACCGCTAGCAACTAAACCACCACCACTAGCGAAAACTCATAACGAAGGATATTGATTTCACCGACTATTTATTTTAAAAGATTTTTGTCTCTCATTAAGTGATCATAGAGAAATCATTTATAGATATTTTATTATAAAGTAATATTTGGGTTTTAAAACACAAATATTGAGCATTAAAAACGGAAATTGATTCCAGGATATAAACTTGCTTTTAATTAATTTTCAAAATTGAGTGAAAAACCCTTTCTATGAATTTGGACTATTGCCAAGGTTTCGATTTATTTATAAAATCAAATTTTTTCGTGTGCTCGCATTTTATTTTTATAAATGTTTTCCAGTAGCACAGATTTGTGTCAGTAAATCTTTCCGAAACTATAGAAATCTGAACAATGTTTTTCTATATATTCTATTTTATTGAAATTGATCGCCTTTAACGTTGAAACTGACAACAGATTATTGAAAAATTATCTCTCCACAACAGAATTTGTTCCATGTGCATAATTTCGTGATCTAAATTGTTACTTTAAAATAATTCGACCCAACGTTGCTGTGAACATATTTCTGTGTAGCCTGTCATTTGAAGTAAAAATGAAAATATCGCCATAAATACGGACAAGTAAGGAATCTTGACGTAATCATCACTTCTTGGTAACACTGTAAAGCTATATAAGATATAGAGCCAACTATAAACTTATTTCATAAAAATTTATCAATATCCCTGACAATAAACGAATTAATTTTTCACTTTCGTTTTAGAAGCATTTACAAATTAGAGTGAGGAAGTTAGTGATTCTTCAGCAGTATGGAAATTTCCTAGCGATTAAAGGGACAACAAAAATAACCACCAATACCAAGTGTAAATTGTAACATATTTCGATTCAATTTCACGGGATTTTTGACATTGGAAAATAAATTTATTGTTTGTAATGAAGCCTACAAAATGAATTAATATAAATCTTCATTCTACTCTACACATTTATAATAAGGTTTGACATTAACAAATTGAGAACAATAATCCCTACAAACAGAATAAAGTTGAGCAGATAACTGAGCACAATAAAAAACTAAACAATAACACCTTTAACTCAATAATATAACGTCGATATCAGGTACATTTTTAAACATAAAATTTAAAATGTTAACAAAATAATATTAGTCAATCAAATAAGTTGCGCAGTTGCTGCAGGAACATTTGCTATATTCAGAAATGAAAACTAAATAAAACAGCATTGTGGCACACAACAAATAAAACATTTTATTAAAAATTAAATAGCTCCGAAGTTAAAATAGTTTCTTGTCCTTGAGAAATAGGAATACGCTCATTAAATCGGACTCGTCATCTCTAATCATTTCAATAAATTTCACATTTTATTCGTAACTTTCTAGTAATCTAAAATAAAATTTTCGTAAATTTGCAAGGAAATTAATAAATAAATCCAAATAAAACATTTCAGATAATAATAAATACGCTCACAAAATCGCACTCGTCATCTATCATCATAAACATCTTTTACTAGGACATTTACACAAGTTAACAATTACCTTTTAAAATATCTTTACTAAGTTTCACATTTCATATCGTAGGTTAAATTAAATCTAAAATAAAATTTAGGTAAATTTGAAAGGAAAATAGTAAATAAAACCAAATAAAACATTTCAGATAATAATAAATACGCTCACAAAATCGCACTCGTCATCTATCATCATAAATGTTTTTGCACAATAAAATATAAGCAGAAAAAATTACCTTTCAAAACATTATTTCTGAATTACATGTAAGTATTTAAACAAATTATAAACATTACTTTTTTTAAATATATTTCCATTGAAGTATTTCACATTCTTAAATTAAAATATAAAATTAAAATAAATTAAAATTTTAAAAAACAAGAAATAGATAATGCAAACAATTAAAAGTTCACAGTCAAAAGTTTAAAAATTAAGAAATCCATCAGAGTTCTTCACATAAGTTGCATATGGTTAGTGACCGACATCTAAGCAGACAATAAACACTTTCAATCGAATATGTTATTCGGCTATGAATAATGGCTCAGCTCACACTTAATAGCCTAGTCGAAGAGTTCAATGTCCGTTTCATTGAATTCCAGTCAAAAGAACTGGTGGGTTACAGGGTTTCCAATCTTGCTTATCCTCCTGGCGACCCTAGTAACGCCATACAAAATGATACTGATCGCCACTTGGCACCCGTTGCTAGGCAACGTTGGTAATGTGTTCAAGTGGTGGATTGCCCGCAAAAATTGAGTACCATTGGCTAGTACTGTAGTTGCTCGGACAACCCTCGGGTTCACGAGCTGTCGATAGAAGACCTGTGCTCGCTTTGCTCTGACCCTCGTAACTATTCAGGATTAGTTCTTAATCGACTGTGGAACGAATTGGCGATGTTGGCATACGGTTATATTAAAATAACAATTCAACTAAGTTTAAAACTATTCTATTCGATCTAAACACATTATCATTTACTGCTTGATGTTTTGGAGTTGTGTTGCACGACGTCGGGCACGTTCCTTACGTCCCGGTCGACGGTTGTTGGTTGTAGTGATGGACTGTTCTGCTGGCTTGGTGGTTGTCTGTGGCAGTTGGGTTGGGGCGAAGATGAGCGGGTAAGTTACCGCTTCACCTTCTCGGCATACCGCTAGGGCGACTTCGAGTCCCCGAATCTGCGTGCGCAGACTCTGGTTGAGTTGCCGTTCTTCTTCCCAGCCTTTCTGGGCCACTGTGAGTCGATGGTAGATCGTTTTCGTCTTTGCGGGATCCGTCCATGTCGCTTTCATATGTTGCATTTCTCGCGTTAATTGGATAATCTGGGCGAGTAATTCCGTGTTTGCTTGTCTCGCGCGGTCCAGTTCCGTTTGCAAGATTCGTAAGGAAGACATCGCTACAATTAAACAGATCGTTTTATTTATTATTGCTCAAGTTGAAAAAAATCATTTATTTCATTTAAACAAAATTGCAAATAATTCCAATTATACAAAAAGAACACACAAATTGCTGAGATTTTAAATCATCCACTACATAGGTTGTCATTATTAAGTCATTCCTCCGGACAGTATCGCTTCAGGCTTCGTCTGAGAGCCTCCACTGTGTAGGGTCTTCGGGTATCCCGGACTGGGCGAGGTGGATAGGCGATGGCGATCCGCCCGGCGAGGATGTCTTCTACCACGTTTGCAAGGTACATCCTCGCCTTAACCACCTGCAAATCTACCTGCTCCTGCACCCTTTCCCACTGGGTGAGGAGGTTCTGTGCATTTGTGTAGGT
This sequence comes from Schmidtea mediterranea, assembly GCA_022537955.1. Lineage (NCBI taxonomy): Eukaryota > Metazoa > Platyhelminthes > Tricladida > Dugesiidae > Schmidtea > Schmidtea mediterranea. Next base: position 1,068,406 of record CM039679.1, on the reverse strand, counting down.
TTCTGCCGCTGGGTATTGTCTTCCTGGGATATCGCAGGGCTCCTTCTCTACGCCTAATATTCTCCAAGCAATCGGATACTGCCATGATTGAGGTATCGGATCTACTGACATCGTGGTCGATGGAGTTAATGACTGACTCTGCGTTCCCACACTCCGTCTGGTGTTTTGTTCGTGTGGCATGCCTAAAACGCTTTATTAATATCTCTGTTAACTTTATCACGTTAAATTGTTAAACAAATAGGGCTTATGTCACTGTTGAGTGTGTCATCTGATTTAATCTTATGGAGTTCTAGTGGCTTTCTATCTGATTGAACTGCTTTCGAAACGGGCGAACTATGTTGATGAAATTACATTTACATGTGGTAAGTCTATTGATCAACTCATTCTATTCAATGATGTCAAGAAATTGTCGAATTGATTTTAAGGATAGCGGCTATATCGATGGGGTAGCGTCGAATGTAAGTAGGGCTTTTAAAGGTCTGGAACTTGCATTCTTTTTTATTTTGTTCATTTATTTAACTTTCATTTTTAGGTTTCCCAATATAAAGTTTGTCATTAAACCTAGCAACTTTTATCGTCACATCCTATGATATAAATTGGTGGATTTTCTAATTCCAATATCGACGTCAATTTTGTTTACCGAATGTTATAACCAAATGATCGTCGGAAGGCGAGAGCGGATGTCGATTCACTGAAGCGTCGACGTATTTGTGGCGTAGCTTCCGGCGGATGTCGTGATTTGAACGGTTGAAAGGAAGTAAGATTATATAGTTGCATCCGGTATTTTACAATATCTCCTTTTAGAATTATCGATTGGCGAATTCGTCGAAAATCTATTCGGGTAAGTTATTCTGCAAATTGATTTGAATATCTTATCGCCATTTTTTAAGGGAATCATTACATTTCGTGCGAAACCTTGATGAACTTTATGCTAGTGGAGTATTTTCTCTTTATGGATTTTTATGCATTCGACATTTTCGTGAGTTAACAATTTGTATGTTTTTTTAAAATAAAAGTTTTTTCTTATTTTTAAAACGCTGATTTTTATAATGATGTTGATTTAATTTCAACGGTAATATGTTAATTTAATTTCAACGGTAATTCATGTATTCTGTTTTCTGTCTCTGAACTTGTTTCATTTTTAGAAAACCTTATCACAAACTTATAAATCATTTCAGTTAGGTTTAGGGATGATTGTAATAACTTAGTTCGGTTTCGCTACTCAGTTTTTTCGCCTACCTTTTTTTTCACTAATTGATTCAACCTTTACTTCAACTCTATAAAACTATATTGATATCATTGCTTCAACCTTTATTTTAATTCGGTGAATCTACCTTAATATTAACATCATTGCTAATTTATTCTACCTTGATTTTAATTCTACGAAACTATTTTAACATTAACATCATACTAGTAACTTCATGAATCTAGTTTGACCTTTACTAAGGGAACCATTTGCTTTTATTCGAGTCGTTTAATTTTAATCACGGAATGACTTGGTTGTTCGGCATCGCCCTTTAATTCAATTAATGTATTTTTATTAACCGAGGAACTATTTAACCAATAAACTAATATATGAAAGCTCTGATTCTAATCTATAACTACGTTAGCTCTAATTGTTTCAATCATTTAACCATAAAGTGTGTATATTTACGCAAAATTCCTTTAATTCTTTCCAAAAGTGAAACAAATTCAGTTTAATTCAGAAGTTATTTGTCTTTAATTATTAATCAATCATTTAATCTAATCGAGTTAATAAATTATTTATTGAATAATTTTCCCATTTAATTTAGTATACCAATGATTAGTTTATTACACGTTATAGGTTTCAATTAGTTATATCAACGATTTTAATTTGTTTTACCCCCGTACCCTTTCCTTTTAATAGACCTTAGGCGCATTTTGTGTTCATATTATATTTACTGAGTGCCCACTGGACTACTCGGTGTGATGATTTTAAGCCGTTTGTAGTATGATTTTAGGTCGATTTTACAGAATTGAGAAACGAGGAAGCAGCCAGAGACTTCTTCCTTATTTCTCGCTTCAGCTATAGGGATAATATTGACGTTACGACCGCTGCGTTGCGCACGCTGAGTCTTCACGGGTACATATCATTGGCGGTTTTCCACGCACTTACATGCATCTGTACTATGTAGATTTTACTATCTTGCGTGATGTGTTGGCTGTGGGCCGGAAAAATTTTGACATTTAAAATTTATAAAGACATATAAAACAAGTTATATATGTTAATAACACTTATTAATTATAAAACAAACTAATTACCCATTTTTAACCATTCCATAAATTGAAAAACATCATAGCATAAAATAACATAACATAACATAAATGCCTCTCTCCCCACGTCGCCGCCGAGCAGAGCTCTATAGAGATGCTATGGACGTGACGTGGAAAGAGGGTTCCAACCATAAATATTTCTCACCTAGATAATAATTGAAAATAACTGTAAATTCGAAATAGCTTCAAACAATTAAGATTTTCAAAAATAGTTAAAACAATTCTCAAAGTGGTTTTCAAGATTTGAAAATATGGTTAAGTTAAATGTGAAAATGGATCAGTATATATACCTAATTTTATGGTGTGTGAAATTTGATGCAGTAAAACAAAATTCGACCTTGTTCTTTTCTAGCAAATTCTATTATTTATTTTTATTATTTTTCGATTTATTTTTATAATTTTTTATTTATAATTTTTATTGAATTATTGCTAATTCAAATTTTTCGATTTAAATTTCACTTTAATGAACTTTAATTGATTTTTTCAATTTCGTCGAATTTGTTGTGTTTTCTTGTTGTATTTGTGTAGGTATCGTGCGGATCTTGGTGCATTTTGTTAATATTTTAATTTATTTTTATGTTTATTATTTTATATTTAATTCTTTTATTTCTCAGATTTTATATGGTTTACTTGATGTTTTAGTGGGTGTATTTAAATCGCGTGTTATTTTTGCGTGTGTATTTCTGATCCATTTAAACATTTTGAAGGCCGTTTACGTTGTGGCCCAACAGAACGGTTCTGTGTCGCTTAAACGTACCACACGGTAACCGTACTTCTACATTAACCTATGGAATTTTTCCTTATCATTTTCCTCCATGAACACTCAGCTCGTTCTTGATTCAAGAATTATCATAAGTAGGGAGTATTTAATTATTGATTAACAAAATTAATGATTAATAATGCTTTATCCTATATCCATATTACTGCTGGGCACTGGTGGGTAATGTGGATTTCGTGGTTTCTAACCTTGACACATTTACTTACAAGCTTTCCTTGCCCACCAATGGTTACCCGTTGCTAGGCAGTGTTGGAACTGCAACCATTGGTTATGAGACCGCTAAAGGTGAGCTCTAACTGTAGAACTGCTAAGGCCCGGCCTCATAGTGGTTTCAACGCGCTACCGATAGAAGGTCTACACCCGATTTACTACTTGGGTCCCTTCTGTGTGAACTTAATATTCATAAGAATTCTATTCGATTTACTTCTTCGATTTCAACTTATCGATTTTTCAAAGTAGGCTATTAAACTTGTTGGGTTTTTATATAGAAAGTCTGTGCTTAGGTCTGACTCCTTGGTGTCCTTCTTTTATCGATTTAATTAACCCAACACAATAAGATTTATTTCCAATTTATATATCACAACTTTATTCACAAAATAATCGATTCAATTCACAATACTCTACAAACTTACTCTGCACGATTTCACAAAATTCAATGCGTAGGGATACGTCTTCCAAAGAGAGATGTCCCTGTCTGGTACGCAATTTGTTTGACTGGTTGATTTATCTTTAAATACTCTCTTCGACCAACTGGCGATTTTGTTGATCTGCCTTTTTTTTCTATACTCATATCGCAACTCAAGTCACCCGCAAACTAAATTGGTTTTGGCATTTTTGACATCTCTGTCCAAAACCAAATTAGTTATTTCTGGGCTCCCGTGGTTTCCATTTGTTTACAATAATTATTTTGGTGGCGGGTTTCTCTTTAATCCCGGTTTTTCTTTGTCAACCAATTTCGTTTTCCGTAATTAGAAAATTTGTTGACGTTTCCGGTTTCTCACACTATTCGGGTTTTCTGTTGGCTCGGACTTCCCATTAGCCAATTAGTTTTTAATTACTTTCTATTTTTATTAAATATTTCCTTCTGGGGACCCCCAATCGATTTAATTTTATTATATTTGAATTTGTCTCGTCATTTGGCATCCGCCCATATCCATTTCCCCCGATAAATATTTATTTTAAAATTTTAATTGATTTTGCCTTTTTAATTATTATTTTGAATATCATTGCTTTTCCATTTTTTTACTTTTGTGCATTTTGTTAACCCCAACAAATTTATAAGATAACAATAAAATAATTGATTTTTGTAATACAAGCTACATATTCCTGTTCTAAACTATGGATGCATTCTCTATTGTTGATTCCGCTCCGTTGCTTGTTGCGAGCGGCGTTTTGCCCGCTCCGCCTTCCCTGGTCATCGCTGAGATCACTGCAGTTTATTACTCACAATAGTTGGGGTTGCAAACAGTGTGGATTTTTCTCCGACGGTTTAGAAAATCAATTAACTTGTTACGATTTATTTTTAACAACATAGTGGGTGTATCAACGTTTAGGCATTATTGTCTTCGGGATCCGTGCATCGCTATTGCGTCTGGTTCACAGGGGTCGATCCTCGGAGTAAGTAATTAATACTTTTCACTTTAATAAATTGGAAATTACCTTCTCTAGTCCTTTCGGAAGTTCTTATGGAAGTTGATTCGATCTCGCTTCTTCGTGGAATATTCGTAGAGTGATCCCGATAATTGTTCGCCATCAGTATAGTTAAAATGGATATTCACGCCCTATCGTGTCCTTATATTGGGGTGAGTGTGTAAATTGACTTTCTCTGACAGCATTCTATTCACCAATACATATTATCTGTCTGCACGCATTCACTTGAATGATATTTATCGATTTATTCCCATTTAATTGCATTTATTTTGCATTCGCTCCATTCATTGGTTGGGGATTTTGGCATTAGAAGCGGGTGTCCAACTGGTTAGGCAGGGAGTAAGGCACATTCCGCAACTGCCGCTGGCACACCTACCAATAGTGCATGCGAGATAAACTGCATGGGTTTCTTGATCGATCGATATTCTTTTGAATGTCAGGTCGAATTTTCTTAAACTGACATTTTTTGGGTTATGTCGTCATTAATTCGATTATGGGTTCGTAATATCACTATTTAATATCGACTATTTGTGTCTCACATGGATATTTATTTTCATCGTTTGCACGGAGTTATCGTTACGGGTTTAAATCGGATCGTTCTCCATTGAATTAAACGAGTAACTTATATACATTCCATTCACTATTATTAGCTTTTAGGGTTCACATCCTTCTAGATGAGATGTGTTCAGGGTCGCGTCCATCGTTCGGATTACCTCAAATGGCGGCTCGCGTACTCCGTTGGCCTCCCTTGGAACAAGTTCGGCAGACTAATGAGATTATTTTCCTGTCAGATAACCTGTGCAACAGCAAAAAAAAGATTATTCGTGTAACTCTTTTCATTTGTTCATTTATTAGTTTTTATTATGAGATGCTCATAAAATTATCAAATACAATATTTTGTACTCTCGTGAATTTAGACTGGTGCTTGCAAATTTCTGTTTCGATATCGTGTACCATCTAACTTGAATAGTCTAACGCTAGTTTAAATCCTCTATATACTTTACATCTAGGGGAAAATGTTAAATAACAATAATCTTTCAAAGATCGCAAATGTCAGGTCGTTCTTTTAGCTCATCTTGGGAATAATTACTCTAGGAAATGAAAGTTCGACTTCTGTGGGAATTTATACGGTGATCTAAATATCGGTTTTGGGACTCATTTAATTGTTTAATGGTTAGGGGATTAATAAAAGTATGAACTCTTACTTAGAATATTATCAAAACTGTGGGCCTGATGCGCGATGATTTTGTGGTTTGGAACAACGAAGCCGAGTTTTTCCTTAAACTGGATTCATTTTTGCCTCTTAACATTCACGATTATTAGTCCGACGTAGCGATCTAGATTTTCTTTAAGTTTCCTACCAAGAATTTTATATCTTTGTTTCTAGTAGACGGGACAACGGAAATAATTTGAAAATCATAATAATTTTAAATTAGAAAGCATAATAATTTGGAAGTCATTCTAAGTTGAAGTCAGGGACAATACTTTGATTTAGCGGTCCTATTAAACCTAAATAGTTTAGATATTAATAAATTAAGTTAGAAAACATAATACATTTGGATAATCATAGAAATCATAGCAACGATTTTGTCATTAATTTCCCGGTCACCTTCCCTTAATTGATCCTAAGCGCATATATGTTGATATTACGAATTTATGAGTGCCCACTGGACTACTCAGTGTTTTGATTTTGAGCCGTTTTGTTACTAATAAATTACTAATAATAAATAACAATAATAAATAATAATAATAATAAAAAAAAAAAAAAAAAAAAAAAAAAAAAAAAAAAAAAAAAAAAAAAAAAAAAAAAAAAAAAAAAAAAAAAAAAAAAAAAATAATAATAAATAATAATAAATAATAATAATAATAAATAATAATAATAATAAATAATAATAAATAATAATAATAATAAATAATAATAAATAATAATAATAATAATAATAATAATAATAATAATAATAATAATAATAATTAATAATAATAAATAATAATAAATAATAATTAATAATAATAAATAATAATAATAAATAATAATTAATAATAAATAATAATTAATAATAATTAATAATAATAAATAATAATAATAATAATAAATAATAATAAATAATAATAAATAATAATAAATAATAATAATAAATATTAATAATAATAAATAATAATTAATAATGATAAATAATAATTAATAATAATTAATAATAATAAATAATAATAATAATGATAATAAATAATAATAAATAATAATAATAATAAATAATAATAAATAATGATGCAAAATGCAAAATATAATACACAAAAAATAAATTGTCCCGACGGGACGCAACAAAATTCTCATCCAATCAAAACGCACAGCAAACACTCGAATAAATGAAGAAGTCATGCTAATTTATTTGCTTGTATACATTCTATCCAATCACAGCCACGAGAATATTTCATTGGTGACATTTCAACACCGGCACGATTCAGTCGGTGTGCGTAAATAAGGCCTTCGAATGTCAGCGGAACGGAAATCATTAACATCATCAACTGGATGATCTAAAACTGTTTCGAGATTGTGTAGAATTCGTCGGGCAACATTGATAAATGCCTCTGAAACATTTTCACCGGTCACTGCCGATGTCTCAATGAACATCAGCTCATTCTCCTGGGCAAATTGAGTTCCTTCGACAAATGAAACTTCCCGTGACTGTTAATGAGAGCGTGAAAATAATGACAAACAATTCGATAGTGACAACAGACCTCGTCGGGCCTGTCAATTTTGTTGCCAACTAAAATGACAATGATCCCATCACCACTGAGCTGTTTCACATCAATCAGCCATTTACTGAGACCATTAAATGATTCCCGGTCGCTCACATCATACACCAGCAAAGCACCAACTGCTTTCCGATAGTAAGATTTTGTCACAGAGCGGAACCTTTCTTGGCCTATGCAATGAATCATTTTCACAACTCTCAACTCAACCAATCAAATCAATGAATTTAATTATAATAATATTAATAATAATAATAACAGTTTCTATAGAAATGACGATAAAATATAATTACATTTATGTCATGCTTGTTTACCTGACGTGCCGACAATCTCGACGTTTTGATAGGCTAATTTTGCGAGGCAAAGTCATATTGCTATTGGATTAAATACGCAAGGAGAAATGCACAGCAACCATAGGAGGTGTCGACAGATATAAGCAGAAACGATATAAGCAATATATTCGGTGATGTCGGACGAGAGTAAATAAATCCCTATGTAAAGTGTAAAATAACTTATTGGATAGTGGTGATGACGTAATTGGGGAGGAGGGGGATGAATCATGAGGATAAATTAGGATTCAGATGATACGGGGAACCAGAATCAATCGCCTAGCAATCCTAGTGAAATTGGAGTTAGCTTATTGGATAGTGGTGATGACGTAATCGAGGGAGGGGGGATGAATCATGAGGATAAATTAGGAATCAGATGATACGGGGAACCAGAATCAATCGCCTAGCAATCCTAGTGAAAGTGGAAGTAGCAAGCGGGAAATACAAATAGAGAAAATCAAAGATTCCTAAATAATAAATTCAAATAATTATTAAAAAGGATAACAAGTAAAAGAAATGGCGTTCCGGAATTCTGAGAAGAATTGAAATAGGAGCAGGAAAATCGGAGAAACATTAAATTTAGAACCGCAGAGATGAAAAGAAGCGGAAACAGAGGTTTATCGGTACAAGAGGCAGTGTAGTGGTAATTGTATCCGACCATGGGCCGTCCATAAATTGATAGTCAGGAAACTTTATTGACTGTAATAAGTTAGAAATTGTTTAAATGAGCAGAAAGTTTTGTTTAAATCATTATTTTCTGTTGCCATCAACTGGCAATCAAACTCTTAGTTTTGCGTTTAGCAACAATTTTCTATTAGTTTCAATTTGCTTTATCCGGATGATTTTTGCGGCAATTATTTGCAGAAGGAAAGGAAAATATTTCAGCCTCAGCTAGGGAAAAAGCAATCAAGAGCAAGTATAGTTACGGTAACCACGCGTTCTTTAAATCCCTATATAAAATGTAAATAGTTTTACATTAACATTTATCAGGGGCCGTCAATAAATGATATTAGAGAACTGTGACGTCACATGTGAAATTTTGTAATACATGTTTTCTCATACGATATTAGAGTGCAGCTGAAATGTCAATAAGGGGATTTGAAACATGCGGCTTTTCAGTGTGGGCACCAAAGGTTTAAGACGTCATATTTGAGGGGGAAATTCTAACGTTTTGTGACGACGTGTGACGAGGGGAGGGATAAAGGGGGGTCAAAATCGGTCAAAATCGCATGACCCCATTTATGGACAGAACCTATTTGCTCACTCTGTGTTGCAATCAGCCCTGAGCTTTCAGCGGTGAGGATTTTGTGTAACTGTATTAACAGCAATGAAATCGATTGTAATTGTAATAGACAATAAATATTGGTAACATCGATAATCTGTTACTAGCAAGGTTGTGTTCCACGGATGGCAAAATTCCCAATGGTTTTGAATAATCTGGACGCTGCTGAAATTGGAATTAATTGATTACAAATGATTGATAACTGACGCGCCATTCCAACCGCAACTATAATCACAATAATCACAATACAAAACCGAAATATATCAATTGAGCCAATAAATCTGCAAATCTCATTTAAATTTCAGACCTTACAAATTGAACAATTAAGTTTTCTTTTTAATTAGAGTTATAATCATATCTATTGTAATAGGCTGTAACACTTCTAGGAACTCTGTAAATGTGTGCTAATTGATCACAATATGGATCACAAGGTTAGATCACAATATTAGGATCTGAGTGAGGGATTATGTGTTTTTAACGATTTTTATTGATTTAAATGTGCAGTTATTGATTTTTAAGTGCAAATATTTTTCGAAAATAATTGAAATATTGATTTAAATGTGCAATTATTGATAAAAAAGTGCGAATACTAATATTTAAGTGAAATTGGAAATTTCCCCAAATCTGGCCATGATGCCGAATTATGACCAAGGACTCACCAAACCGCTTGGTGTGTGTGTGTGTGTGTGAGAAAAATGCATCTCTAATGACCTTACAGACTGAAAATAAATATTTAAACTAAATACAGTTCATGCAAATAAAACCTAATAGCCAAAACTGATCAAAAATATTCAATCAAATAACTATTTAATCAATAATTAACAAACATTGCCGATATGAGCACAATTGACTCAGTTTCACTGCACGCATTGAGCTTCATTCAAAACCATTAAATTTATTAATTACGCAACATTGTTTTTCACTATTTTTAAATATATTAAAATAGATAATAATTGTAAATTTACTCAGTCCCCCTCCTCTCCCCCCCCCCACTCCCACACTCAAAAAAGTGCCCGTATTAATTATCAATTATATAATCAATATATTTCCCGTCATCAAATTCAAATTTTTTTTATCCAATCAATGTAAATAAAATGTTAGCATTGAGAATACCGTTGTTTACCCCAGTAAACATTTTTAAATACGAGCCCAATACAAATTAGTCAAATATCCATAAATTATTAATATCCGATTCGAAATCAATTAATTATATTATAAAATCATTATAAAAATTAGTCAAATATCCATAAATTAATAATATCCGATTCGAAATCAATTAATTATATTATAAAATCATTATAAAAATTAGTCAACCATCCATAAATTATTAATATCCGATTCGAAATCAATTTAATTATATTATAAAATTCAGTTTAAAAAAGTTATTCACTTGAATGCAATTATCGAAGAGTCTCACAGGAAAAAGTTTGACAGCTTTTTGCAGTGAAGAATGATCCGGCGCTGGAGCAAGGAATATGAATCTTACAGAAGCTTACGAGACGGTGAAGACAGGAAAAAACGAAAATGCAGTGGTGCATTATGACACAGTGGTGACTTAGGCCAGAGGTTCCCAAAATGAGTCGCGACCCAAACTTTTATTTTTTAGTTCCCAGTCAAATAACCAAATTAATAAAAAATCAGGTTTCATCGGTAATAAGTACGGTGTTGTGTTATGTGAAAAACAAAATAGTTTTGTATGTTGTTAAAAAAAAGTGTTTCATTTATAAAAAAATATACGTACAAAAAGAAAAAACGGCAATAAGAGAAAAATTGATGAGAATACTTGTACAAATATCCAATGTTCAAAACAAGTTAAAAGAAAATGATCCAGTTCCACCATGTGTTATTTGCCAAGAAATGCTAGCTAATGAGAGTATGCGACCTAACAAATTATTGAGGCATTTTGAAAGGAAACATCCTGATTTTAAAGCGAAATTCCAGGAATTAAATAATTCAAAAAATCAGCTTCCTCACTTTACCAAAACTAACAAAAAATCTGGTAAATCCCATAACACTGGAGAGTCATTAGTACTTCCAGTGATGAAAGATACCGTTGGAGTTATGTTTGGAGAGAAAGAGAAGAGCTTAAAGGAAATTGAATCAATTCCACTTTCCTTCCAATAACACTATTGCTTGTAGAATTGATGAAATGTAACTAATCAGTAGAATTGAGGTTACTAGAGTTTTTGCGTTACAATTCGATGAGTCAACAGACGTACAAGGGTTATTCCAACTGGTAGTTTTCATTAGTTTTATATGGAACAACCAGGATTTTGAAGACCTGTTATTTTGTAAACCAATCATTCGAGAAACTGGAGAAATAATTTTCAATAAACTTTACAATCAAGAGCAGATCATTACAGTCACGTTTGATTCGAAATCTATGCGAAAATATGAGAAGTCTGCACAGAGAAGTCCGTTAGCTATCGAGGAGCAAAGTCCTAACTAGAGTTGTTGAAGTTGTAATATATTGAAATGAAGGCCAGAAAGATGGGAATCAGCGCCAGCTTAGGAACGATGCAGATATGGCAAATGCATAAGGCGGCAAATTGACCGAAAATTTTTTAATTTAAAAAAAATTTAAAAATTATAAAATGTTCCAATTTATATAAATAATTTGGATAATTTTAATATTTTTTAATTTTAATTTTTGTGTTGTGAGTATTTTTGAAGCATTTCCAACAGCAATATATTTAATTTTACATAATTCCTATCAATCAACATTTGCCGGTTTAAAAAGTAATTTTGTTGTGTGCGTCTTACTCTTATTTTTATCCCTCATGCTGATGCTGCTGTGTGGAGAATAATGGAATAGAAATACCCAGGGTGTCTCAATATCGGATAGGTACCAGCAACCGTCAGTTGTATAGTTTCAAAACAAGTAAAGTCACACTTACAAATAATGACGATAAAAAAAAGTATTCAAACTGTTATCAAACTACTCACCAAACTGTTGAGTAATAAATGATAAATAAATAAATAAATAAAATAAATAATAATAATAAATAAATTAAATTAAAAAATAAATAAAATAATAATAATAATAACTAATTATTTAAATAAATAAATTAAAATAATTAATAAATAAAAAATAAATTATTAAAATATATAAAATAATAAAAAAATAAGTCAATAAATTAAATACATAATATTAATCTTAATAATCTAATAAGTAGTATAGGGGGGGTACGAGAAAGTGCTCCAGGTAGCACACATATCACTACTAGTAAATGCCAAAGATGTTATTAGCAAAAATTAGTGTGTCACGACTGGTAAAAATTTGGGAACCTCTGGCCTAGGCAATGCAAATTTATGGTGCTTTCCTAAATATTAAAACTCTGTAAATTCCAGCAATAAATATTTTTCCCAATCAATTTTTCCCAACTTCTAAAAGTGCAAAGTTTAAAATTTTTCGTAAAAATTAATATTTACGGTGCCCTAGAAATTTGCCTGAGGCATAATGCGGTCCTGAATATCGATTAATGAATTTAAAGCCTCTCCAAATTGATTGGCGGAATTTTACAACGCTATGAACTGTTATTGGTTCAATAGAAAGTTTATCCAAAATAAGCCCTATGTTAGTTTTAGAAAACAATCAAAGAGATTTGCTCACATAATTGTTACCACAATTGAAATAACAACAACACAAACTAACGAAACCAAATTCACGGTAAAAATGATTGGGATAACAAGCGCAGTAACGAGCATTGCACTAATGCTGGTAATAATCCAACTAGTGAAAACCACCAAGAAATGTAAACGGAAACCAAAAAGGAAAAGATTATGGCCAGAAATAGAGAAATTCAATTACGAGATCGCGATGGAACAATATAACGCAGAAGGAACAGACGAGTACGAAACCATAGAAAATTCAAACTGAAACATAAGCGGACTCTGGTTAAAAGAATCGCCCATTATTGAGACACCACAAGAATGGTCAAACGAAATTGATGTATACAAAATAACCAATGAGAGGTATGGGGATATACGAACACTGCGTATAGAGCCCTTGGAGACAATGGTATAAGACACGAGGAGACGATGTATATAGTGTAGAATATTATGTAGTATAGGAGTATTATGTATGATAGCGTATAAATATTGTATAAAATGCAAAAAGATAAATAACTAGTCAAAAGAAAGCGCAGATGAATTAACAAAGTATTATAATTAAGAAATGGACCCAAATAAAAATGAAAGACAATACCAAGCCAGGATACCACCATTCGTAGAAGTAATACAGCAGCCAACAACCGCAAATGTACCCATAGAGATAGTAGAGCTACATCGAGGAATATACCAAGATCAAGGAGTCGAGACAATATGGAGACATCAATGCAAATTGATGACCCAGATAACCAACAATGCTCAAGCACAATGAACGAACACTCATATGGTATTGACAGAAAGCGTGAATCGAGGTTTGCACCAAGCAGTTAGTATAGAAGACCAACAAAGAACCATATTGCAACTACAAAGGATGAACGAGCAACTAACTAATCAAATCAGATGGCAAGCCGAAGAAATTAGAAGATTACAAGGTAACCAGCAAGGCACAGAGCACGGAAGCTGGGTAGAATGGATATCAACGATGCCAGAGTTTACTCTAGAGCCAGATTCAACAGAGGATTAAAATAGAGCGTATCATGTAAATATATATAAACAGAATAAACAAATGAAAACTAGTGAACTATAGTAACCAGAACATTATTGTAGATATGCAGACAATTATCGAGAAGATTAGAGGAAGCGAAAATCCATCAGAGACCACGAGACAAATAATGAAAGAGAAAATCAAGACAGTAAACGAAATAGAAAAAAGGTTGAAATGCTGCAAATGCAAAAGACTATTGATTGGAGCAATACAGACAAAGTGTGGATGTAGAATATGCACGGACTGCACAATAGAAGTAATAAAAACAGAATAACAACATGCCCAGGGTGCGATGAAACATTCGAAGGAAAAGATGACACTACAACGTTGGATAAAGCAACAAACAAAGAAATAGCCAACCTAACAGTTCAATGCCAGCTAAAGAAATGCGAATGCAAAGGACTTATGAAGGAAGCTATGTAAAAAAATGCGAATACAACGAGATACCATGCGAGAAATGTCAAACCAAGTGAACAAGAAAGAATGTAATGGAACATGGTGAATCGCGCACCATGAGGAATAAAAAGTGTGAATTTTGCGAAACAGTATACAAATGGACGACAATAGAAAATGAACATCGAAACCCAAGGGAAGAGCAAATATGTGATTCGTACGAAGGAATATGTGCCAATAATTGCAACAAGAGAGACAAAGTCAAACTGAAAGCACATTGGAACGAATGTACTAACAGACCAATCAAATGCCCGTTAGAACTATTCAGTTGTCAAGCACGACTACCAATCGCAGAGATGCAAAAACACATAGCAGATAACAGCGTTGAACACACGGAAACCATGATGAGAACGATAGGGATGATAGCATGGGAAGTGAAAACTTACGTACGGAAATGGACTCACAAAAAGCACTGATGCGAGAAATACTGGAATCCAGAGAGAATTTCGAAAAAATCAAAGAATATGCACCCAAGAAAATGGCAGAAATGGAAGAAAAAATCCAACAAAGAATCAGCAGCATACAGGATCTAGAAACAATCAGCCCGGAGGCCAGAAAGTTACCTACGACACCTTTTATATGGAGAATAACTGGATTCGCGGAAAAATTACAAAGAGCAAAAGACGGAATGCAGAAAATAATAGATAGTTCACCGATATATAGTTGGAAAAACGGATACAAGATGGGCATTAGACTATATCCAAATGGAGATGGTAACGCAACAGGCACCCATATCAATGTTTTCTTTAGAATAGGAAGAGGGGAATATGACGAAATGTTAGGACAAGACGAATATCGCAATCCAATCAGAGTAGGAAACCAACCACAATTAGAGAGACCAACAGCAGCTTGGAATACCGCATTAGTTACACCGTTATTCTACTCGCTCAGACAATTGAGAGAGGATGGATTCTTACGTGACGATAATTTGTATATAAGAATAAAAATGGAAAAACCAGCGAGGACGTTGTAAAGGAAAAAAGAGAAAGTGTAAATAAAATGTGAATAAAAAACGATAAAAATCATAAAATGCAAAATAACATAAAAATCAGAAAAACTGAAAAATCGAAAAACAATGACGAATGAAAACAGCGAACAAAAAACAGTAGAAATAAGAGATGGATCAGGATCAAAATTGTGGAGAAAACCAGAAGAAGAGAGAACCAATATATTGACAGCAGCAGTCCTACACTACACAAACTATAACGTGACAGGAGTAATCCAACAAAGGGGCGAATTGAACTCAACAAATCATGAAAAAGATATATTCGCAAATGACAGTAAAAGACGAGAAGTTGAATAAAGAGGAGCAGAGATATTTAACATTCAAAGACAACAAGATAATTACGGACCAGCAAAGCAAAGAATTGGCAGCACAAGGATTCTATTTCGCAGGAACACCGAAATTACCAGATGAAGTTACTTACATCTTTTGTAGAGGGAAACTCGCACAATGGAAGAAAGGAGAAACGGGAACATCAAGAAAAATTCCCCAAGGTGCCCTTTATACTAAATATGGACGTAGGAAACCAAGCGAAAGACAAACTCTAAGGAATACAAAAATTAGAATTAGACGAACACGAAAAGCGAGAAAAGAAACAGAAATTTCTAACGGAAAGCGTGAAAAATCGAGGTTTACATCAAGCAGCTAGAATAGAAGACCAACAGAGAACCATATCGCAACTACAAAGAATCAACGAACAACTAACTAACAAGGTCAGATGGAAACGAATTTAGTTGATTAATCAGTTTTAGAAAACAATCATTTGCTCACATAATTTTTGCTGTTGGAGGTTGCATGAAAACGGGAAAATAAGAAAAAAGTGCAAAAATTCAAATGTAAAGTAGATTAAACTTAAAAAAATGTAAAGGGAGGAAAAGGTAACAAATAAGGGAGCGCGAGTAACAAATAACAAGTACGCCAATGTAGCGTTAGAGTTATGAATGACACAGATGGAATCTATAACGCGTTTAGTCACAGAGAAACAAATTTAGCTAATTAATTAACTTTGTATTTGAGCGGAAATTGTAAATACAGTTTTAGGGCGCCAATTATTACGGGCTGCAAACGTGTAAATCGCATTGGCCGCTTCAATATTGATTTGTCTGGTATTTCCAAGGCTTGGGAACAAATGCTGGATATGATTGGTCAGTTTGGATAATGAATCGGCATTGCTGATCAGTTTCCCCCTGCCAGCTCCATATTTTGACCGAATGAAATCCACCAGGAAATTATTTCAGCAATTTATTTAATATATATTTCTATAGGAAATCAATACAATTTTTAATTGATTTTTTTATTGATAATAATAAAATTTTATTAGATTATGATTTCGAAATGTATTTAATAAAGAAACGTTCATTAACAATGGCGGCATTCTCAGTGCGCACTGAGTGATGGTGAATTTGCTGGTGAATTGAATCTCTCGCGCGGAATTTGCAATATCTCAAATGTTACTCAAATGTTATGTGGGAAATTGAATAAATATTTATTTAATGAAATTAAGCTATCATAATTCAAAGTTATTTATCTAATAAAATGTGAAAATCCTCGTAATAAATAAATAAACAGCTAATCTAGAATATTACCTGCTGTATCCCAAATCTGCAATTTCACCTTTCTACTTGCAATTGAAATGATCTTGCTTGCAAATTCAACTCCTATTGTATGAGTACTGTCCATACGAAATTGCTCTTCAATAAATTGATTTAAAACACAAGATTTTCCAACTCCAGAATTTCCAATCAATAAGAATTTAAATAAATGATCATATATTTCTGACATTTTTCAGAAATTTGATTTTATTATATAAATTTATAAAAATAGTTTTTTTTGTAAAATATCTGAACTAATAATCTCACTGGTTTCAGTTGATATGATATAAAATTGCAAATTAAATTATACAATAGAATTTAGATCCCGCAATAATTATAACTTAAATACAAATACGTTAATGATTGATAAAAACAAAATGCTATGAGACTATAATTTATTAAATGAATTTAAATATTTCTCACCAAAATCATTGTTCGACTTTTTGTTAACTATAGGATTTCATAAACCGTGATTTATGGTATTTATATCATTCCTGTGATGATGCAACGTAAATTAGAGAATATCGAGTTCACATGCAGTAGTCAAAATTCAAGTGTGAAAACTGGCCTTAGCATCGAGTGTTAGAATACTTATTCAAAAGAATATAGACGGACACTTTACCGCATTTTCTACATATAGTCAACAGGAGCTGTTTCTTTCAGACAAGATTATGTGAGGTACTAGAGCGTTTCGACGGTCGAGAAGTCGAACAAGACAATTGGTGGGTTTCTGGATTTTGATATTTTGAAACTATATGGTTGTTACGCAGACAACCCCATACAAATATTCTTTGCCTGCCACTTGGCACGCGTTGCTAAGCAACGTTGGAACTGTGTTCGAGTGGGTAGATCTTCCGCAAAAAGTAAGCGCTATTGCTAATGCTATAATTGACCGAACGATCCATGGGTCCAACGAGCTGCCGATAGAAGGCCTATGCTCACTTTCGATTTTTAGGTCCCATTATTCTCCTATCTCTTTCAAATGTTAACCTATACTCTCATATCATTTATCATTACGTCTATTCCCATTGTCCCTCTTATCGTTGTCCGTGTTGATGATCTTTTTATGGCCTGTAAACCCTTTATTATGCTAAATATCCATACATGATATCTTTTACCCTTATCCCTATTATAACTACAATGTTCCCTATTATTATTACTAGCATTATCATTGCTACTATTATATGTATTACCTTTAATTATTGTTGCTATTATTACATTTATTATTATTCTTATTACGATAATTAACATTATATTTATTATTATTACTACTGTTATTATTATTACTATTATTATTAGCATAATTATTATCATTATCATTATAAGTACCATGATCATTATGATTATTATTATTATCCTCATTATTATTGTCATTATTATTATTATTATTATTATTATTATTATTATTATTATTATTATTATTATTATTATTATTATTATTATTATTATTATTATTATTATTATTATTATTATTATTATTAATTTTTATTATAATTACCATTATCCTTATTATTATCGTTATTATTATCAAGTCTTTATTAGGGATCCGTCCTTATTCCTCAGCTTTATAAAAATATTTTACTTATATAAAAATTTAGCCTTACTCCATCCTTATTCTCCAGTTTCCGACAAAGTATTTTTATTGATTCGGAAAATTTGAGCAGCGATCCGCCCTTATTTTGTGGTTTTAAGAGAATATTATACTTACAATCGAACAACATTTCACGTTTACTTTACTATTTTCTATAAGTATTTTAACTAATTCGGAAAATTTGAGCAGTGCTCCGCCTTTATTTTACAGTTTTACGATAAATGTTTTAATTATTTCCGAAAATTTAAGCAGCGTCCCGCCCATATTTTCCGTCTCAATTCAACATAATTTATTTAATTCTTATATATTATTTAAAATATTATTTTCCATAATTTTGGTTGTTCGGATTAATCTTTTTCCGATGGATATTGATTTTAACTGTTGCAACGATTTCGCTATTTTCCCCGCTACCCTTTCCCTCTCTTCGTCCTTATGATCTATTTATGTTCATATTATAGTTAATGAGTGCCCACTGGACTACTCGGTGTTAGTGATTTTGAGCCGATTGTTGTTTAAAATTTTATGTCGATTTTATCGAAATTGAGTGCAAGAAAGTTGAGCCAAAAGACCCACTCTCAAGATACTCTCTTTCGCTATTTAGGTTCAATGATTTGACGTTGCGCACGACGGAACCCTCACGGGCACAAGCTATAGGCGGAGAAACCGCACTTACACAGCTTGGTAGTTATCTGTAATTTTACTTCCTTGCTTTGTGTTTTGGCTGTGGGCCGAAAAAGAAATAAATAAATGTTACCGTACCAATCGGGTAAAAGCTTCGATGCAATAAAGATTATTGACTTATAAATATTTATTTAGCATGACACATCTCACATAGAAATCAGAAGTTCGTGGCATTGTTCATCGCTTGATCACCATACATTTAATGAATAAACTCATGAACCGTTCATTCATATATCAATAGATTCATAAACAGGCATGAGTATGGCTTCATAATTGGTCACACAATTCATTCATCATTCATCCATCTCGCTTCATACGGCAATGTACAGCAAAAATAAAACTGAAAACTGAAAATTAAGCTTTTAAATCAATACTGAAAAATAAGATTAAGATCTGTCAAAACATATCAGTATATATACCTATAATTTGACCTTAACCTTGCGTGTTATTTTTATCGCGATTAAACAAATTTGACATTGAAATTATTTGTGTTATCTAAATTAAATTTTTATTAATTTCTTAATTTCAATTGGTAATTTATTTTTAACATTTTTAATTAAATTTATTCAGCCAAAAATATTTCATTTTCGTTCATTTAATTAATTAATTTTTTCTTTTATATAAATTGTCATTTTACGGTCAAATTTTCTTGTTATTGTGTTATTTTTTTATGTAAATTTCGTGCGGTTCTTGATGCATTTTGTATTTATTTTATTTTACTTTTATGTTTTTTGATTTTATATTTATTTATATTCTCTCAGATTTTAAAGTGTTTAGTTGATATTGTATATTGTATTTTAAGTTATCTTGGTGCTGGGTTTTCGTGCTGTATTACTGATGCATTTAAAAAATTTTCAAGGCCGTTTGTGTTCTGGCCCAACACAATACTGAACTGATTTATCTGACTAAGGGGCAGATGTGCAGATACATTGAAGTCTACCTTTAAAATGTTATATCAGTTGTAAAACCCGATTAAGCTATAATTTTGCATGAATTCCCCCAGAATTTAAGGTGATATTACATTTACACCTATTGGTATTCCAATGGATTTTAGTTCTATGTGGTGGGTTTCTGGGTGTTGATATTTTGAAACTATATGGTTGTTATCCAGACAACCCCATACAAATATTTTCGCTTACCACTCGGCACCCGTTGCTAAGCAACGTTGGAACTGTGTTCGAGTGGGTGGATCATCCGCAAAAAGTGAGCGCTATTACTAATGCTATAATTGACCGAAAGATGCATCGGTCCAACGAGCTGCCGATAGAAGGCCTGTGCTCGATTTCGATTTTTAGGTCCCATTATTCTCCTATCTTCTTCAAATGTTAATCTATACTGTTATATCATTTATCATTATGTCTATTCCTATAGTCAACCGTGTCATTGTCTGTATTATTGATTTTACTAAGGCCTGTACACCCTTTGTTGTGTTAAATATCCTCACAGTATCTCTCTTACCCTTATCCCTATTATCACTACTATGTCCACTTTTATTGTTACTAGCATTATCATTGTTAATATTATATGTATTATTCCAATACATTCTCACTGCTATTACTATTATTATTAATATTATTATTATTTCTACCATTACCATTATATTTATTATTATTATTATTATTATTATTATTATTATTATTGTTGGGCCAGCACACAAATAGCCTTGAGAATTGTTTAAATGCATCAGTAATACAGCACGAAAACCCAGCACCAAGATAACTTAAAATACAATATACAACACCAACTAAACACTTTAAAATCTGAGAGAATATAAATAAATATAAAATCAAAAACATAAAAGTAAAATAAAATAAATACAAAATGCATCAAGAACCGCACGAAATTTACATAAAAAATAACATAATAACAAGAAAATTCGACCGTAAAATGACCATTTATATAAAATTAAAAATTAATGAATTAAATGAATAAAAATAAAATATTTTTGGATGAATAAATTTAATTAAAAATGTTAAAAATAAATTACCAATTTAAATTAGGAAATAAATAAAAATTTAATTTAGATAACATAAATAATTTCAAAGTCGAATTTTGTTTAATCGCAATAAAACTAACACGCAAGGTTAAGGCCAAATTATAGGTATAAATACCGATGTGTTTTCACAAATTTTCAGTCTTATTTTTCGGAGAAAAAATTTCATTACAGAACTGTATAACTGGTTGTAAAACTAGTTGAGAGCCGTGCATTCAGGCTAATAAAACGGGTAAGTGTTTTGCCTGAACACGATCACTCTGAACTGGTGCAATATTATTAATTGATTTTTTCGAAGGGAATTGATGGGTAATTTTTCAATTGAATTTATGGATGACTTTTCAGATCGAATTTATGGATGATTTTTGTTTTTCAAATTGAATTTATGGATGATTTTTCGAATCGAATTTGTGGATAATTTTTCAATTGAATTTATGGATGATTTTTCAAATCGAATTTATGGATGATTTATCGAATTAAATTTATGGGATTTTCGAAGTAAATTTTATGGAATGGATACAATGAATTTCAAATGTATGTGGCCGATGTAATATGCTGAATAAATATTTTCTATCTATAGCCTTAGTGCATCGAAACTTTTATTCCAAATGCTATGGTAAAATATTATTTGTTATTCCTTTCCCGGCCCACAGCCAAAGACACATCACAAGTTAATAAAATCATATACAGTATTCGAACTGTGTAAGTGCGTGTAAAATCGCCAATAGTTCGTGCCCGTGAAGGCTCCGGCGTGCGGAACACAGGAGTTGGAACGTCAATATTATCCGTACATAGGGGAAATTGGAGGGTAAATTAGTAGTCCATTGGCTGCTCCTTCACCATCCGTTTCCTGTAAAATTGACATAAATTTTTAACAACAATCGGCTCAAAATCTCTAACACCGAGTAGTCCAGTGGGCACTCATTAACTATGAAATGAACATACATAGATCTTAAGGACAAAAAGAGGGAATGGGTAGCGGGGAAAATCGCGAAATCGTTGCAACAGTTAAAATGAATAGCCATCGGAAAAAGATTAATCCGAACGACCAAAATCATGAAAAATAATGTTTTTAAATAAGAATTAAATAAATTAATTTGAGTTGAGGCGGAAAATATGGGCGGGACGCTGCTCAGATTTTCCGAACTAATTCAAATACTTAATAAAAATAGTAACGTAAAAATGGAACGTGTAAAATATGGGCGGAACGCTGCTCAAATTTTCCGAGTCAATGAAAATACTTTGTCGAAAACGGTAGAATAGGGATGAACCGTAAAATAATTTACAAAAATACTTTCTCGAAAACCGAAAAATATAGATGGACTACGGCTAATGTTGTATATCAATAAAAATTTTTTAACGCTGAGGAATAAGGACGGATCCCTACAAAATCTTAATAATAATAACGATAATGATAAGGGTAATGGTGATTATAATAATAATAATAATAATAATAATAATAATGATAATAATAATAATAATAATAATCATGGTATTTGTAGTAATGATGATAATAATTATGATAATAATAATAGTAGTAATAATCATATTGGTAATAACAATAAATATAATGGCAGTTATAGTAATAAAAATAATAATAAAGGTAATAGTAGTAACAATTAATAAAGGTAATATATATAATAGTAACAATGATAATGCTAGTAACAATAATAGGGAACATTGTAGTTATGATAGTGGTGGGTTACAGGGTTTCGTTATTTGTTTATCTTTACGGTTGTCCCAGTAACGCCATACAAAATGATTCTAACCGCCACTTGGCACCCGTTGCTAGGCAACGTTGGTAATGTGTTCAAGTGGTGGATTGTCCGCAAAAATTGAGTATCATCGCTAGTACTGTAATTGCTCGGACAACCCTCGGGTTCACGAGCTGTCGATAGAAGACTTATGCTCGCTTAGCTCTGTCCCCTGTGTAAGAGAATTCATGTTCGGAGGTGGAGAGATGGTTTAAACTGCGAGGCGAGTATCCATAATAATACATGTACGTAAGTGCATCTAAGAAATAATCTAACGACTACTTTATTGAATTCACTAAAAATATACAGTTGTCAAGAGTCAAATGGATGGTTTCGGAAATTGAGCTGCTCGGCGTCGAGCACGCTCTTTGCGTCCCGGCCGACGATTATTTGATTGAGTGGTGGACTGATCTGCTGGTTGAGGATTCTTCTGCGCCATCTGGGACGGGGCGAAGACGAGCGGGTAGGTGACTGCATCCCCCTCCCGACAAACTGCCAAGGCGACTTCTAGTCCTCGGATCTGAGTGCGCAGGCTCTGACTGAGCTGTCGCTCTTCCGCCCAGGCCTTTTGTGCCGCGGTCAGTCGGTGATATAACGTTCTCACTTTTTTCGGGTCCGACCAAGTCGCTTTGATCTGTTGGACTTCTCTCGTCATCTGGAGTATTTGGTGAAGGAGGTCCGTATTTGTGTTCCTTATGCGGTCTAGTTCCGCTTGCAAGATTTGACTGGTGGCCATAGCTATAATGGATAAGTTCGTTAAATTTGACTCTAATGATTTATATAATTTTATTTTTATAATTATCGTAAACATATCGATTAAGACGGATATCCTCAGGCAAACGATCAAACGCAAAAAACGGGGTAACGAACATTTCTTTTTCAACAACAAAAAAAATCAAGGTTAGTTCATATTTATCGTCGTTGTTCTTGGAACTACCATTTTCCGGGAAACGGCTTCTTTCGGCTCTTTCTCGGGGGAACCACGGGGTATGGGCGTCGGGTATCACGGACTGGGCGAGGTGGGTAGGCTTCTGCGATCCGCCCGGCGAGGATGTCTTCTTCCACGTTGGCGAGATACATCCTCGCCTTGACCACCTGCAGATCCACCTGTTCCTGCACCCGTTCCCATTGGGTGAGGAGATTTCGCGCATGGATATAGGATTCCGCGGCTGGGTATTGTTGTCCGGCGAGTCCGCATGGGTCGCTGTTTAGGCCCAGTATCCTCCAAGTAGTAGGGTACGGCCACTGTTGTTGAATCTCATTGAATATTTCTGCCTTTGGGTGTGATCCCCTCCGGCATTGTTCATCGGGCATCCGGGTATCAGTCCCTTCGATCGGCATATTCTAAAAAACACACAAAATCAATTACTGGCATATGTGAATGAAAACCGTTTATCTAAATAATTCGCTTGGATTGGGTATCAGACTTACTAACGACCAGGTTATTATTCTCATTGGGTCTATTACAAGTTAAACTTATCGAATACTGATTATTACTTCAACCTTCTGCAGATTTAATGGGTTGTGCTTCTCTGAGTCCTTGAGGAAGTTATGCTCTTATGTGCTCTCCTTCGATGATGGCATTAATTATAAGAAATTAAGTATTGTATTGCGACCGAATGACACTCTACGATCTATTGGGTATTACGGGTGGTTATTCGTTTGTAGGTAGTTTGGATTCGTTGGGCATGCAGTGTTATTTGATCTCGACTCAAGAGTGCTGTCTATGTGAGGGTCGTTGTCTATATGAAGTTAAGATCGATTCGAGGGCGAAATTTCTTAATTTTATTAGTATGCAACATTAATTAAGTTAAGTTTGATGTTTACACTTGATTATGATCGACTATAATTTAATAAATCTCGCATCTTCCAAACCGGATATCCACGAACACTTTCAATCAATGTGGAGTATCCGTTTCCTCTATAATTACTAGCGATTGGCGTCATCTACACTGTCAGCGGAAATCTATGATCGATCGGCTCGCATTTTCCGGTCTAATCGCTTAACACTGCAGGTATAGGTCATCTTAATTTATTAATGTCACATCCTGTTGACTTGACTTATAGATCATTTCGGTTCGCAATATTTCAAGATAACTGATTTCGTCGCCGTACAATGGATCGATTTGGGTAATTCATCATTTTATTTACCTTTTAGTATGTTTATTTATCGATTTTTTAGCGTCATTGACTCGCAATCGTTAGAAATTGGGACGGATTATTCCCCCTGCATCTATGCTATGGAATTTATCGCTTTGGATTTATTATCGTAATTTATGACAATCGGCGGTAAGCCCTATCTATGCTTCGTAGAATGTTATGATTAACTTTTGTAATTCATAAAGTTTTGATTTGTTCCTTCATTCTTAACGCTAAATTTTGATCAGTGAATTAACCTTATTCATGACGCAAATTTGCTATATTTTTTAGAGAATTATTAATTTATTCATATCTTTATATTTTTACTTTTAATTGTCTAATTAATGGAATCATCTCATCTCACTTCCAGTTCATAATTGTCTTTACGCCTAGTCACTGGGTCACTGTGCTTTAAAATCCGTGCATTATTTTACTCGATAAATTTCGTTATTCGAAACTGCTGAATTTAATTGATATTCACTGGGATTTTTATCATCGAGTTAATTTAACCTACGCGATTATTTTAGTTTTATCCAAATGAATTACTCTAGTCTTATTAATAAGTTACTCGCTAAGAAATTATAATAATTAATGAACCAACTTATGCATTTAATCAATG
The DNA here is from genome assembly GCA_022537955.1 of Schmidtea mediterranea. Taxonomy (NCBI): domain Eukaryota; kingdom Metazoa; phylum Platyhelminthes; order Tricladida; family Dugesiidae; genus Schmidtea; species Schmidtea mediterranea. Next base: position 1,042,842 of record CM039679.1, on the reverse strand, counting down.
GGTTAACGAATAACTCTATCATTGATTTCATATTCTCGATCAATTGCTTCAAAAAGGGATTAATATTTCATTTTATTCTATTATTTTATTTTTATGTTCATTTCTCAAGGAATTACTTTCATTTTTCCAAATCATTTTAAATTTCCAGCCATAAAACAGTTTACTTTTCGGGGGCTTACAATCGATAGTTAATTAAGTTCTTTAATTTAATCCTTGAATTCATGAATTTATCGACGGCTGATGATTTATTAGCAATAGGTTTCATCTAATTTTATTTAAACAGGACTTTGAATTACCTTTTAGCAATAAATTTTATCTAACTTTATTTAAACTCATGACTTTAGTTTGCTTTTAGCAATAAGTTCTACCTAATTTTATTTCGAACCATTAATTTACTTTTACTTTTAGAAATAAGTTTTTATCTAATATATTTAAACTATGAATTTATTTTAGCCATAGAGTGGATCTGATTTTATTACTTTAATTTACTCTTAAAAATAAGTTTTATCAATTTAATTTACTTTCAAGTTTATCTAATGTAATTAAGCCATGAATTTAATTTACTTTTAGCAATAAGTTTTATCTAATTTATCGCAAAATTTTAACATGGAATTAGCTATATCAACGATTTCAATTTCATTTTATTCCCGTACCCTTTCCCTTTAATAGACCTTAGGCGTACATTGTGTTTATATTATATTTACTGAGTGCCCACTGGACTACTCGATGTGATAATTTTGAGCCGTGTGTAGTATGATTTTAGGTCGATTTTACAGAAATGAGAAACGAGGAAGCAGCCAGAGACTTCTTCCTTATTTCTCGTTTCATCTATAGGGATAATATTGACGTTACGACCCTGCGTTCCGCACGCTGAGTCTTCACGGGTACATATCATTGGCGATTTTCCACGCTCTTACACAAATCTGTACTATGTAGATTTTGCTTTCTTGCGTTATGTGCTGGCTGTGGGCCGGAAAAATTTCGACAAAAATTGAGTTTAGTTTATTTAAGTATATAAAACAATGTATCAATATTAATAATATTTATTAATTATAAACAAATAAACATAATTACCATCCCATGTCAATCCAAAACCATAAAAAATATAGCATAATATTGCATAAAAATAAAAATACCTCTCCCCCCACGCCGACATCCAAGCAGAGCTCTACCGAGGTTGCAAGGATGTGACGTGGAGAGAGGGCTCCAAAATAAACGTTTCTCACCTAAAAGTAAATGCTGAAAAATGGTTTTAAAAACGATTTCAAAAATAGTTTTAAGATTTGAAAATACGGTTCGTTTCGAAAAACGGTTTTTGGTTTACTTTAATGTGAAAATGGATCAGTATTTATACCTATTTTCCTCGCATGTTAAATTTGATGCAGTAAAACAAAATTCGACCTTGTTATTTTCTAGTAAATTCTATTCTTTAATTTTATTATTTTTTGATTTATTTTTATAATTTTTCATTTAGGGTTTTTATTGAATTATTACTAATTCAAATCTTTTTATTTACGTTTCATTTTCATGAACTTTTATTAATTTTTTCAATTTTGTCGAATTTGTTGTGTTTTCTTGTTATATTTGTGTTGGTATCGTGCGGATCTTGGTGCGTTTTGTTATTATTTTAATTTATTTTTATGTTTATTATTTTATATTTAATTCTCTTTTTTCTCATATTTGATAAGGTTTAATTGGTGTTTCCATTGGTTTATTTAAATTGCCTGTTGTATTTGCGTGTGTGTTACTGATCCATTTAAACATTCTTCAAGGCCGTTTACGTTCTGGCCCAACAATAGGGATAAGAGTAAGAGAACTAGTGTGTGAATACTTAACATAACCAAGGGTGTACCGACCAAAGAAAAATCATCAACATGGACAATAATAAGAAGGACCAAGCGAATGGACATAAAGATAATTTATATGAGAGTATAGGTTAACATTTGAAAGAGATAGGAGAATAATGGGACCTAAGAATCAAAAGCGAGCACAGGTCTTCTATCGACAGCTCGTTGGACCCAGAGATCGTTCGGTCAATTATAGCATTAGCAATAACGCTCACTTTTTGTGGACGATCTACCCACTCGAACACAGTTCCAACGTTGCTTAGCAACGGGTGCCGAGTGGTAAGCGAAGGAAATATTTGTATGGGGTTGTCTGCGTAACAACCATATAGTTTCAAAATATCAACACCCAGAAACCTACCATTATTATTATTATTATAATTATCATTATTAATATTATTAGGGTTAGGGTTATCTTTGATATTTTAATTGACAACAGATAAGCTCAAGCTTAAGAATGAAAACGGAGAAACTAAGACAGAAAAGACATTGGTAAATTATGATTAATGGGTATTGAAATAAAAACTATATAGGTGTTACCCAGACAACCCTTTACAAATATTCTCATTTAATACTCGGCGTCCGTGACCAAGGCGCATTGAAACTGTATCCACATAGAGTGAGATTTATGCCTACGACTACAATTGTTTGGATGAAAGACGTTTCCAAAGAGCTTCCGATAGAAGGTTCATGCTCGATTTAGTTATTATTCTTCTACTATTCTTTTAGATTGGGTTCATCCCTATTTTATCCACTAAAACATACAATATTGGCATGTAATTAAATAATACTATATAGGATATTATGCTTTAATAAATTTATTTAGAAAGATTTAACTCATAAAAATACATCAAGTTTATGATTTGCTATCTTAATAACTGTGTTGGGTCAAGCCTAAGTGACCCTGAAATTTGTTTAATCAGATCAACATAGCCCGCAACAACATTAAAGCACAATTCAAAATAAACTCCCAAAACATCAAATAAATAGCCAAAATCCAAGGAGAAAGAACAAATAGGAAAAAATAATAAAATGAGAAACACAAAATAGATATAAATAATTACAAATAAATATAGAGCTACATGAAATTGCACAGATATATCAGGAAAACACAATAAATGATACCAAAACATTTTAATTCACTAGAAAGTAAATTATAAAAGTTTAATACGAAAATTAAAATGAAAAATAATAGAAAATAATTTCAACTTAAAAATAAAAGACAAATTATTTAAAATAAATGAACAATAAACAAAAAAAATAAATAAAAATATTCCAGAAAATTCTAGAAAATCAAATTTGTTTAACTGTAGTAAAATGCGCACACCGATACACACAGGCTAGAACAAGTATATATACCGATCTGATTTTACTGATTTTATGCACTTGTTTTGTGAAAAAGCACTTTTTCTGAATCACTTTGTGAGAGAATCATTTTTGAGTTCTGAAGATCCTTTTGAAATTGAAATTTTGATGACTTGGACACATTTATAAGTAAGTGTTGACTTAGAAGTGCCAAGTTGAGGTGTAATTAGAATAATGACAATTTTGTCGAAATTTTTCCGACCAACAGCCAAACATCACTAGAAGTAATAAAATATACATACAAACAGGTCAGTATAAGAGCAGTGTTACTGCAACGGCCAGTGACAGTGAAGCCCTGACCGTTCGTAACGGTGGGACCGAACGTAAATTTCATTCATAAAGTAGCGAAAGGAAGATCGAATGTTGGTCTTTTGACTCATCCTTCTTTCACCCGACACTAAAAAAATTGACTTGAATTCTACCTACATAACGGCTAAAATGATAAACATTGAGTAGTTCAATGAACACTCAGTAAATATAAAATGAATATAATTTAACTTGCTAAGGTCAAAATACTGGCATTGGGACGGGGAGATTGGAATCGCTACAACGATAAAATATTTAACAAGCCTATGGAAATAATTTTCCGATTAACTAAAATATTAGAAAAAATCATTCGTATTAATCATATAAGACTGTTGGGCCAACACACAAATTCGTTTAAATGAATCAATAATAGCACGCAAACACAACACGCAGACTCAAAATCAGACCCATAAAATACCAATTAACCATGCTAAAATATGAGAAAGAAATAATTAAAATATAAAATTAAAAGACATAATAATAAATAAAATAATGACAGAACGCAACAAGATCCGCACG
>CM039679.1:1028808-1033808 GCA_022537955.1 Schmidtea mediterranea | reverse complement strand
AATACCAATTTAGATAATATTTACCCCTTAAAATAACAATATTTAACCAACCCAACCCCCTTAAAAATGACAACAAACTTGTTAATTGACTATTTCTCACTAAAGTAAATTCCACTCTAGACCAATCATTTCCCATCAAATAACACTTACTCTTACCCTACCAACTATATTCATTATTTTTTATAGAAATCACCCTTTAAATAACGATATTTAACCGACTCAGTACCTTAAAAATATCAACAAATCTGTTCTTAATCGATTATTTCCCTTTAAAAGATCATAAATTCTCTTCTTAGCCAATTGTTTTCCCCTAAAATAAAATTTACTCTTAACCAATCATTTCTCTTTAAATGACATTAATCCCAACTATATTCATTATTTTCATAAAAACACCGATTTATATCGATATTCAACCGAATAAATCTCTTGCAATCATCTTAAAATAAAATTCCTTTCTTGACCAATCAAATCCCCTTAAAAATATTATAAATTCGCCTCTCAACCAATCATTTCTCTTTAAATTACAATAATCCCCGCTATATTCATTATTTTCATAAAAATCACCAACATATCGATATTCAACAGAATAAATTTCTTGAAATCCATCTCGTGACCAATTATTTCCCCTTAAAAGATCATAAATTCTCTTCTTAACAAATCATTTCTCTTTAAATGACAATATTTTCACTCTCTCAAAAGATTTACACACATATTGATATCTATCTGAACAAATCTCCTAAAGATATTATAAATTCCTCATCTATATTTTCCATTTAGAAAATATTTACCCTTTGAACACAGATATTCAACCAACTCAACCCCTTAAAAATGACAACAAACTTGTTCTTAATCGATTATTTCCTTAAAATATCATAAAATTTCCTCTTAATCAATAATTTCCCTTGAAATGACAATTTTCCTCACTGCACCAATAATATACATATTTTTTAAAAACCTACAAGGTAAAATTTCTTTAGAAATCGATATTTAACCGAATAAGATCCTTAAAAATCCATCATTCGGATCATATTTACTATATGTATTCAACCAATCAAATTCCCACTTAAAATTATCATAAAAATCAAAGTTTTACCAATAAAAATAAATTTTCTTTAGTATTACAAAATTGTTATCATCATTTTCAGTTGAAAATCACCACAATTTGATTCTGGCAACAATTTCAAGCAATTAAAAAATTCATCAAAAATGACTAAATCGAATAAAGTCTATGTTTCCCACATAAATTAAATTATTGTAAAATATATATCATATTGCTCATTAAAATTAATCAGTAAATCAAGTATAAATTCAATAAAAATTACCAGTCAACCATTAGAGATATATCAATGATTTTCATAACTATACTGATAACCACACTGAGCATCCCCTTAAAAATCTCTAAATTATACTACTTTTGTGATTGATATCCATGAAATCAATAAAATTGAAAATGTAAGTAATTATTGACCCCTTTATTTACAATGTAAAATCAATTAAAATTTTAGGTTTCACTAAAATATTTTTAAAAATTAACTGATTTAATCAACTATTTAAATAGAACATAAAATTATAATTAAAATATCATTTACTATTCAAAATCTATTAGTCAAATTGAATTCTAATTGGTAAATAATTATCTTAAATAGATGTTTTATAAACATTTTGATCCTAAATTTATTTATTTATTTTTATTTAAAATAATCTTAAAATCAAGTCTAATCTAATAAATTAGGAAGAAATTAATTGTTTCTAAAATTATAGATTTACCCTAATTTCTTCAATAATTTCATTAAAAACATAATCAAACCTTAAATCCATTAAAATTCAAAAGAAAACCATAAAATTCACAAAGATGATTAAAATTTACTAAAATAAATACCTCGTAAAACTAGATATTACTTAAATTATAATAAAATTTCCCTAAAAGCTCTAATTGATTTACATAGCCTAAAATTATTTTATTTTTGTCGAGTACAACCTAATCTATTGAAAGATGTAATTTATTTAGTTAAATTTTCATTGAAAATAACAAGTCAACAAATGGAATTTTAATTAGTAAAGATTATATTCTATAAAGAAAATTTTCAGTGAAGAAGTAATATTGGTGAGATAGTACATTAAGTGACTAAAATCGTTGATATTTCATCTATTTAGTAGATATCTTTAGCTATCCCACTGTTTTCAGTAATTTCAACGATTTATTATCTACTTGATAGGCTTTTATAAAAATTATGAATATAGTTGGTATAATGGAGTGAAAAATGACATTTGAAGAGGAATGATTGGTTGAGAGTCGATTTTTTTTTTAAAGGGAATTGAGTTGGTTGAATTTATAAAATACTTAGGAAAATTGTTACTTTTTTCATTGATTTAAGGTTAATCAGAATATATTGATAAGATTTCAGTTCTAAGAAATTGATTGATTCATGTAACTATTTGTATACAAGTATTTATTTTATTATTATTATATTTGTAATTAAATTAAAAATTAAAATTGACTAGTATTTAAAAATATTTGGTTACCTATTATTTATGTTTTTTTATTGACAATTTTCTGAATAATTTAAATATTTACGATTATTTCCAGGAATGAAGAGAAATTGTACGATTAAAAACTATGAGCTGTTGATAAAATACATTAATTTTTATTCAACAAGTACCTAGAACAATTACCTAACAATCTTAAAATTTTAAAAAATCTAAAAAATTTTTTCAATTATTTTACAACTTAGTTAATTTAATTAACTGATAAGTACTAGTTTCTTTACGATTTGCTACTGTGTTGAAACTTTTTTTTTTTAAATTCTTATTCAAAGTACTAACAAATTTTATTAAAGATCTATCAAGACTTGTCAAAAACTTTGGTAATTTTAATAAGTATTACTCAATAACTACTATTTTCTTACCAATTTGCTGAAGATCTTATTTTAAGGTCTCAAATTTAACAACTTTCTCACAACTTTAATCAAATTCTAATCCCATGATAATCATAAATTACGTGTATTTTCTTAAAAATTGTCCATAGTTTTTCTTATATCGGTAAAACAAACACACATATTTCAATCAAAAAACACGTGTGTATCATAAATTATATACATTTTCTTAACAATCTCAAACTTTACATAAATATTGAACTATTTTTTATAATTTAACACATACACATTATTAGCCATAAAATAAATATTTCATAAATTGTTGAAAAATAACACATATTTTCATTAAAGTTTTTCCATAAACACTGTAACATATCGATGGTTTAACACACACATTTGAGCCATAATTAGTTTTGATATTTATTTGCACATATTTTCTTAAAAATATAGAATTTTTCTTTAACTTTTTACAAACATTTACAATTGTTCTATCCCTCTATACTATGAACCACAATTGAACAAACTTTTTCTATTCAATATTAATTTTATATACTTTGTTGAAAATTTATATAAAATAATAATGAAAATAATAATAATAAAAACTTGTAATATTATTAATAATAATAAAACTAACAATAATAATAATAAAAATAATAATAATAATAAAAATAATAATAATAATAATTATAATACTAAAAGAATAAAAATTAAAGAACATTAAAACACTACTTATAAGATAATAATAATAATAATAATAATAATAATAATAATAATAATAATAATTATAATACTAAAAGAATAAAAATTAAAGAACATTAAAACACTACTTATAAAAAATAAGTAGTATATTAAAATTATAAATGTTTAAAAATACTATGACATTGACCTACTTTTAAATGACCTTGAAATAATATTATGACTCATCCAATAACCTTGAAAATAATAATAATAATAAATATTAAAACATTACTTATAAAAATAAGTAGTAAATTTATATTTAAAAATGACTAAAAATATTATGACTTTAAGAAAATTATAATAATAATAAAATTAAAATTAAAAAACATTAAAACATTACTTATAAAAATAAGTAGTAAATTTATATAAAAATGTTTTAAAATAATAAGACCTTGTGAAATTTTAAATGACCTTGACATACTTTAAAATGACCTTGAAAAAAAAAATTAAGACTCATCCAATGACCTTGACAATAATAATAATAAAAACAATAATAATAATTATAATAATAATAATAATAATATTTATAATAACAACAATATTAATAATAATATTAATAATAATAATAAAAATATTAATAATAATATTAATAATAATAAAATTATTTCCTTATAATAGAAGTTTTATACATTAATAATAATAATAATATTATTAAAAATAATAATAATAAAAAAATAATAATAATAATAATATTATAAAAAGTTTTCAAAGTATTAATAATAATAAAAATTTTAATAAATTTTATAAGTAATAAGTATATTAAAAATAATAATAATAATAAAATTAATAAAAATATTAATATTAATAATAATTAAAAATTTTTATAAGTATTAAAAAAATTTTTTTTTTTATAAGTAATAATAGAATAATAAAAAGTAATAATAATATTAATAATAATATTAATATTAATAATAAAAATAATAATAATAATAAAATAAATTTACAAAATATATACTACTTATAAAAATAATTTTAAAATGTTTAAAAATAATATGACCTCGAGAAATTTTGAATGACCTTGACCTACTTTTGAATGACCTTGAAAAATTATGATCAGTCATCCAATAACCTTGACAATAATAATAATAATAATAATAATAATAATAATAATAATAATAATAATAATAATAATAATAATAATAATAATAATAATAACAACAATATTAATAATAATATTAATAATAATAATAATAAAAATATTAATTATAGTAATAATAATAATAATAATAATAATAATAATAATAATAATAACAATATTAATAATAATATTAATAATAATAATAAAAATATTAATTATAATAATAATAATAATAATAATAATAATAATAATAATAATAATAATAAAAACAACAATATTAATAATAATATTAATAATAATTAATAATAAAA
>CM039679.1:903808-1026308 GCA_022537955.1 Schmidtea mediterranea | reverse complement strand
TAACCATTATTGAACCAGTTTTTAACTGACAAACCATACTTGAACCTGTTCAACAGTTTTAACTAATTTTGACCAGTTGAAATTCGACGACGACACTCGCATCATCTTATTACTGAATCGAACCAATTTACTAATTTGTATGAACTGGATGTAAAAGATGGTTGAAAATGAAATTTATATTGATTAAATATATATATTAGACGAATTTATTTATTATGTCGAAATTTTTTCGGCCCACAGCCACACACCAACAAGCTAGTAAAATCTTAGATAAAAATCAAGCAGTGTAAGTGCGTTGTAAGTCCGCCAACAGCTGGTGCCCGTAAGAGATCTCGCCGTGGGTAACGACGGACTCGAACGTCAATTCATTCACTATCATAGGGGTAGAAGGAAGATCGGGAGGCGATCTTTTGGTTGACTACCTTTCTACCTACTCCCGAAAAATCGACCTAAAATATCATTACTCAAAGGCTAAAATATCAACACAGAGTAGTCCAATGGGCACTCTTAAAATCTAACATCAACATAAAGATTTCCTATAATCAACTTGAGGTTAACGGAAAGGGGGCTTGCGGAAATCGATGCATCGAGCTTTTAATAATTTTAAAAATCATTGTTGATTACGTAAAATAGGACTAAACTAGACTAATAATCTTAAAAATCATTGTTGATTACGTAAAATAGGACTAAACTAGACTAATAATCTTAAAAAATCATGGTTGATTAAATAAAATAGGATTCGAGCTAAATAAAGGATCTTATAAATCGTGGATAAATTATTGATAATAACCATTTGATAGAAATAGGACTAACGCTAAACTAAAGTCTCATAAATCAGTCAGTATTTAGAAACTATGACGAACCTAAACTAACAACCTCATGAACCATTGATTTAGTTAAAATTATGGTAAAAACTAAATGAACACCTCATAGATTATTATTAGTTGTAAGTAAATCTTTTCGTAAATTTTGCCAGAAATGGTTCATTCATAAGCATGCGTAAATCTTAAATCATTTCCTTATTATTTATCGATAAATAATGAATTTATTTTAATTCATAAGTTAATAAGGTCCGCGCATTACAAGAGTAATTAAATAATTTAATAATTCAAGAACAAAACGACCTGAAAAACGGTGGACAAAACAAAATAGACGATTTCAAATCTCATATACATTATAAAATGTAATTGAATAAGGTTTTATTGCATAAAAGAACATAATCAAAATTTTCTGTTTTGAACCTAGTAGCCGCAAGTCGACACCTCCATAAATTTGGCGACCATACTAATCATATCCCACTATGACCCAAATACGAACACGTCCAACTGACATATCCACAAAAGATTTATTGTCGAAAGAAAATTGTACTGATGCATCGGGGAAAAAATCTGGAGAATTTGCGGATTCTAGCTTCGCACGATGATGAAGAAGTTTTCTCGGACAATGGGAAGCGACGAACACTGAATGAGATACAGCTGACCGGCCGACGACGAAACCGATTTAGGAAGATAATTACCGTATATTTCGGCTTATAAGACGACCCTTAAAGTCAAAAAATCACCCTTGAAAATTGTGGGTCGTCTTATGCAACCGATATAAAAGAAAGTATTACAGTACAGGTAGTTGTATTTATACTACTTCTATGCATATCTAAAACCCGATATATGATAAATCATAAAAATTTGCACTAATTTTGTACCTCGTCTTATCTGACGGTCGTCTTATACGCCGAAATATACGGTACCTGAATGAATTTGTTAATCTAATAACGGACCATTTGATTCAAACCGTAAAGATCGAGGGACAGATACTGTTAATGAATTCGAAGCAATGGTAGTAGGAGTCTCTCCACGACATTCACGTGGGAGAGAAATATATACCAAGAGAATGGTAGAAAACAGAGGGATTTTTCATAGAGAAAGAAATTTCCGATCAATGAAATGGCCAATCGTCACTATTACCCGAAAATCAGTATGTGACCACGTGGCAGCACACACCTAGTGACGTGGTAGAACAGCTCGAGCAACTGGGTAAGAAAAATATGAGACGCAGTCGGTGTGTGCATAAACCACTCTAGAAATTTTTCTACTCTCCGATCAATAGAAGAGTTGAATTAAAGAAATCAATCAATCACCAGTTCTCACCGAGATTTCTGTGCAGCCACGTGGCAACACACATCCAGCGATGCAGCTTATATATAATAAATGGGACCCATATCCAATCCAGAACGTTATGCCAAATTTTCCAATACCCACAACATCAATGAGTGGAGTTAGTCTTATGGAGGCAAGGAAATAATCACCGACTGGAGTTCCCAGCCGACAAATTCCCGAAGTGCAAAATCCTCAAATCAAGGCTACTCCTGTGCGCGGCCGAAGAAGTATTCATACGGAAGATTACGATACAAGTACGGCTATTCTAGTCACATTTTGATGTACAATAAAAAATCAGTGTTTAATTGTTATGCTCCTCTTTTTGGATAATCGCCCAATATGAATTCCGATCCTGTAAACCATTGTTATCCTAAATTGAAGCGGCCAGTCCCCAAAAATTTAGGAATGACCTAACTTACCGGTAATTGTAGTAACCCGCCTACTCTAGTCGTGGCATTTCCATCAAATCGACTAGTCAGAATTTTCGTCAACTCCTGCCATTCATTTCTTCTCAATTAAGAGCCTGAAATATAAAAAGTAATGACCTAATAATACACGGAGAGTTTTCGTTAATCCAATCACCAACAACTTTCCCCATAGACAATCCAACATTTTTTGAAATTAGTAAATGATTTTATTCTCATTTTTTCCTTTGGATTTATTTACTATGATCGTTATGTCTTTTGGTTATGGTATTTATCATTTAAATTATTTATCTATGAAATTTTCCCTTTTAGGCTGATTAGATCATTTAGAGTGATTTAATTTTACCTTCTGGTTAGGATATTTAAATTTGTAGAATTACTTAATTTGATATTATCATCAGGATATTTAGATTATTAGAATTATTTAAATTTTCCATTCTCGTTACAAAGTTTAGATTATTTGAAATATTCAATTTTTTCATTTTTATTATGATAATTAGATTACCAACATTATTTACCTTTATAATAGTTACTATTATGATATTAAATCATTGTAAATAAACTTTTATGGTTACCCTTGAGATGAACATATTTAATTTAGACAGACATCGGAGTTAATAAGATTTACAAACCAATTTGTACCTATATTTTTTGCTTTTGATTAACATTTTGGCTCAAACGCCCAAAATTTCATTACCCATTTTATGTTCAATTTTCGTGTGGAAAACAACTGGTTTAGGTTTGCACCCATTAATTTTATTATCGTCAGGTACCCATAGCAGTAATTGGGAGGATGTGGATTGCACTACTCAAACAGTACCAACCAGATTTGCCGGGAGATATCGGCAAGCTTTATGGGATCGGGGATATACCATATCGACCTATGGTACCCCCGAGTGGCTGAATCCAAAATCCCAACGAGCAAGTAGAAGATGTCAAACTCCCAAGTATCCTCATCAAACGGGAGCCGGGTAGAAACCCCGCACGAGAGATCCGGTAGAGGACAGAAGGCGAGCTCCACCGCCTGGAGCAATTGGAATGGCGGTATCGATTTTTACGGAAACGGCAAAAGGAGCATCTCGCCAGGATAAATCGGGACATTGCCAGTGGACGTATCCCCAGTTCGGACGGGCACCTGCCCTCCTATGGAGTAGCTTATGACCCTTGAAATCCGGCATTACAAGAGAGCGACGCACCCGTGCACTTGGTGGTCCCGAAAAGCCTCCTACAACCAGATATTCGAGACATCCTGGAGGATCGGGGCGTTGAGGAGCACACCTATTCGCGGAGACGCTTGACAAATAAGCGACAGCACCAAAATCAAAGACTTGTATTATGTTCTGTGTTTCAATAAATGAGTTGTATTAATATTTTTTTTCTGTTAATGTAAATAATAAAGTCGCACGCAAGAACTGTTAAGGTAAATATAAACATGCTCCCCGGAGATAACAACGAATAAAAGTGATAATAGGGTGGGAACCGTGATTTTCTGCTTATCTTCTAAATTAATCCCTGTGATTTATACGAAATCTAATTTATTATTAAGGAAAAACGATGATGGACGCCACGCAGAAGATCGGCAAAGAATTAAAAGACCTCCACAAAGAAAATGCAAATTTACACCAGTAGTGCCTCCAATTAAGTCGTGAGCTGCAACGGATGAGGGCCACTTGGTCAGAGCCGACTAAAGTAAAACGGCTGGATCAAAAAATAGACGCGGCACAAAAGGGCTGGCGAGAGGAGAGTCCTGAACCAAGCCCAAAAGGTCGAGATTCGTGGTCTGGAAATAGCCGTAGCGGCAAGCCAGGAGGGGCAGGCTGTCAAATATCCCCTGGTGTTCGCCCCAACCAAAGTAGCCTACAAGAATGCGATGAGTCCCGAGAACCAACCATTCAAACCAAAGTCCCGCGCAAGGCCAGGACGAGCAGAAAGGAAGCGGCAGAAACAACAAAAATCGCATTAGGACAGAGATTATCTTGATGATGTAATGCATGAATAAATAAAATCTTCTTTTGTCATCTGTTTGTCCTCACTATGTAAATATATAAGCATAACTCTCTGAAGAGCAAAGACAATGTGATGTAAAGTAAAGTGAGTAAAAGACCTAACGGAAACAAGTTGAGCATAGACCTTCCATCGATAGCCCGCTGAACCAGCTGTAGACCGGGTCTTAGCAGTTTTGGAAACGAAGCTCATTTTTGAAGGTCACAGAACCATTGGTTACAGTACCAACGTTGCCTAGCAACGGGTAACCAGTGGCAGTCAGGTAGAATTATATGATTGGGTTCAAGGTCATACCGATCACCTATAACCCCACATGACTATTATTAAGAGCGTCCACTGAATGACATTATTGAATTCAATCTACACCAAGCCACGCTGAAACAAATCACCTATAATAAAAAACTCCTATAATAAATTAATTTAGACATTTTCGAAATATTTTTACAAAGAAAAATGACGGAAAAAATTTTTAATTTAAATTTTGAGGATTTTGCTAGGAAATTTCAAGTAAATGAGGATGTATCTTCATAAACAAAACCTGAAATCAGAAATAAAGCATAAATTGTAAATTATATTAATAAGTTTTAAAAAATATTCATAAACCCAATTATTATTTTGTGTACATATTCGAAGATTTTTTTCAAAAGATGTATAAAAAATATAATTATATAATGCAATTAATAAATTTTATAACTTCAAAAATAATTTAACTCACTTTTTTTGAATAATTTCCGAAAAATAAATTATCATAAAAGTAATCATTTCCTGAATATTCATAATACTTCTTAATAATAATATACATGAGCTTGTAGATCAAAAGTTATAATTATAAGTTTGAATAATGATTTAATTTCCTTGTAAAATCATAATTCAACTCTTAAAACTATATAACTTTAAAACATAATTTACTTTACAGCCATTTCAGAAATGGCTGAAATCCATTAAATTTTCACAAAATATAAATTCCAATAAGTTGATTTATGTTTTAACTTGTATTATAGCGGAATTTATCTGAACTTCGCTTGGTGTATAAAAAGAAAATCAATCAATTTATAGCATATAAACACACCAACTCACTTGAGGTTGTTTGTAAAATAGTCACTGAGACACACCCTATACTATAGAAAATAAAAAAATGATAGAGAAATAAAATAATGCATATTAGCACAACCCATAATAAAACATGCATGTAAACTTTTAACATATAGCCATCAGAAGTTGAAAAAACTCCTATAATAAATTAATTTATAGACATTTTCGAGATATTTTTAGAAAGAAAATGGCTGAAAAAATTTTTAATTTAAATTTTGAGGATTTTGCTAGAAAATTTCAAGTAAATGTGGGGTTAGTGGGTTTCGTGACCTTAGCCCCATTGCATACAAAATATTTCAATTCCCGACAATGGATACCAGTTGCTAAGCAACATTGGAACTGTAATCCATTGGTCACAGGACCTCCAAAGGTGAGTTCCGATGTCAGAACTGCTAAGGTTTAGTCCTATGTAGGTTTCAGCGGACTGCCGTTAGAAGGCCTATGTCCGTCTTATCTTTCAGGTCCCTTAATCTTTTCCTTTCTTATTTTACTCGTGCACATTAATTGTCACGAAGAAACAAGTTAATAAAAACACAATTTTATTTCATTTGAATTTCAGTTTGTTAATCATTTCGTTTGGATTTCAGTTTGATAATCATTTGCTTTCGCTTTGGGCACGTCGACGTAAGCGTTCGGTTCGGCTTGGCCTGGCATGCGGACGGGATCGCTTGTTGGAAGGGTTTGGCTTATCTTGGTCGCGATAGGCCAGCTGTGCTGGTGCGAAGACTAGTGGGTACGTCACCGCACTACCCTCCTGACACGCTGAGAGGGCAACATCTAAACCTTTTATCTGAGTTTGTTGGGCTTGATTTAACAATTTTTCATCTTTCCAGCCTTGCTGGGCCACAGTAAGGTGTTGGTATACACTTTTCATTTTCTCCGGTTCTGCCCAGGTCACTTTGATTCTTTGGAGTTCGCGGCTTTGCTGGAGGAGTTGTCGATGGAGGTGTATGTTTTCGCGCCGGAGCTCCTTCAGTTCTTGGCCGAGAATTCTTGTCGCTTTCATTTCTAAATTAAAATCATTTAAGAAATAATTATTGACATCGTTGCTCTCAACACATTAATTAATTTCGTTTGTCCGCGCCCAAAATATATTAGTGAACATCATTGGTTTCATCGAATTAATTCCCGGTGAATCTCGCTACAAATTATTTATTTAACTTAATTCATGGTTAACTGCTTGAACTTAGAGATTCCCCTTCCTTGTAGCAACCAAATTATAAGTCCGGAAAATATTTTATTGAATGAAGTCGTTATAGTTTGTCTCACTGATCACCCTGTTAGAATTTATTCTATTTATAAAAGAAAAATCAGAATTAAATAATCAAATCGATTTAACAATATTTATTTTATGACACCAGTTTAATCAAGTTTAGAATTTATTCTGGTCTTTGGAATCGGTATTTCGGCGATTTCGGCCTGAGAATGCCCATTGTGGGTGTCGGCAGGCATAAGCATGCTCGTCTTGTTGCCTCGGTCCGAGTCTGTTGCGAAGAGTTGGCTGGAACAATCTCTCAGGTAAAATCAGCGTCGTTGGAGCGGCCATTTGCAGGAGTCTTGGGTTATCTAGCTCAAATGAGACCCCGTAGTCCGGCGGAGCTCCATCGGTGCTAGGAATGATTCCACTGGCGATATCTCGATTTATCTGCGCCAATCTCTGCCTGGCCATCACCGCTTTCCGATGATATTTCTTCTCCATCTCTTCCATTTTCATCACGATGTACTCAGCTCGTTGACGATCTTCTCGTGCCGGGTTCCTGCCCGGTTCCCACTTGATAGCAGCTCAATTTCATCTCCACGATCATTGGGGCGGCGAGGCCAACCGGGTCCTCCATAAGTAGCCAACTCATATCCTTGGTCCCATA
This sequence comes from Schmidtea mediterranea, assembly GCA_022537955.1. Taxonomy (NCBI): domain Eukaryota; kingdom Metazoa; phylum Platyhelminthes; order Tricladida; family Dugesiidae; genus Schmidtea; species Schmidtea mediterranea. Next base: position 1,018,769 of record CM039679.1, on the reverse strand, counting down.
GTACTTGCCTATACCGAGCAGCAGAGTTACTCGATATTTGAAGAGTCACTCGGGCATCATCACTCCAGCCCCCGTGTGGATCTCTGCGGTCTGAAAGAATCATAAAATCAGCATTAGAATAAGCTAAATAGTCATGCATTTGAAATCTTAATTTAGTCAAAGTAGAGTGTTTGTGGAAATCCATTATACAGCCTTTGTCTTATGATGGGGTATAATTTGTATCTACTTAACCGGATAATCAATTACAACAAGAAATTTACCTCGTGAGTGTTCCGTGGGGTCTTTCATGACTGCGTCGTTTGGTGATAGACGATTTGATGTACGGTCTCCCAGTCGACCCTTTGGATCACGTCTATTTTCGTCATATGTTGAACATAGGTTGGACACGTTTGATTGTTATGAATAATTTAAATTCTTGACTCCTTATTTATATCAGTGAGCGTTAATTTGTATTCGCTTGATTAGATGCAAAATGTCTGTGGAATTTAGTTTTTTCATCCTTATTACCGAAATGGTTAAAATTTGTTTTATGTTGGTTTATTTTATTATTAATTTCTAAATATTGCCCTGCCTTTTCAGAACACTAATTTGATCATTAATTAGTCATTCTTTATGGTTGGGTGAATACACTGTTTAATCGGGTCTACTCGCTGTTGTAACGACAATATATTTTTATTGTCCTGAATAACCCGGTTGATTGACAAGATTAATTTTATTATTCGTTTTATCTCCCTCTCTGTTGATCAATCTTATTTTTGGATGATTGGGCGATCCGGTTTTAAATATTCCGTGTAAACATATATGATTTCATTCAAAACGGCTCGCTACAAATCTCCATCGCTGGGTACCTGCCGGCGACAGTCTGGACCCATCATCTTCTCCGGCAACTGTGGATTTCGCATATTCGTTCCGGACGTACATTAACTCTCAGAACATCCGCCGAACAGACCTCAATCGTCTCTCCATCCTGATGAACTCGCAATTGAGATCCCTCATCATTTTACTTTCAGTGGTGATTTGTGCTTGGCTAATCATGTCATTTACTCTCATGGTCCGATACTCGGGAAGAGATGCGTATGTGTATAATTATGGTTCAACTTCCTGTCTCTTGCGTCATTCGTCCTCCCAATCAATTGTCTCTGTGGCCAATGGCATCTCGGTCTTGTCATTTTATGTGTCATCTTGATATTTTAATTATTCTATTTTTATTTCTACATGAATATTATACTGACTTGTTAATTGTGTTATGATTTTATTTGAGGTTATTTAAAAGTAATCACGCATCAATAATCATCTAATTGGGTTTGAGTTTATATTAACATGAATTAACGGTGGTCATCTTTTACTCACTCAGGGGTTGGGGTGACTACAGGGTTTAGAGTCGTCTTCCGTCAGTTATCGTGCACATTTCTGAGCTTACCTGTCTGAATGTCATTGCGTTGCTACTATTCGTCGTTTTAATCAGTTTAATTATCTACGATACTTGTGTCTATTTTTCTGTATTTAGTTAACTTTCCTTAAGTCTAGTTATATCAAACCGTTATATTTATTTACTTCCATCATATTTTGTTACCTTCATTTATACTTAACGTTTGTCGGTATATTTTAGTGGCAGATCATTGTGGCTATTCGTCGGTGGTTATATGGCGTTACTTTGACTACCTTTAATCAGATTATTAGTTATGAATCGTTACGTTTACTCTAAGCGTCTTAATTTCATCTAGTAGTTTACCTTTAATCACATCTACTCTGTAATACATCACGTCCAGTTATGTCTGATTTAATTGTAGATACTCGTAGTTATCACGTTTAAATAGTTTATTTACGTTTTTACTATATCGTTCATCACCTCTCGTTATTTTCGTCTAGATTAATATATTTCATTACTTCCGTCCGATTTGATATATTTACTTACTTCGTCAGCATTAACATATTTAATTACTTTCATTAACTCTAATATATTCAATTGTTCTCGTTAGTTTTATTTTGTTACGTTAAACTATTCGATTAATTTCCATCATACCTACGATAGTTAGTTACTTTGGTCAGCCTTAATATATCTATTTTACTTTTCTTAATTATTTGTTTTTCCCAGCTTAAATATATTTAGTTACTTTTTGTTACATCGATATATTTAATTACATTTTTCTCTGTTGATTAAACTATACTTATGTTCCTTACTTTCAATATATCATGATGGTCTTGGTCGTTTTTTCGATGAATTATCATTATCTTCGTTATTCTTACTAAATCATAATTGCTTTCAGACACTTTTAAAAGATTATAATCGGTTTCGAGATATGTAATGAGTTATAAATTAATTTTCGTCAGATTTTAACATTTTTAATTACTTTCATTAGATTTAGCATCGTTAATTATTTTCATTAGCTTTAACGTCGTTCATTATTTTAGTTAGATTTAATATCTTTAATCATTACACTGGATTTAATTTCGTTACATCGATATCGAGTTTCCACCTCCCGACCTTCTTTATTTTGATCCTAAGGAACTGTGTTTATATTAGAGTTTACTAGTGCCCACTGGACTACTCGGTGTGATTATTTTAGCCGATGTATAGAATTGAATTTAGGTCGAATTTTCGGGAGATGGGTGAAAGAGAGCCAGCTAAAAGACTAGTTCTCGATCTTCCCGCCGCCCCTATAACGAATATAATATATACGTTCGAGGCCGTCGTTACGCACGACGGAACTCTCACGGGCACACACTATAGGCAAAGAAACCGCACTTACACAGTGTGACTAGTTATATTTCAGTTTAATGACTTGCATATTGTGTGGCTGTGGGCCAGAAAAATTTCGACATGTTAACAAAATTCTCTTTCTGAATACATATATTTTTCAAACAAATACATCATAGTTTATCCGTTAGTTCGGTTCATGCATTCAAACATGCGACAAAAGATTCCCACACATACGAGCAAGTAGAGCTTACATATAAGTTAATTGCTTTCGCGATGTGGAAACAATTGTCGAGAGTTGCTCCTTTGAATTATAACTTTCTGGTGAAAAGTAATTTGTTCCCTGAGTAAAAATTGATTAAAATTCTGTTAAAATGGATTGGTATATATACCTATTCTGTGACCCTAACGTTGCGTGTTAATTTTCATGCGATAAAACAAAATTTGACCTTGATATTACTTGTCTAATTTATTTCTAATTTTTATTATTTTTTCGATTTTCTTTGACAATTTACCCATTAACTTTTTATTTTAATCATTTCTGACTAAAATTATTTTATTTTTATTCAATTTATTCATGAACTTTTTTTTCCGTAAATTGTCAATTTTCGGTCAAATCTTTTGTTATTATGCTATTTCTATGTCAATTCGTGCAGATCTTGGTGCATTTGCTAATATTTTAATTTACTTTTATATTTTTCCATTTTATATTTTTAATTATATGTTTTCTCGCATTTTGAGGTGGTTATTTGATGTTTATGGGTCTGATTTTAAATTTTGTATGTTGTGTTTGCGTGCTGTTTCCAATCCATTTAAACAAAACCTTGTACTAGCCCAACATAAATGAGGATGTATCTTCATATGATTTACCCTTAAAACTAAAATTAATTTTTCAGACATTTCTGTTGAAAAAAAACAAAACTTGAAATCCGAAAAAAGCATAAATTGTAAATCATATTAATAAGTTTTAAAAAATAATCATAAACCCAATTATTATTTTGTGTAAATATTCGAAGAGTTTTTTCAAAAGATGTATAAGAAATATAATTATTTAATGCAATTAATAATTTATATAACTTCAAAAATAATTTAACTCACTTTTTTTTGAATAATTTCCGAAAAATAAGTTATCATAAAATAAATCATTTCCTGAATATTTATAATCATTATTAATAATAATATACATGAGCATGTAGATCAAAAGTTATAATTATAAGTTTGAATAATGATTTAATTTCCTTGTAAAATCATAATTCAACTATTAAAACTTTATAACTTTAAGCTTATAACTTAGTTTGCAGCCATTTCAGAAATGGCTGAAATCCATTAAATTTTCTCAAAAAATAAATTTCAATAAGTTTCAACTTGTATTATAGCGTAATTTATCTGAACTTCGCTTGGTGTACATTGCAAGTCATGGGCATGACGACTACTGGCACAATTAAAATGCATGCACGCGTGCGATTGATAGTCCACAGCATCGACGATAGCGGAGGACGTCATTCAGGGAGAACTAATAGGTGAATAACCATCCGCAATCCGAAATAGCACTAAACGGAGAAGTAATTTAAATAAACAGACGTAATTAGAAATTTCGAAAAACGAAACATCATTTCTTCAATTTAAAAATACCATGCACAAATGCACCGACAACGTTGCTAATAAACTACCTCACCGAGATAACTCTGGACTATAATAACAGACGACCACCAGACTTTACTGAACACAAATGATCGAAATGAACTAAGAACCCGATAAACCTTGCACGAAGCGCACAGTCGAGGACAATTAAACCACAAGAAAGGCTTGCAAGAAGCCACCCATTCAATTGACCGACGATTGCCCATCAAAAGTACGGGGTGGAATCAGGCCCCACCAATTGTCCGGAACGGGAATTTACTGGTAAGTAGATATTTTCATCTCGTGTATAGGTATAAAAATGATGAAGACAATTTAATAATAACTCCATAAATTGTAACAAACCTTTCATAGTATGCCTTTTCCTTTTGACAAATTGATAGAGCATACCAACGGGACGACCGAAGGTAGAGATATTGAAGGTAATTGGACACGGATTCGATTCAAGCCAGAAGCTGCTGCCAGATACCGTCAAGCCCTGTGTGACAGAGGTTACGATCTCTCGATCAGAGAAAACACTTCATGGCGATCACGATGATGCAATTTATATAAGAGTATCGAAATCATGCGGGACCCGGGTGTCCCCTACCTGCGAGGCTAGAAATAGTGCCGAATATATCCTTGTGAGACTCAAACAGGAGTTGAGAAAGGCCCAATGGAGAGTGCTGATAGCTCGCCAGGGAATCCGCTCCTGCAAGTTTCTCATGAGCTCTAACAAGTTAAAGCAACCTGGATCGAACCAGCCAATGTAAAGAAAATCTACCAACGACTGGAAGATACTCAACGATCACTGAGAGGGTAATGCTGTCACATACCCTCTAGTGTTTGCCCCTGCCCAATTGACCTACAAGGACAGTAGTGTAGCGACAACAACCAAAAAAGCCCGCAATAAATACCTCTGGACAAATCAAGAAACCAAATTCTAAAAATTGATTTTTCTGTGATTTTATTAAATGTTCCTAGTCGATATCAGCAATATAATCTATAAGATAAAAACCGTTTCCAAGCCCTAAATAACTCCGATCATGATAGGTTAGAGCGACTGAAATGGAAATCGAGCAGAAACCTTCTATCGGCGGCTAGTCGAACTCAGGGTGAGCCCGGATCTCAGATCTGGCGGACTAGCAACCCAATTTGTTACAACACCAACGTTGCCAAGCAACACGAAACAAGCGGCTTGGAAGCAGAAATAGTTACGGTTACTATGACCACTCAAAGTTATTATTAATCGTTTATATCGGTTTAAATGTCTAATGGGAAATCGTGAGATGCGGCAATCATTCAAGGACCTAAATATGTTAATGCGGACTCAGTAGGCCATTTGTGCGTGATTTCCGACCACCTCGAGACCTTTACCCAGCTCCGGTAGCGCTATGCATTCCACGTTACGTTCCAGTCACGCTGCCGTCATTCAGATAGGCTGGCAAATACTCGATCCGATTATTGACATAGCTATGAAATCCCATTAATAAATCCACAAAATCGATTCCAATCAAGTTTTGCTCCAGTTCAGCAGTAAAAATGAATTAAATTTGATTAAATGAATAAATAAAGTCCGGAAAATTTATTAATGAAAATTATCGGCCTTCATTGACACGCCTGATGTGAGCACGAGCTGTGACTGCAGCAGTGGTTGTGTGAGTATAGGCACCTCCAGCAATAACCTTTTTGCACCCTTTACAGTGCCAAATTCCCACACATTTTCTCTTCAATGCTTTCTAATTTAAAATATATTTTTACACAAAAACAATGAAAGCACACTTTTCCGCAGAATTGACAATCATATTTAGCATGAGATTGAATTTCAATTTTCTTAATATTTTTCCTTATTGAAGAACCGTATCTGGTGCCGTACTTACCAACGATACCAACCTTCTTTGTGCGTTTGGCCTTAGAACGTTAATCAAATAAAGATAGAAGATATAATCTTACCATAATATTAATTTAATGTATTAGTATATAATTTATAATTTCAAGCTAGTTAAATTTATAATATAGCTCAAATTATGCGTTTTTAAATATCTTAACATATTTAAACAATTTAGGCATAATAATGTTTATTTTAAATTTACTGAGATATTTAACAATTAGGCCTCAAATCAAAAATTATAAACGCAAACAAAAATTTGAATAAACTAAATTTTTTTACATTCACTATTATAAATATTCGTAATCATAATTAACAAGTCCAAAAATACCAAAAACTTTTAAGAATTTTGAATATATTTGGGCCAGAAAAAAACGGCCTTGAAAACTGTTTAAATATATTAGTAATACAGCACGAAAACCCAGAACCAAGATAACTTAAAATACAACATACTGTGATGTTGGTGGTGTTTAACCTTGACCCCATACATAGAACTTTTCTTGCCCCAAATGGTTACCTGTTGCTAAGCAACTGTTGGGCCAGAACGTAAACGGCCTTCAAAAATGTTTAAATGGATCAGAAACACACACGCAAACACAACACGCAATTCAAATAAACCCCAAAACATCAATTAAACCATATAAAATCTGAGAAATAAAAGAATTAAATATAAATTAAGAAACATAAAAATAAATTAAAATAATAACAAAATGCACCAAGATCCGCACGATACCTACACAAATGCAACAAGAAAACATGACAAATTCGACGAAATTGGAAAAATCAATTAAAGTTCATTAAAGCAAGATTTAAATCGAAAAATTTGAATTAGCAATAATTCAATAAAAATTCTAAATAAAAAATTATAAAAATAAATCGAAAAATAATAAAAATAAATAATAGAATTTGCTAGAAAAGAACAAGGTCGAATTTTGTTTTACTGCATCAAATTTCACACGTCATACAAATAGGTATATATACTGATCCATTTTCACATTAAAGTTAACCATTTTGAAAATTGTTTAAAAAACCATTTTTGAAAAACACACCGTGTTTCGAAATATTTCAAACTATTTGAATCGTTTTACCTACTTTAAATCTATTTGAGATCAGTGTTTTGAATTTTCAGAATTTTAGGTGAGGATCATTGATTTTGGAACCCTCTTTCCACGCCCCGTACCTTGCATCTCTGTAGAGCTCTGCTCGGACGTTGGCGTGGGAAGAGAGGTATTTGGTTTATTGTATGAATTTATGCTATTTTTATGAATTGGAATGGTAACTTGTTATTTATTTATTTTTTTTTTTTATAATTAATAAACATTATTATGCATAAATCGTTTCATTTATATATATAATTTGTTAATTAAATCTGTCGAAATTTTTCCGGCCCACAGCCGAAACCTAATGCAAGTAAATAAAATCTACACACAATTCAGATTCGTGTAAGCGCGTGGAATATCGCCAATGATCTGTGCCCGTGAAGACCCGGCGTGCGGAACGCAGGGTTGGATCGTCAATATTATCCCTATAGCTGAAGCGAGAAATAAGGGAGAAGTCTCGGGCTACTTCCTCGTTTCTCAATTCTGTAATATCGACTTAACTCATACTACACATGGCTCAAAATCATCACACCGAGTAGTCCAGTGGGCACTCAGTAATTATAATATAAACATAATATGCGTGTAAGGCTTATTAAAGGGGAATGGAACTGGGATTAAATTAAATGGAAATCGTTGTTATAATAACTTAAAATTACTATTTCAGATTAATGTGAATTTGCGAGTCAAATAAATTGATAGAAATCATTTGATAAATAATTCATTTATTATTGTTTAAAGTAAAGAAAATTAACTCATTAAGTATTCATTTAATAATTCATCAATTTTTAATTGATCAATATAAAGAAATTTAATTCATTAAAGTATTATATCGTAAATTAACTATTCATTTAACGAATAATTCATCAATTTTAATTGATTAACGTAAGGAAATTTAATACTGTAAATTAAATATTCATTTAATAAATAATTCATCGAATTTTAATTGATTAATATAAAGCAATTTAACTCATTAAAGTAGTATATTGTAAATTAAATATTCATTTAACGAATAATTCATCGACTTTAATTGATTAACGTAAAGAAATTTAACGCCGTAAATTAAATATTAATTTCATTCAACTATTTAAAGTATTGTACCGTAAGGTAACAAAGAATTACTGATTTCAATTGATGTTTGACTCGTTGATTTATTAGACTAGGTAGTCATTTAATAGATAATTATTGCTTAATATAATGAAGATCTAACTCCTTAACTTATTTCACCATAGTGACAAGTGTTCGAACCAGATAAGTAGTTTACAAAGTATGTATACCGAAAAATGAATATCTGAATAAGATAAACAGCTTATGAAAATTATGAATTACCAAAAATGTTAGACGTACCGTATTAAACAAAATGATTACTAAATCGAATCAATTTCGTGATCAACAAGCAAGGTCCTCCTTGATGAAATTTCAGAACTAAAATCAACCCAGGTGGATTAGCGATTATTGTAAGTTCGTGGAGTGACATACAGAGAATTATGTGTGTAACCAAGTAATCCATCGATGAACGTCCAATTTCTCTTGAGTAATAGAAAAGTCATATTTCAATAAATCCAACGAATCCACGAAGTGAACAAGAGGGACCTTTGACTTGTTGATCATGGAATTGAGACATGGATTGAAATAAAATGGGTGACCAAGAATTATCCGAACAAAACATCTATATTATTTGCTTAACTAGATCAGCCATAGATAAAATTACTACGATTAACTACTTCGAAACCAAATAATCAAAGGGATTTATTAACAGAATAGATAAAATGAAAATCAGTAAATGAAACGACTATAATTCCTCACGTAAAACATTAAAATCATTGTCGGATAAGGGAACAGAGCGATCATAAGAACTGCGTCGAATCCAGCATTAACAGAGTGGCAATCACCCAAAAAATGTGTGTCGATAAAATCGAACCTTAAAAAATAAAGCGATTAATAACTAGCTATGCAGAACTTAACAATGAGAAATACTTACCACTGATTTTGTTTTGACCATGGTGACGAGATGACCCGCGTCCCCCGATGAACGCTGAGAGAGCTTCCAGAATATAGTGTTCATGACCCAAAGATTCCGATCTGCAACCCCGATATGACTAGTGATCCTTAAATCACAAAATTCGATGAAAATCAAATATAATAAAATATTTCACCTACTTGAAAAGTCCACGAATATACAAATACGAGAATTCATATAATGACCATAATAATTGTGAACGGACCGGATAAACAAATTTATAAACATAATGGCATAACGAAATTAAACAAATCTTTGTCACATCCGGCAATTCACCATGATCGACGGACCGAATTTGACATCCAGTTCCGGTCGCCTGACTTGAATTCGCCAAATCACCGCCGATAATCGAATCACTTCGTTTCCCGTTTCGCAATTTGACAACCAAGAACCCCGTAAACGATTTCGACGAGAAGTTAAAGCACAAATGTAATAATCGCTTACGAAATGTTACGATAAATAGTTCATTTTTTTGTTTGCAATAAAAATACTTTAAGTTGATGTGACAGAATTATTACATTTATTAAATTAACGGATACATATATCAATTTCATGCTGTTAATAGACCCACCCATATAAGACAGACGCAGTCATAAATGTAATACCATATTATTTTACCGAGCCGCAAAACACTTTTGGCCTAACGCACCCTCACGACACAAGATTATCAGTATTACTAACTACCGTACGCACAAAATACTCAACACCCAATGCATGTAAATTCAAGCTAGCGAGTTCCCTGGTACAGGACGAGAGCGATTTCATTGTTGCGAACTATTGAATATAAGGAGAAAGATGGAGTAAGAATATATTTTTAATTTAGGACACTAGAACCATGATTGATATGCCCGCTCACACTGTGGAACAATGGAGGCAAGCCTGGAGTCGGATATGCCAGGAGCGATATCCTGAGGTGCCTACAGATAACCAAACGGAGGAAATTTCGCCGGAAGAGTTCATGAAGCGATTTCGGAATACGGCGGACGAACCCAATCCGTCACGAGATATTTTAATGCAGGCCCAAGAGCTCCTGGAAGGCCTCCTACAGCATCAGCGACAAATCGAGGCTGATGTGGCATGGGCCACAACCTACCTGGCCAATGTCAAAGATGACATAGCGGCCGGACGACTGGCCGACAACTACCCGCCTTCTCCAAGACCGATCAGAAACCTTAAGCGACTGGTGCTCGTGATCTCGGGATACGCTCCGGAAGAGGGAATCAAACGATTCTTCGCGGAGGAGTAAACTCTATCGATTTGAACATTTATTATTGCTAGAGTGACCTTGTGATCGATTCAAAAAACAAAGTTTTTCTGTCTCATCTTTTCTATCATTATCATAATTTTCATTTTATAAAATTGTTTAAGTAAAACTGCTCATATTTGTATTAGTCGTCATCCAATTCACCCATACTATTTTAGAAATGGATCCCGTAAAGTTATTACAAACCGAATTAACCCAAGCACGACAGACAAACAAGGATCTCCACGATCAACTCATACACGTGGTCCGGGAAATGCAACAACTCAAGGCGACGTGGGTAAACCCCACGAGGGTCAAGCCACTGTATCAAAAGTTAGCCGCGGCCCAGAAGGGGTGGGCCGAAGAAAGACAATTGGTGACAAGCCTGAAGACCCAGATCAGGGGGCTAGAGGTAGCGTTGTCCGCCAGTCAAGAGGGGGCAGCGGTGACCTACCCTCTAGTTTTCGCCCCGGCTCAATTAGCATACCGAGAAGTGAACCCGACCCCATCCGCAATGCCAACCCCTGTCGAAATTCCCACTCCAATAATTCCCTCAACATCTAGTCGACGACCTGGTCGCAAGGAGCGAGCTAAGCGCCGAGCCGCTCGACTCTCCAATCAATGCATTTTCTTAGATAAATAGACTATTGTTAAATATACTGTTTTCCGTATCTCTCATTACATTTACGTACGAGTAATGTTTTTAAAATAAATAAAATAACATTGTGAGGGATTAAATAAAACCACCACTTATTCTTGTCTTCTCAAACTAACGCCAATAAAACAGCTGGATAGACGGTAGAAATTTAAGGGGACCAAATCATTAAAAGCGAGCACAGGTCTTCTATCGACAGCTCGTGGACCCGAGGATTGTCCGAGCAACTATAGTATTAGCTAATGATACTCAATTTTGCGGGCAGTCCACCACTTGAACACATTACCAACGTTGCCTAGCAACGGGTGCCAAGTGGCAGTTAGCATTTTTTTGTATGGCGTTACGGGGCAACCATGGAATAATTTAAACAAATGACGAAACCTTGTAACCCACCACAACGTTGGTAATGTTGGGCCAGAACACAAACGGCCTTGAAAATTGTTTAAATGCATCAGTAATACAGCACGAAAACCCAGCACCAAGATAACTTAAAATACAATATACAACATCAACTAAACACTTTAAAATATGAGAGAACATAAATAAATATAAAATCAAAAAAAACATAAAAGTAAAATAAAATAAATACAAAATGCATCAAGAACCGCACAAAATTTACATAAAATATAACATAATAACAAGAAAATTTGACCATAAAATGACCATTTATATAAAAGAAAAAATTATTGAATTAAATGAATAAAAAAAAAAATATTTTTGGTTGAATAAATTTAATTAAAAATGTTAAAAATAAATTACCAATTTAAATTAAGAAATTAATAAAAATTTAATTTAGATAACACAAATAATTTCAAGGTCAAATTATAGGTATATATTGGTGGGTTACAGGGTTTCAACTCTTGCTTATTGTTCGGGTGACCCTAGTAACGCCATACAAAATGTTGCTGATCGCCACTTGGCACCCGTTGCTAGGCAACGTTGGTAATGTGTTCAAGTGGTGGAATGCCCGCAAAAATTGAGTACCATATGCTAGTACTATAGTTGCTCGGACAATCCTCGGGTTCACGAGCTGTCGATAGAAGACCTATGCTCGCTTTACTTGGTCCCCTACGTGGAAATGCGAATTAAATTTAGACTGATGGACGTAGGTGATTTCGAGTCTACCCCACTATGACTGAATACATGAGAGATGATTTATTTAATGAACAAAGGACATGTATAATAAGTTAAGTTGATCGACTTGACGCTTGTGCGGCTCGGCGTCGGGCCCGTTCCTTGCGTCCCGGCCGGCGGATGGTTGGTTGGATAGCTGTCGTCTTTGAGCTTGGTGCGGCATTATCAGCGACGCGTTGACTTGGCAGTTGGGAAGGGGCGAAGATGAGCGGATACGTTACCGCTTCTCCTTCCCGGCAAGCTGCTAGGGCAACTTCTAAGCCCCTGATCTGTGTGTGCAGACTCCGATTGAGCTGGCGTTCTTCGGCCCAGCCTTTTTGAGCTGCGGTGAGTCGTTGGTAGAGTATCTTCGTCCGTTTGGGGTCTAAGCAGGTCGCCTTGACCTGTTGCACTTCGCGAGTTAACTGCAGTACCTGGCTGAGTAGCTCCGCGTTTGCCTGCCTAGCGCGGGCTATCTCGTTCTGCATTAGTTTCAGGGCCCACATTTCTATAAAGAAAACATATCAATTTTGTCTAATAAGGGGAACTCTAATTATTTCAAACATGATTATAGCGGAAATCTCATTTAAAACAAAATTCTAAGAGGACAATTCATTATAATTTATCATTAATAACATCACTAAAGTAAAATGTCAGAATGATTATGCCTGGTGGTTCAGGACTCTGCGAGGAACTTCCTGACTCCTTCTTCCGGGGAATAACCGGGAATAATGGGCACTGGTCGTCGGAGGTTGCGTGCCGGTCGAGCCGGGTACGTCTCCGTGATGCGTCCGACGAGGATGTCCTCTTCAACGTTGGCGAGGTACATCCTCGCCTTCACAACCTGTAGGTCGACCTCTTCTTGGATCTTCTCCCACTGAGCCAGCAAGTTTCGGGCATGGTCGACAATTTCCTCGGCGGTGTACTGTTCCTCTTCTGGTCGGTGTGGGTCGCCTCCTCTGCCTAGTATTTGCCATAGAGACGGGCACGATCGTTTCGGGCGTGGCTCGTCGAGAGTCATCGATGGGCGCGCTCGTTTCCAGGCTCGGCGCCATTCATCGGCCTCTTGTTTCGAAATCAAATTTGGCAACATGAATTCTTCTGAAATAAGTAAACGTAATATATTCTCTCACTAATTTATAAGGACATTAAATCTACAATCTCGAGTTCATGCAACCTCAAATCATCAGTTAATTCTAGGGGGTACATTGGCTGGTTAGATTAGCTTTCAGTGAACTTGATGGCCGAGCTGGAATTGTAAGAATTATGGCGATGAAATGTATGGGTTTGTGTTCGGGTGATTTCTATAGTTCCTTTACGCTGAAGAAAGGTTATGGGGACAGAATATGTAATGTATGTCTATAGATTGTAGATTGTCTGAGCTAGTTGGGTTGGGTTGGACCGGACCAGATTTATGTGTGAAAGAATGTCTGTCTATGTGACCTAGTTATTTGAGATCAAATTCATTTAACATTACTGCTGTTGGGGGAAAACATGCTCGCGTCGGTTATATGCGTTAACGTAATTATTAATAGTTATTGCAATTATTAATGCTTATCGTAATTACCAACAGTTATCGTAATTATTAATGGTTATCCATCAGTATTTGACTCGTCTAATTATTACTCCAACGGAAATGATTGTTGATATATTTCATTCTTTCTCGCGATGGTTAATTGTCGGAACGGATGTGTCGGATCGGATGCGTTGGAAACTATTGACTCTTATCCGGTCACGATATCCGTTCGTGCTTCAATTATTGATAGTTCGTCGCGATTCAAATATGCAAATCTACTATTTGAAATTCACTTTGTCTGTTTCTCTAACAGTTGACGTTGGAATTATCGTGGATCTAGTTTTGTGCGTTCATTTCTGTTGGGTGGTACTTAAGTTGTCATGGTCGGTACTGTCCTATCGGGGATTTGTGGTTAGGTAATCTGATTTATTTTCTTGCTGATTAGTTTATTGTCTATGGTTTTGAGGGGCTACGATGCGTGGAGAGTTACTTACGACAAGTATTCGGATGGGGTCGATCGTTGGTGGTTCTCGATGTTACTCATAAATCAGATCGTATTGTGAAAATTAACGGTTGGAATTCATATCGGTGGTTGGCTAGAATGAAATCAAGGAATTACATTAGTCGGTCGATTTAATGGTTGGAAAAATTTCTTTAGTTCAATGCAATAAATGTTCTCCGTTTTATTGTTGATTCTAAAAACTTTTTCATTTTTATTGGATCACTTCGCGCTGAAATTCATCGATGTTTGGGTTTGGAGATATTTGTATCTTATTTAAAGGGTATTGTTATTATTTCAGTTAGAAGTATAACCAGATTACATCGTTTTAATTCCTTTAACTTAAACTACTAAACGTTTGACTAATGGAGTATTTCAATAATTCAGCCAACATCTTAGTTTAAAACGTGAATTCATCTTACTTTCCCCTAATCTATTTTGATTTTTATTGGTGGATTACGTTACTATTTAGTGAAAATTAGTTTAATTTCCTCGAAATTTATTGGATCAAATTTTCCGATTGATCATCCTGAGTTTTCCTTACTAATTACCTTAGAGATTTTCCTTATCGTTAACTTAGGTTAAATCAATAGATAAGTTAGGCAATTTTAATAAACTATTTCCAACGTTTGACTTAATAACTCTAAGTCTTACTTTCCTTTTACACCAGGGTTGTGGGAGTTTTATCAAAGTTTATTTTATTGCTACACAAGCTGCTTTAATTTTTAACCAAGGACTTGATCTAAGTTAAACCCGTGAGTCACGGAAATTCTTTAACCATCATTTTATTTAAATCCAATTGAATTAAGGAAATATTTACTTTTAGTGAAAACTTTTTAACTTGATAGATAAAATCAGTTTAAGGGGCTCACTGAGTTGCTTACAATATTGATATTTTTATTTTTAAGTGTAATTTAATGTACTACTAATTAAATTATTTTCCAATATTAGTTCAAATCACCGAATGATATATCTATAAGGAGTTTACCTTTACTCTATTATTTAATTTAATCAAAAAGTTATTTGTAACTAATTTTATTTTTATCCGTAACTTAATTTAATTTACTCTATGAGATAATTGTAATTAATTTATTTTTAAATCCATAATTTAATTTAATTCTAATCAATTTATTTTTGTTTTTATTTAATCCATAAGGTAATTTAAGTTAATGATAATTGTTTCGAAAATAAATTCAATTTAGTACACCAATGATCAAATTAATTCAAATTGTTGATTCAGGTTAACTCTATCAACGACTTTAGTTTAGTTTATCCCCGTACCTTTTCCCTTTAATAGATCCTAGGCGCATTTGTGTTTACATTATATTTATTGAGTGCCCACTGGACTACTCGGTGTGATAAGTTTAAGCCGTGTGTAATGTGATTTTAGGTCGATTTTTCTGAATTGAGAAACGAGGAAGTAGCCAGAGACTTCTCCCTTATTCCTCGCTTCAGCTATAGGGATAAATATTTACGTTACGACCGCTGCGTTGCGCACGCTGAGTCTTCACGGGTGCATATCATTGGCGATTGTCCACGCTCTTACATGCATCTGCACTGTGTAGATTTTGCTTTCTTGCGTGATGTGTCGGCTGTGGGCCGGAAAAATTTCGACATTTTAATTTATAAAATAAATAGATTTGTAAAGCAATTTAGGTATGATAATAATATTTATTAATTATACAACAATTCAACAAAATTACCCTTCATTGACCAAAATAACAAATATCATCATATTGCATCAAAATAACATAAAACAAAATGCCGCTCTCCCCACGTCGTCGCCAAGCAGATATGGACGGGACGTGGAAAGAGGGTTCCACCATAAATAATTCTCACCTAAAAAATGAGTTCCTGAAAAATTCAAAGTAAAATTGAAATAATCTTCGAATAACGTCTAAAATGGTTTTAAAGTTTTCACGAATGATTCACAAACAATTTCAAATTGTTTCAAAAATGGTTTTATGGTTTTAAAACAGTTCTAACAATTTCAAAAAATGGTTAGTTTTCAAAAATGGTTAAGTTAAATGTGAAAATGGATCAGTATATATACCTATTTGTATGACGTGTGAAATTTGATGCAGTAAAACAAAATTCGACCTTGTTCTTTTCTAGTAAATTCTATTATTTATTTTTATTATTTTTCGATTTATTTTTATAATTTTTTATTTATAATTTTTATTGAATTATTGCTAATTCAAATTTTTCGATTTAAATTCCACTTTAATGAACTTTAATTGATTTTTCTAATTTCGTCGAATTTGTCGTGTTTTCTTGTTGTATTTGTGTAGGTATCGTGCGGATCTTGGTGCATTTTGTAATTATTTTAATTTATTTTTATGTTTATTATTTCATATTTAATTCCCTTATTTCTCAGATTTTATAGGGTTTAATTGGTGTTTCATTTCATTTATTTAAATCTGCATGTTATGTTTGCATGTGTGTTTCTGATCCATTTAAACATTTCTCAAGGCCGTTTACGTTGTGGCCCAACAATATACTGATATGTTTTGACAAAAAAAAAAAAAAAATCTTATTTTTTCAGTATTGATTTAAAGCTTGATTTTCAATTTTATTTTTTGCTGTATGAAGCGAGATGGATGAATGATTAATAAATTGTGTGACCAATTATGAAGCCATACGCATGCCTTTTATGAATCTATTGAGATATGAATGAACGGTTCATGAGTTTATTGATTAAATGTATGGTGATGAAGCGATGCCACGAACTTCTGATGTGATATGTGTCATGCCAAATAAATAATTAAAGCCAATAATCTTTATTGCATCGAAGCTTTTACCCGATCGGAATGGTAACATTTATTTATTTCCTTTTTCCTGGCCCACAGCCACACAACATGCAAGCTATTAAACTAAAACATAATTACCAAGCTGTTTAAGTGCGGTTCCTCCGCCTATAGCTTGTGCCCGTGAGGGTTCCGGCGTGCGTAACGCAGGAACTCGAACGTCAAATCATTGAACCTAAATAGCGAAAGAGAGTAGCTTGAGAGTGGGTCTTTTGGCTCAACTTTCTTGCACTCAATTTTGATAAAATCGACATAAAATTTTAAACAACAATCGGCTCAAAATCACTAACACCGAGTAGTCCAGTGGGCACTCATTAACTATAATATGAACATAAATAGATCATAAGGACAAAGAGAGGGAAAGGGTAGCGGGGAAAATAGCGAAATCGTTGCAACAGTTAAAATGAATAGCCATCGGAAAAAGATTAATCCGAACGACCAAAATTACGAAAAATAATGTTTTAAATAATATATAATAATTGAATCAATTATGTTGAGTTAAGACGGAAAATATGGGCAGAACGCTGCGCAAATATTTGGAAATAGTTAAAACATTTATCGTAAAACTGTAAAATAAGGGCGGAATGCTGCTCAAATTTTCCGATTTAATTAGAATACTTACCGAAAATAGTAAAGTAAAAGTAGAATGTTGTTTATTTGTTGGTATAATATTAGTATAAAACTGGAAAATAAGGGCGATACGCTACTAAACTTTTCCGAATCAATTAAAATAATTATCAAAAATAGCAAAGTAAAAGTAGAATACTGCTCAATAATTGATAGGATAACTGGATAAAACTGAAAAATAAGGGAGGAACGCTGCTCAATTTTTTCGAATTAATAAAATACTTTATCGAAAACTGAAGAATAAGGACGGAGTAAGGCTAAATTTTTATATAAGTAAAATATTTTTTATAAAGCTGAGGAATAAGGACGAATCCCTACACAAAATTTAATAATAGTAATGATAATGGCGATAATAATAATAATAATAATAATAATAATAATAATAATAATAATAATAATAATAATAATAATAATAATAATAATAATAATAATAATAATAATAATATTAATAATAATAATCATAATAATAATAATAATTATAATAATAGTTATAATGATAATGATGGTAATAATAATAAATATAATAGGAATAGTAACAATAAGGATAATAATAGCAATAGCAGTAATAATGGGTTAGGTAATACATATAATAGTATCAATGATAAGGCTAGCAAGAATAATGGGAACATTGTAGTTATAATAGGAATAAGGGTAAGAGGGATACTGTATGGATATTTAACATAACGAAAGGTTTACAGGCCATAAACAAATCATCAATACGGATAACGATAGGAGAGACTATGGGAATGGACATAATGTTAGATGATATAGAGGTATAGGTTAACAATTGGAGGAGATAGGAAAATAATGGGACCTAAAAATCGAAAAGCGAGCATAGGCCTTCTATCGGCAGCTCGTTGGACCCATGGATCGTTCGGTCAATTATATAGCACTAGTAATAGCGCTCACTTTTTGCGGACGATCCACCCACTCGAACACAGTTCCAACGTTGCTTAGCAACGGGTGCCGAGTGGTAAGCGAAAGAATATTTGTATGGGGTTGTCTGGGTAACAACCATATAGTTTCAAAAAATCAAAACCCAGAAACCCACCATATAAATTTGGGGGCTCAGCCGGGATGGAAGCTTTGTCTATTGGAAAAAACCAACCCAACCAAGTCAAGAAACAACAGAAAGTTTCTTCAGTGCACCCTCAGCCGGGATAAAGCTTTGTTAATTGGAAAAAGCAAAACAACCAAGTCAAGAAACCCCAGAGAGTTTGTCAGTACACCCTCAGCCGGGATGAAAGCTTGGTCAATTGGAAAAAACAAAACAACCTATCAAATAGAAAATGTCGAGACGACATTTTGCCGAACCTAGGAGAGATGACAGAAAAACAAATGGCAGATTAACAGGAATGGAACTCAATAAATGAAAAACGACCAATCTCACTACAAAACAAGAAAATTGGTAATAAAACAGGCGACAGATGACAGGACAGATGACAGATGAGTAGTGGGATGTGTCACATCCAGCACATGTCACATCCAGCACAGTACCCCCTCCCCCCCCGGCTGAGAGAAAATTTTTCTAAGTCCAAAAGACAAAGACCATGACTCATTCAAGGTCATTTAAACAAAGACCATGACTCATTCAAGGTCATTGGATGACTCATCATATTTTATAATATTTTTGATTTTAAACAAAGACCATGACTCATTCAAGGTCATTGGATGACTCATCATATTTTATAATATTTTTAATTTTAAACAAAGACCATGACTCATTCAAGGTCATTGGATGACTCATCATATTTTATAATATTTTTAATTTTAAACAAAGACCATGACTCATTCAAGGTCATTGGATGACTCATCATATTTTATAATATTTTTAATTTTAAACAAAGACCATGACTCATTCAAGGTCATTGGATGACTCATCATATTTTATAATATTTTTAATTTTAAACAAAGACCATGACTCATTCAAGGTCATTGGATGACTCATCATATTTTATAATATTTTTATTTTTAAACAAAGACCATGACTCATTCAAGGTCACTGGATGACTCATCATATTTTTTCAAGGTCATTTAAACAAAGACCATGACTCATTCAAGGTCATTGGATGACTCATCATATTTTTTCAAGGTCATTTAAACAAAGACCATGACTCATTCAAGGTCACGGATTTTTTAATCATTTTTTAATTATAATATATCTACTTACTTTTATAAGTAGTATATATTTTGTAAATTTAATTTTATTATTATTTTTTATAAATATTATTATTTTTATTATTATTTTTTATAAATATTATTATTATTACTATTTTTATTATTATTATTACTATTATTATTATTATTATTACTATTATTATTATTATTATTATTTTTATTACTATTATTATTATTATTACTATTATTATTATTATTATTATTATTAATATTATTACTATAATTAATAAAAACTATATACAAATAAAACACATTATTATTATTATTATAATTATTTTTATTATTCTTATTATTATTATTATTATTATTATTATTATTTTTATTATTATACTTATAAATTTGTAAATTTTATTCTATTTTATTATTATTTCTTATAAATATTATTATTTTTATAATTATTTTTATAAATATTATTATTTTTATTATCATTTTTTATAAATATTATTATTTTTATTATTATTTTTTAAAATATTATTATTTTTCAAGGTCATTCAAAAAATTTTTATGTTGTAAATTTATTTTATTATTATTATTATTATTAATATATTTTTTTTTATTATTATTATTAATATTATTATTATTTTTATTTTTATTGTCAAGGTTATTGGATGAGTCATCAAATTTTTCAAGGTCATTGAAAAGTAGGTCAAGGTCATTGAAAAGTAAGTCAAGGTCATTCAAAATTTCTCAAGGTCATATTATTTTTAAACATTTTTAAATTTTAATTTACTACTTATAGAAATAAGTAGTATATATTTTGTAAATTATTTTATTATTATTATTATTAATATTATTATTACTTTTTATTATTCTATTATTATTATTATTATTTTATTATTATTATTTTTATTATTATTATTATTATTATTATTATTAATATTATTATTACTTATAAAAATTTATTAATACTTATAAACTTTTTATAATATTATTATTATTATTATTATTCTATTATTACTTATAAAAATTTTATTATTACTTATAAAAACTTTAATTATTATTATTATTAATATTATTATTAATATGCTTATTACTTATAAAAACTTTAATAATTATTATTAATACTTTTAAAAAGTTTTATTAATATTATTATTAATATTTTTATTATTATTATTATTATTATTATTATTATTAATATTGTTGTTATTATTAATATTATTATTATTATTATTTTTATTTTTATTATTGTCAAGGTCATTGGATGAGTCTTAATTTTTTTTTCAAGGTCATTTTAAAGTATGTCAAGGTCATTTAAAATTTCACAAGGTCTTAGTATTTTTAAACATTTTTATATAAATTTACTACTTATTTTTATAAGTAATGTTTTAATGTTTTTAATTTTAATTTTATTATTATTATAATTTTCTCAAAGTCATAATATTTTTAGTCATTTTTAAATATAAATTTACTACTTATTTTTATAAGTAATGTTTTAATATTTATTATTATTATTATTTTCAAGGTTATTGGATGAGTCATAATATTATTTCAAGGTCATTGAAAAGTAGGTCAAGGTCACTGAATTTTTAAACATTTTTTAATTATAATATATCTACTTATTTTTTATAAGTAGTGTTTTAATGTTCTTTAATTTTTTATTCTTTTAGTATTATTATTATTATTATTATTATTATTATTATTATTATTATTATTTTATAAGTAGTGTTTTAATGTTTTTTAATTTTTATTTTATTATTATTATTATTATTATTTTTATTATTTTTATTATTATTATTGTTATTTTTATTATTATTAATAATATTACAAGTTTTTATTATTATTATTGTCATTATTATTATCAATATTACAAGTTTTTATTATTATTATTTTCATTATTATTTTATATAAATTTTCAACAAAGTATATAAATTAATATTGAATAGAAAAAGTTTGGTCAATTGTGGTTCCTAGTATACAGGGATAGATCAATTGTAAATGTTTGTAAAAAGTTAAAGAAAAATTCTATATTTTTAAGAAAATATGTGCAAATAAATATCAAAACTAATTATGGCTCAAATGTATGTGTTAAACGATCGATATGTTACAGTGTTTATGGAAAAACTTTAATGAAAATATGTGTTATTTTTCAACAATTTATGAAATATTTATTTTATGGCTAATAATGTGTATGTGTTAAATCATAAAAATAGTTCAATATTTATGTAAAGTTTGAGATTGTTAAGAAAATGTATATAATTTATGATACACACGTGTTTTTTGATTGAAATATGTGTGTTTGTTTTACCGATATAAGAAAAACTATGGACAATTTTTAAGAAAATACACGTAATTTATGATTATCATGGGATTAGAATTTGATTAAAGTTGTGAGAAAGTTGTTAAATTTGAGATAAAACTGATTAATTTGTAAATAATGTTATTATTTTGAAGAAATTTTAAAATAAGACCTTCAGCAAATTGGTAAGAAAATAGTAGTTATTGAGTAATACTTATTAAAATTTCCAAAGTTTTATAATTTTTGACAAGTCTTGATAGATCTTTAATAAAATTTGTTAGTACTTTGAATAAGAATTTAAAAAAAAATGTTTCAACACAGTAGAAAATCGTAAAGAAACTAGTACTTATCAGTTAATTAATTTAACTTAGTTGTAAAATAATTGAAAAAATTTGTTTGATTTTCAAAAATTTTAAGATTGTTAGGTAATTGTTCTAGGTACTTGTTGAATGAAAATTAATGTATTTTATCAACAGCTCATAGTTTTTAATCGTACAATTTCTCTTCATTCCTGGAAATAATCGTAAATATTTAAATTATTCAGAAAATTGTCAATAACAACATAAATAATAGGTAACCAAATATTTTTAAATACTAGTCAATTTTAATTTTTAATTTAATTACAAATATAATAATAATAAAATAAATACTTGTATACAAATAGTTATATGAATCAATCAATTTCTTAGAACTAAAATCTTATCGATATATTCTGATTAACCTTAAATCAATGAAAAAAGTAACAATTTTCCTAAGTATTTTATAAATTCAACCAACTCAATTTCCTTTAAAAAAAAAAATACTATAAATTCGACTCTCAACCAATCATTCCTCTTCAAATGTCATTTTTCACTCCACTATACCAACTATATTCATAATTTTTATAAAAGCCTATCAAGTAGATAATATTTACCTTTTGAATACCAATATTCATTCCAGTAAATTTCTTTAGAAATATTATAAATTACTTTCTTGACCAATCATTTTCCATCAAATAACAATATTTCCAGCCATATTCAATATTTTTCATAAAAATCATAAAAATACCAATTTAGATAATATTTACCCTTTAAATAACAATATTTAACCAACCCAACCCCCTTTAAAATGACAACAAACTTGTTAATTGACTATTTCTCACTAAAGTAAATTCCACTCTAGACCAATCATTTCCCATCAAATAACACTTACCCCTACCCTACCAACTATATTCATTATTTTTTATAGAAATCACCCTTTAAATAACGATATTTAACCGACTCAGTACCTTAAAAATATCAACAAATCTGTTCTTAATCGATTATTTCCTTAAAAGATCATAAATTTTCTTCTTAGCTAATTGTTTCTCACTAAAATAAAATAAAATTTACTCTCAACCAATCAATTCTCTTTAAATGACATTAATCCAAGCTATATTCATTATTTTCATAAAAAATCACCGACTTATATCGATATTCAACCGAATAAATTTCTTGAAATCCCCTTAAAATAGAATTCATCTCGTGACCAATCCTTTCCCCCTTAAAAGATCATAAATTCTCTTCTTAACAAATCATTTCTCTTTAAATGACAATATTTCCACTCTCAAAAGATTTACACACCTATTGATATCTATCTGAACAAATCCCCCTAAAAATATTATAAATTCCTCCTCTATATTCTCCATTTAGAAAATATTTACCTTTTGAATACCAATATTCAACCAACTCAACCCCTTAAAAATGGTAACAAACTTGTTCTTAATCGATTATTTCCTTAAAATATCATAAAATTTACTCTTAACCAATCATTTCCATTGAAATAACATTTCCCCCCAACTGCACCAATAATATACATATTTTTTAAAAACCTACAAGGTAAAATTTCTTTAGAAATCTATGTTTAACCGACTACTCCTTAAAAATTCATCATTCGAATCATATTTACTATATGTATTCAACCAATCAAATTCCCTTAAAATTATCATAAAAATTTGAATTTTACCAATAAAAATAAATTTTCTTTAAAGTATTACAAAATTGTTATCATCATTTTCCGTTGAAAATCACCACAATTTTGTTCTGGCAACAATTTCAAGCAATTAAAAAATTCATCAAAAATGACTAAAATCGAATAAAGTCTATGTTTCCCACATAAATTAAATTATTGTAAAATATATATCATATTGCTCATTAAAATTAATCAGTAAAGCAAGTATAAATTCAATAAAAATTACCAGTCAACCATTAGAGATATATCAATGATTTTCATAACTATACTGATAACCACACTGAGCATCCCCTTAAAAATCTCTAAATTATACTACTTTTGTGATTGATATCCATGAAATCAATATTAGATTTGAAAATGAAAGTAATTATTGACCCCTTTATTTACACTGTAAAATCAATTAAAATTTTAGGTTTCACTAAAATATTTTTAAAAATTAACTGATTTAATCAACTATTTAAATAGAACATAAAATTATAATTAAAATATCATTTACTATTCAAAATCTATCAGTCAAATTGGATTCTAATTGGTAAATAATTATCTTAAATAGATGTTTCATAAACATTTTGATCCTAAATTTATTTATTTATTTTTTTTTTTATTTAAAATAATCCTAAAATCAAGTCTAATCTAATAAATTAGGAAAAAATTAATTGTTTCTAAAATTATAGATTTACCCTAATTCTTCAATAATTTCATTAAAAACATAATCAAACCTTAAATCCATTAAAATTCAAAAGAAAACCATAAAATTCACAAAGATGATTAAAATTTACTAAAATAAATACCTCGTAAAACTAGATATTACTTAAATTATAATAAAATTTCCCTAAAAGCTCTAATTGATTTACATAGCCTAAAATTATTTTATTTTTGTCGAGTACAACCTAATCTATTGAAAGATGTAATTTATTTAGTTAAATTTTCATTGAAAATAACAAGTCAACAAATGGAATTTTAATTAGTAAAGATTATATTCTATAAAGAAAATTTTCAGTGAAGAAGTAATATTGGTGAGATAGTACATTAAGTGACTAAAATCGTTAAAATTACTGAAAACAGTGGGATAGCTAAAGATATCTACTAAATAGATGAAATATCAATTGATATCTTAATAACTTACAAGGGTAATATACTTTGAATGGAGAAAATATACATCGAAGAGAAAAATATTCGTTGAAGAGGAAAAAACATTCATTGAATAAGGAAAACATTAATTGAAGAGAGAAAATATTCATTAAAGAGGAAAGCAATCATTAAAGTGAGAAAATATGAATTGAAGCTAACAAATATTCAGTGAATCGAGAATTCTTTATAATAAATTAGTCGGTAAAATTTCTCAATGATGAGATGAAATATCAATTAAATATTGTGAAATACTTGAAATAAATGGTCTGAATTATTCAATGATCAACAAATATACATAAAAGATGAAAATATTTACTGAAAATCAATTGTACTTTAAGAGTGTATTAATTACTATTATATTAAATTAAAAATTATTAACAATTGAGTAGATTTCATCGGTTAATTATATTTAAATAGGGATATATATTTTTGATGGATACTTATGCGCGGAAGAATAGTTATTAAAAACAATAACCGTGCGAGTATACTAATTCGGCGAATATACATCAAATACTGAGATATTAGAAATCAAATCTAAGTCTCTTACAATAGTAAATTCAAAACACATTGAATAATATATTTTGAATGAACATTATGGATATCTAATTCTTTTAAGAATTATTATCTAAATGTTATTAATGTCGATAAAACTTATATTTAAATACTTTTTTATATGTAACTATTGACAATATATTATTTTCAATTCTAAATTTATTCTATTATTTGAAATTATATTCGAAATTTAGTTAAAATAATTTTTTTATTGATTAGTAAATAGAATATTTGATTTAGTTTTATACTCAAATAAAACTTTTGGACAAATTAAAAATATTTTGAATAATCTCTTTATAAATTGATGGTTATAAATAAATATCCAAATGTAAAATTAATTTAAAAATTTTATTCAATTGTAACTATTGACAAAATAATAATTTAAATTCAAAAATAATAAGAACATCAAAAATGATTGTTATTTCTAAAAGTAAATTTATAACATTTTATAAAAAGCAATAATTAATATAAAACATACATCAATTTTCTGAATTTATTTAATATTACAAAATACTAAATGTTTCTTATAATCATAATACCAAATTATTCATCTATTCATTGTATTGTTTACTATATTCCATTATTTGTTGGACTTTCTACTACATTCTTCCTACTTGTTATATCCACCCATATTTATAGTATTAAATTTGCCGCATTTGTTGAATATTCGTAGGATTTGTATATATTCTATATACATAAGATATATATATGAATATTAAATTTGTCAGATTTATTGAATATTCGTTGGATTTGTGAATTCGCCGGATTTGTATATATTCGCTGGATTTGTATATATATTCTATATACATAAGATATATATATGAATATTAAATTTGTCAGATTTATTGAATATTCGCCGAATTAGTATACGCGCACGGTTATTGTTTTTAATAACTATTCTTCCGCGCATAAGTATCCATCAAAAATATATATCCCTATTTAAATATAATTAACCGATGAAATCTACTCAATTGTTAATAATTTTTAATTTAATATAATAGTAATTAATACACTCTTAAAGTACAATTGATTTTCAGTAAATATTTTCATCTTTTATGTATATTTGTTGATCATTGAATAATTCAGACCATTTATTTCAAGTATTTCA
This sequence comes from Schmidtea mediterranea, assembly GCA_022537955.1. Lineage (NCBI taxonomy): Eukaryota > Metazoa > Platyhelminthes > Tricladida > Dugesiidae > Schmidtea > Schmidtea mediterranea. The sequence continues at coordinate 991,795 of CM039679.1, read as the reverse complement.
CAATATTTAATTGATATTTCATCTCATCATTGAGAAATTTTACCGACTAATTTATTATAAAGAATTCTCGATTCACTGAATATTTGTTAGCTTCAATTCATATTTTCTCACTTTAATGATTGCTTTCCTCTTTAATGAATATTTTCTCTCTTCAATTAATGTTTTCCTTATTCAATGAATGTTTTTTCTCTTCAACGAATATTTTTCTCTTCGATGTATATTTTCTCCATTCAAAGTATATTACCCTTGTAAGTTATTAAGATATCAATTGATATTTCATCTATTTAGTAGATATCTTTAGCTATCCCACTGTTTTCAGTAATTTTAACGATTTTAGTCACTTAATGTACTATCTCACCAATATTACTTCTTCACTGAAAATTTTCTTTATAGAATATAATCTTTACTAATTAAAATTCCATTTGTTGACTTGTTATTTTCAATGAAAATTTAACTAAATAAATTACATCTTTCAATAGATTAGGTTGTACTCGACAAAAATAAAATAATTTTAGGCTATGTAAATCAATTAGAGCTTTTAGGGAAATTTTATTATAATTTAAGTAATATCTAGTTTTACGAGGTATTTATTTTAGTAAATTTTAATCATCTTTGTGAATTTTATGGTTTTCTTTTGAATTTTAATGGATTTAAGGTTTGATTATGTTTTTAATGAAATTATTGAAGAATTAGGGTAAATCTATAATTTTAGAAACAATTAATTTTTTCCTAATTTATTAGATTAGACTTGATTTTAGGATTATTTTAAATAAAAAAAAAATAAATAAATAAATTTAGGATCAAAATGTTTATGAAACATCTATTTAAGATAATTATTTACCAATTAGAATCCAATTTGACTGATAGATTTTGAATAGTAAATGATATTTTAATTATAATTTTATGTTCTATTTAAATAGTTGATTAAATCAGTTAATTTTTAAAAATATTTTAGTGAAACCTAAAATTTTAATTGATTTTACAGTGTAAATAAAGGGGTCAATAATTACTTTCATTTTCAAATCTAATATTGATTTCATGGATATCAATCACAAAAGTAGTATAATTTAGAGATTTTTAAGGGGATGCTCAGTGTGGTTATCAGTATAGTTATGAAAATCATTGATATATCTCTAATGGTTGACTGGTAATTTTTATTGAATTTATACTTGCTTTACTGATTAATTTTAATGAGCAATATGATATATATTTTACAATAATTTAATTTATGTGGGAAACATAGACTTTATTCGATTTTAGTCATTTTTGATGAATTTTTTAATTGCTTGAAATTGTTGCCAGAACAAAATTGTGGTGATTTTCAACGGAAAATGATGATAACAATTTTGTAATACTTTAAAGAAAATTTATTTTTATTGGTAAAATTCAAATTTTTATGATAATTTTAAGGGAATTTGATTGGTTGAATACATATAGTAAATATGATTCGAATGATGAATTTTTAAGGAGTAGTCGGTTAAACATAGATTTCTAAAGAAATTTTACCTTGTAGGTTTTTAAAAAATATGTATATTATTGGTGCAGTTGGGGGGAAATGTTATTTCAATGGAAATGATTGGTTAAGAGTAAATTTTATGATATTTTAAGGAAATAATCGATTAAGAACAAGTTTGTTACCATTTTTAAGGGGTTGAGTTGGTTGAATATTGGTATTCAAAAGGTAAATATTTTCTAAATGGAGAATATAGAGGAGGAATTTATAATATTTTTAGGGGGATTTGTTCAGATAGATATCAATAGGTGTGTAAATCTTTTGAGAGTGGAAATATTGTCATTTAAAGAGAAATGATTTGTTAAGAAGAGAATTTATGATCTTTTAAGGGGGAAAGGATTGGTCACGAGATGAATTCTATTTTAAGGGGATTTCAAGAAATTTATTCGGTTGAATATCGATATAAGTCGGTGATTTTTTATGAAAATAATGAATATAGCTTGGATTAATGTCATTTAAAGAGAATTGATTGGTTGAGAGTAAATTTTATTTTATTTTAGTGAGAAACAATTAGCTAAGAAGAAAATTTATGATCTTTTAAGGAAATAATCGATTAAGAACAGATTTGTTGATATTTTTAAGGTACTGAGTCGGTTAAATATCGTTATTTAAAGGGTGATTTCTATAAAAAATAATGAATATAGTTGGTAGGGTAGGGGTAAGTGTTATTTGATGGGAAATGATTGGTCTAGAGTGGAATTTACTTTAGTGAGAAATAGTCAATTAACAAGTTTGTTGTCATTTTAAAGGGGTTGGGTTGGTTAAATATTGTTATTTAAAGGGTAAATATTATCTAAATTGGTATTTTTATGATTTTTATGAAAAATATTGAATATGGCTGGAAATATTGTTATTTGATGGAAAATGATTGGTCAAGAAAGTAATTTATAATATTTCTAAAGAAATTTACTGGAATGAATATTGGTATTCAAAAGGTAAATATTATCTACTTGATAGGCTTTTATAAAAATTATGAATATAGTTGGTATAGTGGAGTGAAAAATGACATTTGAAGAGGAATGATTGGTTGAGAGTCGAATTTATAGTATTTTTTTTTTAAAGGAAATTGAGTTGGTTGAATTTATAAAATACTTAGGAAAATTGTTACTTTTTTCATTGATTTAAGGTTAATCAGAATATATCGATAAGATTTTAGTTCTAAGAAATTGATTGATTCATATAACTATTTGTATACAAGTATTTATTTTATTATTATTATATTTGTAATTAAATTAAAAATTAAAATTGACTAGTATTTAAAAATATTTGGTTACCTATTATTTATGTTGTTATTGACAATTTTCTGAATAATTTAAATATTTACGATTATTTCCAGGAATGAAGAGAAATTGTACGATTAAAAACTATGAGCTGTTGATAAAATACATTAATTTTTATTCAACAAGTACCTAGAACAATTACCTAACAATCTTAAAATTTTAAAAAATCTAAAAAATTTTTTCAATTATTTTACAACTTAGTTAATTTAATTAACTGATAAGTACTAGTTTCTTTACGATTTGCTACTGTTTTTTGAAACTTTTTTTAAATTCTTATTCAAAGTACTAACAAATTTTATTAAAGATCTATCAAGACTTGTCAAAAACTTTGGTAATTTTAATAAGTATTACTCAATAACTACTATTTTCTTACCAATTTGCTGAAGGTCTTATTTTAAAATTTCTTCAAAGTAATAACATTATTTACAAATTAATCAGTTTTATCTCAAATTTAACAACTTTCTCACAACTTTAATCAAATTCTAATCCCATGATAATCATAAATTACGTGTATTTTCTTAAAAATTGTCCATAGTTTTTCTTATATCGGTAAAACAAACACACATATTTCAATCAAAAAACACGTGTGTATCATAAATTATATACATTTTCTTAACAATCTCAAACTTTACATAAATATTGAACTATTTTTTATGATTTAACACATACACATTATTAGCCATAAAATAAATATTTCATAAATTGTTGAAAAATAACACATATTTTCATTAAAGTTTTTCCATAAACACTGTAACATATCGATGGTTTAACACACACATTTGAGCCATAATTAGTTTTGATATTTATTTGCACATATTTTCTTAAAAATATAGAATTTTTCTTTAACTTTTTACAAACATTTACAATTGTTCTATCCCTCTATACTATGAACCACAATTGAACAAACTTTTTCTATTCAATATTAATTTTATATACTTTGTTGAAAATTTATATAAAATAATAATGAAAATAATAATAATAAAAACTTGTAATATTATTAATAATAATAAAAATAACAATAATAATAATAAAAATAATAATAATAATAAAATAATAATAATAATAATAATAAAATAAAAATTAAAAAACATTAAAACACTACTTATAAGATAATAATAATAATAATAATAATAATAATAATAATTATAATAATAATAATAATACTAAAAGAATAAAAATTAAAGAACATTAAAACACTACTTATAAAAAATAAGTAGTATATTAAAATTATAAATGTTTAAAAATACTATGACATTGACCTACTTTTAAATGACCTTGAAATAATATTATGACTCATCCAATAACCTTGAAAATAATAATAATAATAAATATTAAAACATTACTTATAAAAATAAGTAGTAAATTTATATTTAAAAATGACTAAAAATATTATGACTTTGAGAAAATTATAATAATAATAAAATTAAAATTAAAAAACATTAAAAACATTACTTATAAAAATAAGTAGTAAATTTATATAAAAATGTTTAAAAATACTAAGACCTTGTGAAATTTTAAATGACCTTGACATACTTTAAAATGACCTTGAAAAAAAAAATTAAGACTCATCCAATGACCTTGACAATAATAATAATAAAAACAATAATAATAATAATAATAATAATAATATTAATAATAAAAACAATATTAATAATAATATAAATAATAATAATAAAAATATTAATAATAATATTAATAATAATAAAATTATTTCCTTATAATAGAAGTTTTATACATTAATAATAATAATAATATTATTAAAAATAATAATAATAATAAAATAATAATAATAATAATATTATAAAAAGTTTTCAAAGTATTAATAATAATAAAAATTTTAATAAATTTTATAAGTAATAAGTATATTAAAAATAATAATAATAATAAAATTAATAAAAATATTAATATTAATAATAACTAAAGTTTTTATAAGTATTAAAAAATTTTTTTTTATAAGTAATAATAGAATAATTAAAAGTAATAATAATATTAATAATAATATTAATAATAATAATAAAAATAAGTAGTAAATTAAAATTTAAAAATGTTTAAAAATAATATGACCTCGAGAAATTTTGAATGACCTTGACCTACTTTTCAATGACCTTGAAAAATTATGATGAGTCATCCAATAACCTTGACAATAATAATAATAATAATAAAATTAATAATAATAATAATAATAATAATAATAATAATAATAATAATAATAATAATAATAATAATAATAATAATAATAATAATAATAATAATAATAATATTAATAATAATAATAAAAATATTAATTATAGTAATAATAATAATAATAATAATAATAATAATAAAAATAATAATAAAAATATTTATTATAGTAATAAAAATATTAATAATAATAACAATAACAATAATAATAATAATATAATTTAAAAATAGTAAATAAATAATAAAATATTGACTTAATTTAAACAAAAAAAAAATTAAAGTATATTACATAAATAAAATAAAAATCAATAAATAATATTATTGACTTGATTAAAACAAAAATTATAGTATATAAAATAAATAAAATAAAATAAAAATAAATAAATAATATTATTGACTTGATTAAAACAATATTCACTTCATTAAAACAGACAATATAATAATAATATTATTGACTTGATTAAAACAAAAATTATAGTATATAAAATAAATAAAATAAAAATAAATAATATGATTGACTTGATTAAAACAATATTCACTTCATTAAAACAAACAATTTAATAAAAATAATATAATTTATAAATAAATAATATTATTGACTTGATTAAAACAATATTCACTTCATTAAAACAAACAATTTAATAATAATAATATAATTTAAAAATAAAATAATTGACTTGATTAAAACAAACAATTAAATTTAATAATAATATAATTAAAAAATAAATAAATAATATTATTGACTTGATTAAAACAAATAATTAAAGTATATTAAATAAATATAAATTAAATTAAAAATATATATTATAAAATTTGATGAGTCATCCAATGACCTTGAATGAGTCATGGTCTTTGTTTAAAATTAAAAATATTATAAAATATGATGAGTCATCCAATGACCTTGAATGAGTCATGGTCTTTGTTTAAAATTAAAAATATTATAAAATATGATGAGTCATCCAATGACCTTGAATGAGTCATGGTCTTTGTTTAAATGACCTTGAATGAGTCATGGTCTTTGTCTTTTGGACTTAGAAAAAATTTCTCTCAGCCGGGGGGGAGGGGGTACTGTGCTGGATGTGACATGTGCTGGATGTGACACATCCCACTACTCAGATGAACAGATAACAGATGAACAAGAATGGAACTTTAGAAACGAAACTTAATAAAGAACGATGAAAAACGACCAGCTTGACTACAAAATAAGGAAAATATTTTAAGGAAACAAATGACTAGCCCACCAAGTACAAATTTGGGGCTCAGCATAAAGCTTCGTTATTTGGAAAGATCAGAATCATCAAGTTTAGAAATAACAGCGAGTTTGTCAGTACACCCTCAGCCGGGAAGAAATGATTTTGTTGGCAAAGCAAACAAAGAAAACCGAAGTAAAAATCTAATAATCAATCAAAGAAAATGTCGGGACAACATTTTACTAAACTCCAGAGAGACAACAATGAGAAAAGGGAAAGTATTGTGAAAAACGATGGATATCTCTACAAAGCTAGAGAATATGGTGATGAAACAAATGGCTCGCCCACCAAATATAAATTTGGGGCTCAACTTCGTTATTGAGAAGAAACAAAACAATAAAGTTAAGAAACAACAGAAAGTGACCAGAAGATACAAGATGCAAAAAACCGGAAACGTCGGGACAACATTTTGCCAAAGAATAGAGCTTAATAGGAAACGATGGAAGACGATCAAATTGGCTACAAAATAAGAAAAACAGTGTAATGGAGTAAATGACTAGACACCACGTACAAACCTGGGGACAATAAGAAAGGAGAGATTCACAGAATGTTAGGGAAAACGATGAATTTGTCTACAAAACGAAATGAAACAAATGACTCGACAAGTACAATGAACAAAGGTAACAATATACAAGATTTCTGTTAGAAACAATAACAAGCAAGAAGATGTTGGGACGAGATTGGACAACTAATAATTCGTAAAAACATCAACCAAGAAATATTTAAAACGAGTTAGCGGCTAACAAACGGGAGAAGCAAGACATTTGAAAGTAACCACTGAGACGATATTTCAAACAGTTGCAGGAAGAAATAAAACAGAAACTATGAAAAACGACCAATGCATCTAGATGGAAAGCAAACTAACGAATGAAAGAATTACAGAAAGAAAAGATCAGTGCGAAATAAGAAACGAAAACCTTTGTTTGATCATTCAAAGCTGAGATTTAATGATTATTGTACAACGGAAAACAAATTTCAAGGAAAATTAGGAAACTACCAATAATCTCAGGAGCACCCTCAACAGAGCATGAATGACGGTTCTAGATGGAAACAAATAAGGATCAAAAACAATAAATGTTGGGACGGAATTTCACCAAAACGCGGAGAGATAACAATGAAAAATATTGACAGAAACTTTGAAAAATGACCGGTTTGTCTACATAGAAAATAGAAACACATAGTATGAATTTTTATAAACGGTAGAAAATAAATTCACTTAAGAGCAACCAGAATGGGAGTGTCATGAGGGACAGGAACACCGTCAAGATTAATGGCAAAATGCGGAGAAAAATCAACAGGAGAAAATTAGATAGTTTCACGAAATAAACAACAGCTTACTGGAAATCTACGAAAAGTAGATAGTATCGTTACAAATGAATTAGGAAAGATAGAAGGTATCTTAGAGATTCTAATAATATGAAATAAACTTGCAAAAGGGAATAACAAAATCATAACAGATAAAACAATAACAGATAACCTCAGAAAATACATGAGCATAGTTTATCAAAAATGGCGGGATGAGGAAAAATAGAGAATGCAAAATATGATGAAAATACGAAGGAACAAAAACACCAGTTTAGAAACCACCTGAATGACGAGTATTGTAATAAGAGAGGAAAATATCAATAAATGTAAATAAACTAAAATACTAGATGCATAAAATTTTCAAAAATGAAACGATTCAACAAGAAAGTGGGGATAAAATTATTAATATTTGTAAAGCAGAAATCAAGGAAACAAGAAACCATAAATAAAATTATGGGTAAGTTGTATAAACCAATAGAAATCATCGTGTAAATATCATCCAAAAACCGTAGAAGTAAGAATAACAATATAAAAAATAAATAAATAAATAAAATAAAAGTAATAAAAACAGGGAAAAGGTGGAAACCACGAGGGTTAAAGCGACTTGAAAAAGGGAAACCACAAAAAAGGTGGTCGTGTAAATATTGTATAAATAAATTAAAGAACCATATAAATAATAATTAGATAAGTATGAGAATAGCGGTTAGAATATAGGATAATTAGAAAACTAGAAATTGTCGAATTAATATTGGTTGAAATTAGACGAGACAAGTCATTTAAAATAATTTTAAACTTAGTAAATAATTAATTAAAAGTAGTTCAATAAAAAACAAAAATCAAAATTATTAAAGGAATTTCGTAAAAAAGGTTGCAACGATTTCGAACCCCTACTCCTATGAAATGAGAAATTGTAGCGGAAGTAACGAAAAACCGGTTGTGTGAATATCAAAAGACATGAGGCTAAGCGAAGCCAAATTAGATATTAAATGAGAAACAGACAATCGATTAAGTTAGAGAAATTGACGAAAACATAATCCAAATGATGGAGAAACTTAGGCTTAGATAAAAGGAAATGTTCAGGTGTAAATGAAATGAATAGTAAGAAATGAGCGTAGATGAATAAATGATGATGCTTGTTCAAAATGAAAATAAAGGATTAGGGATAATAATGAATTATGAAAATAATAGTCAGCAACCGGAATAAAATGATGAGCGAAAACGAGCACGATGAGTGGAGATTATTAATAATAATGAACGAGACAACAATAGCAACCGAAAGGTGTAAAACATACGGAAAAAAGCCGAAAACTTCATGAAAGCCGTTAAATAAATTCTGAGTGGACAAGTAAAACACAACTTAAACAGTGAAAGCTGAAAGATCACACATAAGGTACGGTAAAAGTTTCGATGCACCTCATTTTTTGTATATTTTGTAATGTTATTTATATTATATGATATGGAACTAATACTGGAAAGTAAGATTTAAAACCGAGCTATCATAACGATAGTACGCTTATTCCGATTGGGAACCCTGATCAACCCGAGGAGAGGAAGGTAGTAGGATCCGTCGCAAATGTTGGGGAGTTTCTGGCGAGAGATTGATCACCTCTTCTGGGGAACAAACCAACGCGATTACTACAATTTTTGAATTGGAAAGTGAGGGGGAAACCAAAAAATAAAAATAAAAATTGAAAAATGTGCACATTATTTAGACGCCGAAGGTGAGAGAGCCAAAAAGTCTCGTAAAGGTACCTAGAAACATTTTTTCCCTAGCTGGTGGTGAGGCACCAGAGGACAGCGGCGGACTGTCGAGTTCAGGTTGTTGCTAGCCAAGGACTAGTGGCGCTGAACCGCTCGATACAAAAACCCGGATACCACACCGAGTATCGACCGAGAATATTTTTTACCTGGGTAGGGACTCGATACACAACCCGGATCCCACACCGAGTATCGAGGACACCAAGCGGTAGGTGAGATGTGAACCAACCGGTAAATGGTTCATACTCGAAAGGTCCTACTAAGGATCAGATTGAGGCAGCCAAGCAGAGCTGGAAATCTGACGCGGGCGGCTGACGGTAGACAGAGATAATAGAAAATTGCAGCGCCCAAATTTTTCTTCCTTTTCTTTTCACTATTCGGGAAATCAAGTAAACCGCTTTTGGAACTTGATTGAACGTCTAGGCTTTTCCATTCTTTTATATTCTCCGAAGTACACAACCCGGATCCCACACCGAGTACTGAGGGAATGTTTTTTAGATTATTAACCCAGCGAGGAGTTCGGTACAATAACCCGGATCCCACACCGAGTACCGGATATCCGAGTGGCGGTGAGGCAAGCGTAACCGGACAAATGCGCTCCCAACAGACGCCATGGATTGAGAAGTCAGTGTGAGGCCTCAAGCTTGTCCATCGGACAAGTCACCCAATAGGTCACTGACGAAAACTCAACTCCGAGTAAATAGAGAAGGTCATAGAGAGCCAATAGAGAGGATAAATTATAGAGGCCCATAGAAGGCCGGATAAGACGAGAAATTTAAGGCCATAGCGTGCCAGTGAAAAGATAATAAGATTTAGATAAAGACCCATAGAGCGCCATCAATTAAAGGTTAGGCAAATGATTTTATGATAAAGAGATATAGGAAATATAATTAATGGATTGAATGACGGTATGATTATTGCGATTTTATTTGATGAGAATATAGATAATTGACACGAGATTAATACGAGGATGATAGATAATTGATACGATATTAATACGAGGATAATTGATACGAGATTAATACGAGGATGATAGATAATTGATACGAGAAATAGATTTAAAAGGAAGGGAGATGAATCAAAAGGAAAATGATCACAGCGGATAAAGTTTAAGGAAAACGACAAGATGAGTTAATTAGAAGGCCCATAGAGCGACAGCGGATAAAGTTTAAGGAAAAAGACTAGAGGATTTAATTAAAAGGCCTATAGAGCGCCAGCGCATAGAGATTAAGGAAAAAGATTTTTGGACAAATTATGGAGAGATAAAGGAGAATAATTAACGAGACGATTATTGATATTATGGTGATGATTTATTTGATAAAAATAGTTAATTGACACGACAATACAGATAATTGATGCGACTATAAAGATAATTTATAGATACTTGATACGATTTATAGATAATTCAAAATAAACTTAAAAATCAAAAGACAAAAAAATTAAAAAGATAAAGAAGTTGACGTAGCGAAAAGAATTAAAATAAAGAGAAGCAATGAGAATAATACGTGAAATTAATGTGGAAATTTATGTATAATAATATGTACTAGAAGTGTTATTTATTTTTAGATAATTGACAAGGAATAAAGAGATCAAGTAAACCAAAGGAATAAAGAGATTAAGTAAACGACAAATAATATAGCCGATAGACTAGAAATAAATCAAGAAAACAAGTAACGAGAAACCGGAATCAAGGAAACCATCGAGTAGAGAAACTGAGAATATACCAAAACGAACGGAGAACAAGGATAAAGAAAATACACCATTTTATTGGAAGTCAGAGAAAGTAAAAGCAGCAACAGATAGAAAACTTAATACAGTAGAGACAACAGAATCATTGATTAAAAAAGTTTGAAAACAGAACCCGAAGAATACGATAAATTAAAGGAAAAGTTAACCGATAAAGGAAACAACGTGAAATCACAGGAACCAGAAATTCCAATACAGTTGAAAACAAGTATGAGTAAAGAGATGGAAAAACTCCGAGAGGAAATTAACCAAAAGTTACCAAGTAAAAATACGGATGAAACAGAAACTTATTTGAAAGAATCAACAATGTACGAAATCACACGCGATGAACCGGAAATCAGGAGCCGAGAACCAATATATTCGAGTTTAAAGAGAAATGTACAGGAGATGCATTCGGAAAGAAAATGCAGCGAAGAAGATTTAAATGACAAAGAGGAAACTGGAAATTCGAAAATGAAAACAGTTGAAACAAAAATAGCTGAAACATGGAAAACGGAAATCATACGGGAAGAGAAAATATTAACCACAATTGAAGAAAGAGTCGAAAGGGAAAATGATCAAACCGAATTAAAAGATCAAGTATCAGAACCAATAAAAGTATCGATGGAAACAACGAGACAAACGAAAGATATTTACCCGCAAACAAATCAATATATTAAAAAACCATCACGAATTTGCGATATGCCAGTTAAGAGGATTCAAGACAGTAGAGGTAAATTTATAAATTGTAATAATTATTTCAGGATTAACAACGCGAGCTACAATCAAGTATGTAATACCTGTTCAAAAGAAGGATGCCGAACTGACCGAGGTTATCAATTGGAGAATTACCAAGGAAGCGATAGAAGAGTTCGCACAGAAAGTATCAACAGACAACCAATATTAACGAACCCTACACGGAACGTAGAGGAAAAAATGATAATCTGTTTTAATTGCGATCAAACTGGTCATATGTCAAAGAATTGTCGAATGAGAAGAATGCAAAGTCAACAAAAACCAAACCAATTCAAGTTAAATCTACAAAATAATCCAACACAAGAGAATAAACATTTAAAAGATATGACGATAATGAGGACAACCACAAGATTCGAGAATAGAAGCTGTTACAACTGCAACCTAAATGGACATATAGCTGCAAATTGTCCAATAGAGAGAAAATTGAGACAACCAAAACCGGACAATCATAGCCAAAGTACACAAAGTAATCAAATACAAGAGATTGAGCAATTAGGAGGTATGATTCAACGAATATCCGCAAACAATCAAATACAACGAAGTAATACGAGGAGAAACATGAATGATGTCCGATGTCAAGGGACCAGAAAACATCCGGAACAGCAACAAATTGAATGGCGGATTTTACAGAGAGAGGAAACCCAAGAAATTCGACAAGGACGGATGAGCAGAAATCAAATATCAAGTAGAAGCAATATGTCGAGAATAGTCAATACAAAAGAAATCCACACTGCGGAGCAGTGTGTTGTCAACAGCGAGGATGATATGATAATAAATAACTACAAAGAAAATGAAGTAATTACCGACAAAGAAAATGAAGTAATTAAGAAAGATGAAACTCAAGAGGTCAAAATAAAATCAGAGCAAGAATTGAGCAGCAAAGAACAAATTAAGATAATACAAGAATTCACCATAGAAGAGAACGATAGACGACGAAAAAGCAGCAAAAACAGCAATAAAAATATATCAGAAAAGCAAAAAACAAAAAATCAAAATCAGAGGGTACTACTACAAAAATCGAAAAGAGAATCGATAAGGAAAGCGAAAATAACTATGTTACAACAAGGGCTAAGCAATAATGAAAAGGTCAAGAAAGAGGAACTTCAAATAAATGTAGAGTCAAAACCTATACAAACAATAGAAGACAATATAGAAATAGGAGTGGCGTCAATCGAACAAGAGGTGATAGATATTTTAATAGCTAATAACATTTCAGAGGGAGAACTAATCGAAAAGAGAACCCAAAAGCAACAAAGGAGAAATCTGAATATGCAAGACAGATCAAAAACAGTTAGCGAATTGATAATTGAGACCAAAGAAGACGTAATTGAAGAACTCAGCAAAACAACAAATGTGGAAAGGAAAATTACAATACAGCATGAATATGCACAACAAAACACGACTAGGAAAACCACAACGAACAAAGAAAGTACCTGGACAATCAATACGAAAGCTAACGAAGTAAATATCAGAGAATATTGTAAAACATGTCAAAAATCCGGACACCCAGAGAACGACTGCTATCGACATCAAATATGCCAACAATGCGGGAAGAGAGGCCACGTAAATAATATTTGTCACAAAAGACGCGGAACATGTTTTAAATGTCTAAAATGGGGACATATGGCTCTGAATTGTCCAAATAAACAGACTCAGTACCCATCCAGAACAGTGGGACTAATGAAAGGAAGCAATAGGAAACCAGATGAGATCAATACCAACACCAGAATAAAGCCAGCGAATGACACAAGTGGCAAATCAAGCTTCAAACCAGGAAAAAACATAACAACTAGAAAGCAGAATAACCTATTAGACATGACGAAACAAGTTACTAGAGCCACAAACAGCAAAGAGACAGAATCAAAATATTACAGTAATCAGGCGAGACAGAAACGAGAATATAACGAAATCCAAGATGCTAGATTGAATTACTGGAAACAGATGGAAACAATAATCAAAATAACTAAAGAAATAATGCCGAAATGGACCAGAAACAAGAATACAACCGAGATATTAGAAGGAGTAACAAAGATAATCACGAACTACGCAAAAGGTTCAAATTCAACAACAGAAATCAGCATCTTAAAGAAAAGAATGCCAATATTATTCACAATAATGGACATAGCAGGTAATACACCACTACATCATGCCATAGAAAGCGAAAACGAAGAACGAACGATGGAAATTATCGAGGCAATGAACCGATGTGGACAACATACAAATATCAGAAATGAGAAAGGACAAACACCCATGATGATTGCATTTTCAAGAGATATGTCAACGAAAATTCTGAGGGAGTTATTAAAAACAGGATCAACTCTAAATGAGAAGGACAATAAAGGAAAAACGATGTTAAATTATATTATGATTTCGCGAGAAGCAAGTGCAATAGAGTTCTTTACGATAAATGCAATTCAAGAAGATATCGAAATATTAGGACAAAATTTAAACCCACTCCTTGGAGCAATCGAGAGGGGATACGATCAAGCAGCAGCAAAACTGATCAATTCGAGAAAAAGAAAATCCGATAACGAAATCATAGACGTAAACAAATTCGAAAGTAATGAAAATATATTACTAAAAAGAGCAATAAATTCCGATTGTGCATTACCAAAGACGATAAAAGCTTTGTTAAAGAGAGGAGAAATAAAGTTCACGGATAATAAAAGAGAGCCTGAGAGAATAGGGTCCAGAAGAGAAGAATTAGAAACCTTTGTAGGAGAATGGCACCGAATACAACGAAACTCTAGATGCAGAAAACAAGAAATTGACGACATTAGAAATGGAAGAAAAATGATAATCAAGATGTATGAAGATATAATCAAAGAAATAAATGTAGAGGACAAAAGAATTGAGAAGGACCGATGTAATAAAGACCAGGACAAAAAGGACGATGAAGACAAAGACAGGAAAAAAGAAGATGATAACGAAGAGGGAGAAAACCGAGATAGTAATAAAAAGCAAAATTCGGTACCATACAAGGAAATAAGACAACCACCGTCACTAACAGCACCACTCAAGTGGCCAAGCGAGATCGATATATATCGAGTAACTGACGAGAGATGCGAAGGGAAACGCACTTTGCGCGTAGACCCTTTGGAGACGATGAAGTAATAAATAGTCAGGAGTGTGTATATAATGTATATAATAGATATGTTTATATAGTAATGTATAAAAGTAGTATATAAATGTTATATGGAATGAGTATAATAATATCCGATAATATATAAAAGTAGTATATAAATATTATAGTCGAGGAGGGAAAACAAATTAAAAATCAGACGATGTGACAAAGAATAAAGCGGAATGAGAAAGACAAGTGATGCGATAATACGTCAAAAAGGAGAAACGAATCAAATGGAAGCCAATCAGGTATATCAAGCAGTAAATCTTAGTTGTAGGACGATGCCCAACATCCGAAAAATAAATGTACAAACAGAGATAGACGAGTTTAAACCAAGGACCAGATCAGGATCAGAAATTAAAATAAACCGATTAAGAGGTACTGAAGCCAGCAAGGAAGTCAGAGACAAGAGTAGACTTGGAGAGCAAATTAAAACTTGGAAAATTCAATACAATCAGATGAAATACGAAAATGAGAAACAACGATAACAAAGATAAAGCAGAAAAATAGTAAGGAAATTACGAACCTAAAACGGAAGCAAAAAAGAAATGAATGAAATATTAAGTCAGTCAATGAAAAAGACGATGAAAAATAATTTGACGAAAAACTTAATCAAGTAATGAGAAACTGACGAATAACAACAAAGGGTAGATAACTGAGAAACAAAATTTGTGGTCATTAAGTAAACGGACAAACGAAAAGGACAATGAATTAGAACCAGTGAAGCTCAATATACAAAACTAAATGAATATGAAAAGGGAAGGAAGAGACTC
This sequence comes from Schmidtea mediterranea, assembly GCA_022537955.1. Classification (NCBI taxonomy): domain Eukaryota; kingdom Metazoa; phylum Platyhelminthes; order Tricladida; family Dugesiidae; genus Schmidtea; species Schmidtea mediterranea. Next base: position 976,130 of record CM039679.1, on the reverse strand, counting down.
AAAATTAAAGCAAGGAATAGAGCAAGAATAACAACCAACCGCGACCAAACGAGACAAAAAATGAATATCACGAAATAGTAATCCCAAACAAGACTGAAGTTCAACACCGGATATGAATAAAAAACAACTCAACAATCAAAAATCAGATAACAAGAAAGACAAATCGAATAAATAAAGAGAGATTACAGAAGACAATGCGAAGAAACGACAAAAAATGATGATGTTGATCGACAAAATGCACTTAATCAAAATGGAGTACCGAAAGAATCTTACAAATTGTAGTAAAGGCAAACAAAGAAGATAACCGATGACAAAAATAAAGTTAATATCAATCACAGAAATGAGAAACCAGATGTGATAATAAAAGCAACAGAGATAAAAAAAAGAAGAGAAACAGAAAGTCAAAAAACTACCTAAAATCAAGAGGAATGATAACAAGTCCTATTAAAATAGCTCGAAATTGTTGTAAATAATCAAGCAATCGTAAATAATCTTCACAAACCCATAATTGTTATAAAAACAAGGAAGGTGAAAGCAGCATGATATTGGCGATGAGAAGGAAGATAGCAGTAATAAGCCCATATATATAACCTAGAATCCCTTAGAAAGATGTCGAAAAAACCCACAACCAATCAAACGATGCAAACATTACCTGTAGCAAATATGTCGAGATATGAAGAAACCCAAAGGATACCAATTACGGACGGATCAACTCCTAATTTACCCAATGCCCAAAAGATTAAAACAAGAAAACCGTTCAAATCCCCAGAACTCGAGAAAATCAAATCCGAAAGTCAATAGAAAAGGAAACACCCATCAAGGAAATCATATTCAAATAATCATGGATGTTCTTTAGAAACCCTACAAAATAACAGAAAAGAACCGAAAATCGAGAACAAATAGCCCTAATCGATAACTAAAAAGACGAAACCCAAACCAACCTCAAAGAATCATGAATAATCCCGAACCGATCAATTATCATTAAACAATCGAGACGAGATAATATGATAACGAGTCATCTATCCACAGAACCCAGTTGAACTCTACCCAGTTTCAAGATGCTAAAAAGTCAACAACCAAAAGCAAGAATATCTATTCACAACTCCAAATACACCATCAAAAATGGAGTCTTGGACGAAACATTCTTACTATTCTGTTATCTGAGATTCACTACGCGTGCTAATCTTCTAAACAATCGGTATCTAATCAGCCCTATATCAAATAACGTCAATTCCCCGAACTAAACAAAATCTCAAAAACAAATCGCACAACAGATATCGAATCGTCAAAGATCAGAACCTGCTATCGAAACAAATCAATCAGAAACCAAAGAATGGCAAGATATTAGCGAGACGAATACCTAAGTGACAGAATATTGAACTCATGATTAACAATGAACAAATGATTCTTAGACAATTAACTCTTCTTTATGTGTGATCATAACCGGACTGTATGTCCTCTTTCACTTCATCTTGTAATCCATATATTGATGTATACTGTATGATTATTTTTATGCATGTGGATTTTGAGGTCACGACCCTGTAGCTCGTAGACCCAATTGAATGTAAAATGTAAACTCTGTATAGTTCATAGCTTAAATCTTTTAGAAATTGCGGGTCGCAATTTTACGGGCCCCGGAGTGTTTTATGTTGGGCCAGAACACAAACGGCCTTGAAAATTGTTTAAATGCATCAGTAATACAGCACGAAAACCCAGCACCAAGATAACTTAAAATACAATATACAACATCAACTAAACACTTTAAAATATGAGAGAACATAAATAAATATAAAATCAAAAAAAACATAAAAGTAAAATAAAATAAATACAAAATGCATCAAGAACCGCACAAAATTTACATAAAATATAACATAATAACAAGAAAATTTGACCATAAAATGACCATTTATATAAAAGAAAAAATTATTGAATTAAATGAATAAAAAAAAAATATTTTTGGTTGAATAAATTTAATTAAAAATGTTAAAAATAAATTACCAATTTAAATTAAGAAATTAATAAAAATTTAATTTAGATAACACAAATAATTTCAAGGTCAAATTTGTTTAATCGCAATAAAAATAACACGCAAGGTTAAGGTCAAATTATAGGTATATATACTGATGTTTTGACAAAAAAAAAAAAAAAAAATCTTATTTTTTCAGTATTGATTTAAAGCTTGATTTTCAATTTTATTTTTTGCTGTATGAAGCGAGATGGATGAATGATTAATAAATTGTGTGACCAATTATGAAGCCATACGCATGCCTTTTATGAATCTATTGAGATATGAATGAACGGTTCATGAGTTTATTGATTAAATGTATGGTGATGAAGCGATGCCACGAACTTCTGATGTGATATGTGTCATGCCAAATAAATAATTAAAGCCAATAATCTTTATTGCATCGAAGCTTTTACCCGATCGGAATGGTAACATTTATTTATTTCCTTTTTCCTGGCCCACAGCCACACAACATGCAAGCTATTAAACTAAAACATAATTACCAAGCTGTGTAAGTGCGGTTCCTCCGCCTATAGCTTGTGCCCGTGAGGGTTCCGGCGTGCGTAACGCAGGAACTCGAACGTCAAATCATTGAACCTAAATAGCGAAAGAGAGTAGCTTGAGAGTGGGTCTTTTGGCTCAACTTTCTTGCACTCAATTTTGATAAAATCGACATAAAATTTTAAACAACAATCGGCTCAAAATCACTAACACCGAGTAGTCCAGTGGGCACTCATTAACTATAATATGAACATAAATAGATCATAAGGACAAAGAGAGGGAAAGGGTAGCGGGGAAAATAGCGAAATCGTTGCAACAGTTAAAATGAATAGCCATCGGAAAAAGATTAATCCGAACGACCAAAATTACGAAAAATAATGTTTTAAATAATATATAATAATTGAATCAATTATGTTGAATTAAGACGGAAAATATGGGCAGAACGCTGCGCAAATATTTGGAAATAGTTAAAACATTTATCGTAAAACTGTAAAATAAGGGCGGAATGCTGCTCAAATTTTCCGATTTAATTAGAATACTTACCGAAAATAGTAAAGTAAAAGTAGAATGTTGTTTAATTGTTGGTATAATATTAGTATAAAACTGGAAAATAAGGGCGATACGCTACTAAACTTTTCCGAATCAATTAAAATAATTATCAAAAATAGCAAAGTAAAAGTAGAATACTGCTCAATAATTGATAGGATAACTGGATAAAACTGAAAAATAAGGGAGGAACGCTGCTCAATTTTTTCGAATTAATAAAATACTTTATCGAAAACTGAAGAATAAGGACGGAGTAAGGCTAAATTTTTATATAAGTAAAATATTTTTTATAAAGCTGAGGAATAAGGACGAATCCCTACACAAAATTTAATAATAGTAATGATAATGGCGATAATAATAATAATAATAATAATAATAATAATAATAATAATAATAATAATAATAATAATAATAATAATAATAATAATATTAATAATAATAATCATAATAATAATAATAATTATAATAATAGTTATAATGATAATGATAGTAATAATAATAAATATAATAGGAATAGTAACAATAAGGATAATAATAGCAATAGCAGTAATAATGGGTTAGGTAATACATATAATAGTATCAATGATAAGGCTAGCAAGAATAATGGGAACATCGTAGTTATAATAGGAATAAGGGTAAGAGGGATACTGTATGGATATTTAACATAACGAAAGGTTTACAGGCCATAAACAAATCATCAATACGTATAACGATAGGAGAGACTATGGGAATGGACATAATGTTAGATGATATAGCGGTATAGGTTAACAATTGGAGGAGATAGGAAAATAATGGGACCTAAAAATCGAAAAGCGAGCATAGGCCTTCTATCGGCAGCTCGTTGGACCCATGGATCGTTCGGTCAATTATAGCACTAGTAATAGCGCTCACTTTTTGCGGACGATCTACCCACTCGAACACAGTTCCAACGTTGCTTAGCAACGGGTGCCGAGTGGTAAGCGAAAGAATATTTGTATGGGGTTGTCTGGGTAACAACCATATAGTTTCAAAAAATCAAAACCCAGAAACCCACCAGTAATGTAACCACTGGTTATGAGATCACCAAAGGTGAGCGCTACGAAAAAACTGCTAAGGCCCGATCTCATAGTGTGTTCAACGCACCACCGATAGAAGGTCTATGTGCGATTTTCCTACTGGTGGGTTTCTGGGTGTTGATATTTTGAAACTATATTGTTGGGCCAGAACACAAACGGCCTTGTGAATGTTTAAATGAATCGGTAACACACATGCAAATATAACATGCAAATTTAAATTCAAACCTATTAAAACATCAACTAAACCCATATCAAATATGAGAAAAAGATAATAAAATATAAAATAATAAACATAAAAATAAAAGTAAAATAATAACAAAATTCACCAAGATCAGCACAAATTAAATATAAACACAACACGAAAACCCAACGAATTCGACCGAAAATTGATAATTTAACAAAAAAAAAAATAACACGCAAGGTTAAGGACAAAAATAGGTAAATATACCGATTCATTTTTACACAATTTTAATCAATCCTCATCGTTTGAATTTAACAGTTTTAAAAATCTACTTTAGGTGAGTGAGAGTTTTATTTGGAAACTCTTTCCACGTCGTGTCCTCGCAACCTCGGTAGAGCTCTGCTTGGATGTCTATTATTGGGCAAGTAATTTGCTATATTGTTTTTAATATATTAATAAATATTTATAAAGCATAAAATCAGTTTGTTTTTTCATTAATTATTCGTTTTATTGTCGAAATTTTTCCGACCCCCAGCCAAAACCATCGCAAGTCAGTAAAATCATACACATTATTCAGATTCGTGTAAGTGCGTGGAATATCGCCTAACTCAACTGGGATTCACGTTTCGATACTAACCAAGATCCGAATTTTCATTTAAATTAAATAAAACCCATTAATTCAGTTCGATACACCTAAATGTTATGATAGAAGATGAGCGTAGACCTTAACATTAAGTAATATTGGGTTTTATTTCTTGGCGTTATTAACCTGAAGAGACCGTTAACAATCAATTAATCTTAATATTTGTATAGATTCTCTATTTGAGAACCTATAGGATTATACGTAGAGAACCAATTTTAGTAATAAAATACATAAAGATAATAAGAATTTAACCAAATAATAATTATTGGTTAAACTAAAATGAAATAAATAAAATAATAGTGGTTAATTTAATAATAATTAGTGATCAACTTATAATAGTAGACGCAAAGATAATAATAATGTGATCTAATAATAATTAGTGATTGAATCATAAGGAAATAAATAAAATAATAGTGGTTAGCGTAACAACAATTAATGGTTAATTTATAATAGCATGCATGAAGGCAACGATGGTTAAATCAAATAATAATTGTTGGGTAAACTGTAACGGAATAAATAAAATAATAGTAGTGAAGTTACTAATAATTAATGGTTAACTTATAATAAAATACATAAAACATAATAATAGTTTGACCCAATAATAATCGACGATTGAATCATAATAGAATAAATAGAAAAGATAGTAATCCCGTCTAATAATAATAAATGGTTACATTATAATGAAATACAGGGAAAATTAGCGAAATTAGGGGTTAATCCATAAAATCGCCATCCGACCCCTCCCCAATGTCCCCGGATTTTATTACCACTTCGTCTCTCAGAGGACTTCGTTTCATTTTTTCTTGTTTCCATGTTCAGGATGAATAATAATAACAATTCCGGATTGAATGCGTTACCGAAAATAGCCCGACTTCCACCTTCGATCGTGGCCGTTCGCCATCAATATGAGGAGCTGAAACAGAAGCATGACACACTCCAGGACAAATATGATCGGATAAAAGGTACTTGGGCCCCGCCCGATGCCATCAAAGTGCTGAGGCGGAAGATAGAACGGCCCACTCGGGCGCGAGATGAGCTGATCACGGAATCTCGCGCTCAGCGACTGCTTATCAAGGAGCAGTCAACCGCACTCCGACGTGCGTTTACGGACGTCGAGCTTCGGGCTCACGTCCCGGGAAGCATCAGGGCCAGTCAACTAGATATAATGCCAGCCCATCACCTTCCCGTTACCAGTGTCTCTTCTTCCCTCTCCACCTCCATGAATCCGATTTCCGAAGCTCCCAGTCTACCTGTCGAGCCCATTGTTCCTCAACCGTCTATCGGGGTTGCCGAAAACGCTGTTATCAACCGGACACGGCGGCGACCGAATCGAAATCGGCGACGTCGTGCACGACGCCGTCGAGTGGAAGAGGTACTCAAAGGATTAGAACCCGCTGAGACCTCCTGCCCAGTCAGTGGTCCGCCTCCACCATACCAGGAGTTTGAATTTCCGGAGTTTGACCCGGACATTTTCTATGCCCCGGATATAATCTTCCGATCGCCTGCCCGGCCCATTCATATTAATCTGACCGACGAGGATCCGGAGCCTTTCCCGGTCACCCAAATCCTCGATGGATTAGGGCTCGGAACCGAAGACATCGCCGTGCTCACGGGCGAAGTGCCTAATTCTATCACTGTGCAAGAGATCGCGGGTCCCTCGACTCAGAGAGAGGAAAATCAACTAGCGAGTCCTCCGCCATACAGGCCAATGAAGAGAAAATATTTCCCGACGGACATCGATGAAGAAGACTAACGAAAAATCGAAACTGATTTTAGTGTGATTAAAGAGCTTGCGTGGATTTTTCCTTCCTCGACAACTTGACATGACTAATATTAAATGATATTTGGTTCTTGTTGTCTTGTTAAATCGATTCATTAATAATATGATGTTTTCCTTTGTTTCGTTTTCACGTTGAGCCTAGATTAAGGGACTTGATTCCTGAGAAATGTGGTGCGACTAAAAGGGATAAACTGCGGTGAACTATTACCGATGTTTGATGATCACTCATCATTTTCTCTCCGGGGGTTGAACGTAATGAAAACCAATATATGAAAGCGTAAGACCTCCTAACGGCAGCTGATAACTCGGGAAAGACGAAAGTCCTTCGAGGAGTAGTGCTAGTAATGGCGCTCAACTGCTCGAATGGCATTCGGCCATTGTGTACGGTACCAACGTGATTTCGGTCACGGGTACATAATGGTTACTAAAATCGTGCGGCGCATCAGGGGGTTCGCCCTAGCCACTAATAATGAAGGTCACATCCATATGACGAGCAATTTCTGAAATTTAATAACTCCTGTTCGTCCAACAAAAAGTAGGTCAAGGTCATTCAAAAGTAGGTCAAGGTCATTCAAAATTTCTCAAAGTCATATTAGTTTTAAACATTTTTAAATTTTATTTACTACTTTTTTTTATAAGTAGTATATATTTTGTAAATTTATTTTATTAATATTATTATTATTATTATTAATATTTTTATTATTATTAATATTATTATTATTAATATTATTATTATTATTGTTATTATTATTATTATTATTACTTATAAAAATTTATTAATACTTATAAAAACTTTAATTATTTTTATTATTATTATTACTTTTTATTATTCTATTATTACTTATAAAAACTTTAATAATTATTATTAATATTATTATTTTTATTATTATTATTATTATTATTAATATACTTCTTACTTAAAAAAAATATATTAATATTATTATTATTATTAATACTTTTAAAACATTTTATAACATTATTATTATTATTATTATTATTATTTTTATTATTATTATTTTTATTATTATTATTATTATTATTATTATTTTTAATAATATTATAATTATTATTAATGTATAATAAAAACAAAACAACTACATAAAACTTTTATTATAAAGAAATAATATTTTTATTATAATATTTATTATTGTTTTTATTATTATTATAATTATTATTATTAACATTATTATTTTTATTAATAATATGATTAATAATATGATTAATTAATATGATTACTTATTTTTATTATTATTATTTTGTATTATTATTATAATTATTATTATTATTGTTTTTATTATTATTATTGTCAAGGTCATTGGATGAGTCTTAATTTTTTTTTCAAGGTCATTTTAAAGTATGTCAAGGTCATTTAAAATTTCACAAGGTCATAGTATTTTTAAACATTTTTATATAAATTTACTACTTATTTTTATAAGTAATGTTTTAATATTTTTTAATTTTAATTTTATTAATATTATAATTTTCTTAAAGTCATAATATTTTTAGTCATTTTTAAATATAAATTTACTACTTATTTTTATAAGTAATGTTTTAATATTTATTATTATTATTATTATTTTCAAGGTTATTGGATGAGTCATAATATTATTTCAAGGTTATTTCAAAGTAGGTCAAGGTCATAGTATTTTTTAAATATTTTAAATTTTAATATACTACTTATTTTTTATAAGTAGTGTTTTATTGTTCTTTAATTTTTATTCTATTATTATTATTATTATTATTATTATTATTATTATTATCTTATAAGTAGTGTTTTAATGTTTTTTAATTTTAATTTTATTATTATTATTATTATTATTATTATCGTTTTTATTATTATTATCATTTTTATTATTATTATTATTATTATTATTAATATTACAAGTTTTTATTATTATTATTTTCATTATTATTTTATATAAATTTTCAACAAAGTATATACAATTAATATTGAATAGAAAAAGTTTGTTCAATTGTATTTCATAGTAGACAGGGATAGAACAATTGTAAATGCTTGTAAAAAGTTTAAGAAAAATTCTATATTTTTAAGAAAATATGTGCAAATAAATATCAAAACTAATTATGGCTCAAATGTGTGTGTTAAACCATCGATATGTTACAGTGTTTATGGAAAAACTTTAATGAAAATATGTGTTATTTTTCAACTATTTATGACATATTTATTTTATGGCTAATAATGTGAATGTGTTAAATCATAAAAATAGTTCAATATTTATGTAAAGTTTGAGATTGTTAAGAAAATGTATATAATTTATGATACACACGTGGTTTTTGATTGAAATATGTGTGTTTGTTTTACCGATATAAGAAAAACTATGGACAATTTTTAAGAAAATACACGTAATTTATGATTATCATGGGATTAGAATTTGATTAAAGTTGTGAGAAAGTTGTTAAATTTCAGACCTTAAAATAAAACCTTCAGCAAATTGGTAAGAAAATAGTAGTTATTGAGTAATACTTATTAAAATTACCAAAGTTTTATAATTTTTGACAAGTCTTGATACATCTTTAATAAAATTTGTTAACTCTTTGAATAAGAAATTTTAAAAAAAAAAGTTTCAACACAGTAGCAAATCGTAAAGAAACTAGTACTTATCAGTTAATTAAATTAACTAAGTTGTAAGATAATTGAAAGAAATTTGTTAGATTTTCTAAAATTTTAAGATTGTTAGGTAATTGTTCTAGGTACTTGTTGAATGAAAATTAATGTATTTTATCAACAGCTCATAGTTTTTAATCGTACAATTTCTCTTCATTCCTGGAAATAATCGTAAATATTTAAATTATTCAGAAAACTGTCAATAACAACATAAGTAATGGGTAACATAAATTTTTTAAATATTAATCAATTTTAGTTTTTAATTAAATTACAAAAATAATAATAAAATCAAATAAATACTTGAATGCATGAATCGAATAATTTCTTAGAACTGAACACGTATCGTATATTTTATTCGGATTCCAATAATATCATTAAAATTAACCAAAATCTTATTGTTATATTTTGATAACCCTTAAGTCAATAAAATGTATCGATTTCACTAAGTATCCATCTTTTGACATTGATATCCAACCGAATAAATCACCCTAAAAATAAGATTCCCCCTCTTGACCTATCGTTTTCCCCTAAAATAATATAAAATTTACTCTCAACCAATCATTTCTCTTTAAATGACAATAATCCCAGCTATATTCATTATTTTCATAAAAATCAACGACTTATATCGATATTCAACCGAATAAATTTCTTGAAATCCCCTTAAAATAAATTCATCTCTTGACTAATCCTTTACCATCAAATAACACTTTCTCCTACATTACCATATTCATTATTTTTTATAGAAATCACCCTTTAAATAACGATATTTAACCGACTCAGTACCTTAAAAATATCAACAAATCTGTTCTTAATCGATTATTTCCCCTTAAAAGATTATAAATTTTCTTCTTAGCCAATTGTTTCTCACTAAAATAAAATAAAATTTACTCTCAACCGATCAATTCTCTTTAAATGACATTAATCCAAGCTATATTCATTATTTTCATAAAAAATCACCGACTTATATCGATATTCAACCGAATAAATTTCTTGAAATCCCCTTACAATAGAATACATCTCGTGACCAATCTTTTCCCCCTTAAAAGATCATAAATTCTCTTCTTAACAAATCAATTCTCTTTAAATGACAATATTTCCACTCTGTCAAAAGATTTACACACATATTAATATCTATTTGACCAAATCCCCCCTAAAAATATTATAAATTCCTCTTCTATATTCTCAATTTAGAAAATATTTACCCTTTGAACACAGATATTCAACCAACTCAATACCCTTAAAAATGGTAACAAACTTGTTCTTAATCGATTATTTCCTTAAAATATCATAAAATTTACTCTTAACCAATCATTTCCATTGAAATAACATTTCCTCCCAACTGCACTAATAATATACATATTTTTTAAAAACCTACAAGGTAAAATTTCTTTAGAAATCTGTGTTTAACCGACTCTACTCCTTAAAAATCCATCATTAGGATCATATTTACTATATGTATTCAACCAATCAAATTCCCACTTAAAATTATCATAAAAATTTGAATTTTACCAATAAAAATAAATTTTCTTTAAAGTATTACAAAATTGTTATCATCATTTTCCTTTGAAAATCACCACAATTTGATTCAAGCAAATAAAAAATTCATCAAAAATGACTTAAATCGAATAAAGTCTATGTTTTCCACATAAATTAAATTATTGTAAAATATATATCATGTTGCTCAAATAATTAAAATTAATCAGTAAATCAAGTATAAATTCAATAAAAATTACCAGTCAACCCATAGAGATATATCAATGATTTTCATAAGTATACTGATAACCACACTGAGCATTGTCTTAAAAATCTCTAAATTATACTACTTATGTGATTGATATCCATGAAATCAATAAAATTGAAAATGAAAGTAATTATCGATCTCTTTTTTTTTACACTGTAAAATCAATTAAAATCTTAGGGTTAACTAAAATATTTTTAAAAATTAACTGATTTAATCAACTATTTAAATAGAACATAAAATTATAATTAAAATATCATTAAATCTATCAGTCAAATTTGATTCTAATTCTTAAATAATTATCTTAAATAGATGTTTCATAAACATTTTGATCCTAAATTTAACTTTTATTTAAAATAATCCTAAAATCAAGTCAAATCTAATAAATTTTCAAGAAATTAATTGTCTAAAATTATAGATTTACCCTAATTTCTTCAATAATTTCATTTAAAACATAATCAAACCCTAAATTCATTAAAATTCAAAAGAAAACCATAAATTCACAAAGATGATTAAAATTTACTAAAATAAATACATCGTAAAACTAATATCACTTAAATTATCATAAAATTTCCCTAAAAGCTCTAATTGATTTACATAGCCTAAAATTATTTTATTTTTGTCGAATACAAATTTTCAGTGAAGAAGTAATATTGGTGAGAGAGTACATTAAGTAACTAAAATCGGTGAAATTACTGAAAAAAGTGGGATAGTTAAAGATATCTACTAAATAGATGAAATATCAATTGCTATATTAAACACTTACAAAGGTAATATACTTTGAATGGAGAAAATATACATCGAAGGGGAAAATATTCATTGAAGAGAAAAATATTCGTTGAAGAGGAAAAAACATTCATTGAATAAAGAAAACATTAATTGAAGAGAGAAAAGAGGAAAGCAATCATTAAAGTGAGAAAATGTGAATTGAAGCTAACAAATATTCAGTGAATCGAGAATTGCTTATTATAAATTAGACGGTAAATTTCTCAATGATGAGATGAAATATCAATTAAATATTGGGAAATACTTTAAACGGAGTCTGAATTATTCACTGATCAACAAATATACTTAAAAGATGAAAATATTCATGGAAAATGAATTGTACTTCAAGAGTGGATGAATTATTATTATATTCAATTAAAACTTTTTAACAATTGAGTAGATTTTGTCGGGTAATTATATTTAAATAGGGATATATATCTATTTTTTGATGGACACTTATGGACGGAGAAATAGTTATTAAAAACAATAACCTACTTTTTAATGACCTTGAAAATTTTTGATGAGTCATCCAATGACCTTGAATGAGTCATGGTCTCTGTTTAAATGACCTTGAAAAATATGATGAGTCACCCAATGACCTTGAATGAGTCATGGTCTTTGTTCTAAAAAAATTTGTACTTTTAAACTTAGAAAAAAATTTTTGTCGGGGTGGGGTGGGGTGGGGTGAGGGGGGTTTGTGAGCTATATGACCTCTGAGCTAGAGGGCCGGTATCCCACTACTTCTGAGAAGAAAAGAAAAATGGAGGAATATTTCCTGACTGATTCCTTCTCGTTAATTTTTATATTTCAAGATTTAGCAGAGGCAATTTCGCCATAATTTTCGGCTGTCATTATACAACGCTCGCCCAGCAGTTCACAGGGATTAAATTATTAGAGGTTTGGTTATTTTACTTGTAATTCCTATTTACTAGTTTGATCATTAGGTTCCGCATCGTTCGGGAAAACTCCTCGAATAATTATTCTCATCGATTACATCACCGGATTCTTCCCCAACCAATTCATCAGATGTTACAATGAATCTCCGTCTAGCACTCCTCCAGAATATTTGGACATTTCCTAGCTTTGATTTAATAAATGTTTAATTTTGTTATTAATGAGGTTGATATTTTGAGCCTTTATTTACGTTATCTTGAGTATCCTATATTTTACGCTATTTATTCTAAATAACCGTGATTTTCGATTTGGAAACGTCAACTAAGTCTGACTTATCACCGCTGCGGATAAATTTGGTGGTACGTGTTCGGAATACTATATCAGTTGTATATCTTATACTCTATTAAATGAATTTTTGGTAGTTAATTATGACCTATAGTTGTTGGGGCAAAACATTTTGGATTTGATTATCGGGTTTTAATTTTAGTACTATAAATTCGTGGATTTTTTATCGTATTCAACCATTTATTAGAATTTATCAGCGGAGTCGAAATTTTATTATAGAATTTTAGGTCTCCCATCCATTATAATTTTTCAGCTATCTTTGGGTAGTGTTATGATTTATTTAGCGACTCCGTGCTTTTATTTTATTATCAACTCAAAAAAATGTTTAGTTAACAAGATTTTGATTGCATCGATTTCCGCTAACCCATTCCCTTTAATCCTCAAGTTGATCCTAGGAAAGTTGTGTGTCGAAGTTAGATTTTAGGAGTGCCCACTGGACTACTTGGTGTTGATATTTTAGCCGATGAGTAAAATATTTTAGGTCGATTTTTCGGGAGTAGGTAGAAAGGTAGGCAACCAAAAGACTGTCTCGCGAGATCCCCACTGCCCCTATAACGGTTTGTGAATTGACTGTTCTAGTCCGTCGTTACCCACGGTGAGATCTCTCACGAGCACGAGCTGTTGGCGGACTTACACTGCACTTACTCTGCTCGAATATGATATGTCAGATTTTAATAACTTGTCACTGTGTGGCTGTGGGGCGGAAAAATTTCATCGTGAAAAATGTATATATCAGTCATAAAATATATTTGATAAATACCACATTTAAATTGCATTTATCTCGAATAAGCATCACACATAATCAATATCTCAGCAAGTCATTCTTGCTTACTTTGCTAAGTTCACGTATAGTTCTGAATAGAGTTTTGAATGTTTCTAAAATTCAAATTGAATCGTTCAGAGTTCCGAGTAAAAGTAACTAGGCTTCTTCGAGTTCCTCACAACTAAGTGATTAAAATCATTAAAATTATGTGAAAATGAATCGGTATATATACCTATTCTGTGACCCTAACCTTGTGTGTTAATTTTGATATATTAAAACAAAATTTGACCTTGGGAATTTCTTTGTATTTTTTAAATTTAATTTCTTAATTTTTTAATATATTTTGACAATTTATTCCATTAATAAATAATTGAATTATTTCTAATTCAAATTATTTTATTTTTTATTTCTCGTTCATGAACTTTTGTTTCTTTGCTTAAATTGTCAATTTTTGGTTAAATTTTCCGTGTTTTCGTGTTACTTTTATGTTTGTTTCATGCTGATCTTGATGCATTTTGTTAATATTTTTATTTATTTTTATGTTTTTAATTTTATATTTCAATTATTTTTCCTCATATTTTGCATGGTTACTTGGTGTTTAAAGGGTCTAATTTTAAATCTGCGTGCTATTTCCGATTCATTTAAACAAAATTGTGTTCTGGCCCAACACTAGCATAAGTAAAGGATGAAAAGTAAGGGACCTAAATAAGCAAGACGAGCACATACCTTTCATAGGTAGCTCGTGAACCAGCTGTAGACCGGGTCTTAGCAGTTTTGAAACAAAGCTCACCTTTGACGGTCGCAGAACCATTGGTTACAGTACCAACGTTGCTTAGCGACGGGTAATCAGTGGCAGACACTTAGTATTGTATGATAGGGTTCAAGGTCATAGGAACCACAAACCCACAGCAGATTCGAAAATCTACAATCAAAGCAAAGCTCGCCCATCAATCAGTTTTGTTTATTTACTTCTGGAAATTGCTGCCTATGAATATTATGCAATAAATATTATTTTATCAATTATATCATTAATTTACAATCTGCAAATAGAAAAATAATTATAAAATAATATTTATTTTATTCATAAAAGGATGTGCAAAAATTTTTTATATTTGAAAATAAAAGTTTTGATTGCTAGTTGTAAAGAAATCGAATGTAATAAAAAACAGATTAAAATTAAAATTAATTTTAATTGTTGAAATATCTATGAATATTTAATTGTAATATTTGAACATTTTGTTTATTTACGTCAATATATTAATCTATAAACTTTCATATTTGAATAATTATTTACGGAAATTATAAATAGGAATAGTAAGTAATAATTTTAATTAAAATTATTCAATTTAAAAATGCGATTAAAAATTAATATAATGATTTTCTTAATGAATTTTATCAGATATTGTGAGATATTTGATACAATAATGATAAAACTGAATTCATTTTAGATAAAATGTCTGAAAGTGTATGGAAATTTATGAGAGAAAATGAATTGAGAATAAAGAATAAAGTCAGCAAAGAATTGCAATGCAAAATCTGTAATAAATTGATGATAAAAGCTTGCCATGCACCTTGCGGGTGTCGCTTTTGTTCCGATTGTATTCAGCATTATTTGGACGGAAAGGATAAATTCTGTCCAGGAACTGCAAGATATTGTCAAAACCGAATGATAAATTATGCAAATGACATCGCTATCGATTGGCCAATCAACATTCGCATATCAGAAATTGTGGTGAATTGCCCGAGGGAAAATTGTGAAATCCAAACCGAATTAGTCACAGTGGAGGACCACATGAAAACATGTGACAAGCGGCTAATTAGCTGCCCATTCACTGCAATCGGATGCGGAATGAATGAAGTGAGGAATGAGGAAATGAAATCCCATAGCAAATTACTGATCGAGCTCATCAATAATTTACGCAATGAGATGGAATCAATGAAGAGTGAAAATTTCGAATTGCGAAATGAAAACAAACAGTTCAAGCAACAGATTGAGCGGCAAATAGCAAATCAACAGGTAAATCGATTGATTGATTGAAATATTGAGTTGATATTTGTGACTGCAGCAGAAAATGTGCGAGATGGAAGCGAAGGAGCTAGAAAACCGAGGAGAAATCAATAAGATAATGGCAGCAGTCAATAATGCAAATCGCTCATTGCAAGATGAAATGATCGCACTGAGAAGGAAAATCAGCCAATCCAAACAACAAATTGAAAACATTGAGAAACCGATCGAGACGAGTGAAACAAAATCCGAACGGCAAATTGATGCATTTAAACAAATCAGTGAACAGCAGCAACTGCAGCAGAATATAAATGTGATTTATTGATTTATTGGAATGATTGAATTTGTGATTCAGATTCAGAATGAAATGGAGAAATGCGCCAATGAAATTCGGCTGATTCAAACAAAATTTGGAAATGCAGAATTTATAAATTTCGGAAATTTTGATTGGCAAATCGATAAATTATCGCAACTGGAGAGAGGTAAATGGATTTACAGCGAGCCATTTTATTCCGGACCTGGCGGATACAAAATGTGCTTGGCGGTGAAAATTAGGGATGATGGTGCAATTTGGGTTGGTTTCTGTTTGATGCGTGGCGATTGCGATGCCGGATTGGAATGGCCATTCAAATATTCAGTCTCGCTTGATGTGATAAATCCGGCAAATGGAAATGTTTACCTCATTGATAAATGCTCACTGAAATGTCCTGACAGCCGTGCTGCTGCTGCAGACGGATGGGGGAGGCCAGCAAGTGACAGAAATCATCCGATTTATTTTAATAATGTTTCTACCTATCCTAAGTTTATCGATTTATCAGTCATCAAAAACGAAAAATTGCTGCTGAAATGCAGAATCAAAAAATTGTGAAAAACTATCAAATATTTCAATAAAAATTTTAATTTGTTTTTATCACTTTTCCTCAGCTCAGCTGATAAATTTATGCGAACCGCCGATTTTGATAGGCGCGCGACATCGGCCAATCAAATCACTGATCAAAGCTGCATATGAATGCGGACGAGAAATTTCTCAGTTTTGCTAGACAGCGCAAATATCAAATATTTGATTTATTGATTTAATGTTTTTACGAAATTTTTTATAAATTTTCTTCTATCAAACAACTATATAAATTTTATCAACGGGTTAGGGCAGTTATCGACAATTTATTGTCTAAAAAACCTAATACGAGCATGACCACGATTCAAAAAAATTCTAAGAGCCAAATCTGATTTTTTAAATTAAGCCAACCTTTTTTATAATTTTAGACCTTCATTAAATTACGGGTACACTGAATAAAAACTGATTTCACATTTAATAATGATCTATTGGTTGATAAATATGTATATATGTATTTCGCATAAATATGTAGGATTAAAAAAGGAAAGAACTGCAAACGCAAGTTGTTTCAGCTGATCGTAAGAGTCAGGAATACTATTCCAGACGTTGAAAATCATCATGTCTTCATTCTGCAGGTCTTTCAAAGCAGACCACTTGAAAATTCCTATTCAGTTATTTTAGCATTAGGAGGATTTTTGACGAATGCTAAGGTTGTTCTGCTGCTTTTAAATTTTGTGGGTTGGTGGTTTATGACCTTGGCAACCATACATACAACATTCAACTGCACCCAATGGTTATCCTTTGCTAAGCAACGTTGGTAATGCAACCACTGCTTATGAGGCCGCAAAAGGTTGAGTGTGACTTCTTATACTGTTAAGACTCGGTTTCATGCTGTGTCCAGTGAGCTACCGATAGAAGGTCTGTGCTCGTCTTTAAATTAGAGGTCCCTAAACTACTTCTCAGCCACAATACCCTTTACTTGAAATTGATTAACAAAAATTAGAACTATTTATATCGAATAAATCTAGTTAAACATTTTTGATTGTAATATACACATTATTCGATGAAATTAATATTATTATTTGGTTTTATTAGACTGTTGGAGCCTTCTGCGATTCCATTCAGCCCTGCCTGGTGTTGTATGTGGTAGCGTCTGCTAACTAAATTCGTCTGGATGGCTCTGTTCCCGATAAGCTATGTGTGTCGGGATGAAAACTAATGAGTGCGTCTTGGCACGCAGATATCGCGACTTTTGGTTCACTGGACTTGGATAAGAATCCTTTCCTCTTTCCATCCTTGTTGAGCTGCGGTCAAGAGTTGGTATAGTTGTTTAGCTTGGACAGGCTTAATCCAATTGGCTTTAATCTTTTGGATCTCCTGACATAATTGTAATAGTTTTTGGTTTAGATCATTGTTCTACCGCCGCATACTTCTTAATTCTTGACCGAGAGCCCGCGTTGATTCAAACCAAAGATATTTGAAAAAAAGTTATATTGATGGAAAAATTATATTCATTTAACTTAGTATGAAACTGATCTACCTCGAACTCATATCGGTTTATTCTTTGCCCAAGTTGGTCACAAACCTCTTCATTTTGGCTGACGATGGGTCCTCCATCTCCCTGGTTGTGCTAATATACTCTCGGAAGAATTGGTCGAATAAGTCAGTAGTCATATCTTTTGTCCCATTTATTGGAATTCCAGTACATGGCACTAAATATAGAAGACAATGACAATCATGGTCGACACTACGTATTAAGACAAAACTATGTGGGAATAACGTCAGGTGACCATTCGTTAAACAAAACCTTGCATTGGCCCAACAAACTCCTGAAACCTTTTGAGAAATGCTTCCCTCATATTTAAAATTATTGTTTTGAAATAGTGTTTGTTAATAGAGGAATTGTTTTCTTGGCAATGCTTCAGCAGACTTGGAAAATGAAACAATGTTTCCCTTTCAAAATCTTCAGCGAAAAGGGATAATTGATTTTCGAATAAAATGACTTATTCTAGCATCGAAAAAATTGAGTTTCCTTTCCATTGTAGTTTACGGGTAAGCTGATTATGAAACTGATCAGCTTTTCTACTTTAACTTGCTAACTTTAATAAGTATTTTAGTGGATTCGAAAAATTTGGGTAGCGTTCCGCCCTTATTTTACGCGTTTTTCATTTTTACTTTACTATTTTTGTTAAGTATTTGAATTAACTCGGAAAATTTGAGCAGCATTCTGCCCTTATTTTACAGTTTCATGATATTCTTGTACCAACAGTTGAACCGTATTTCACTTTTATTTTACTATTCTCGATAAGTATTCCAATTAATTCGGAAAATTTGAGCAGCGATCCGCCCTTATTTTACATTTTTTATGATAAATGTTTTAACTATTTCAGAAA
The DNA here is from genome assembly GCA_022537955.1 of Schmidtea mediterranea. Lineage (NCBI taxonomy): Eukaryota > Metazoa > Platyhelminthes > Tricladida > Dugesiidae > Schmidtea > Schmidtea mediterranea. The sequence continues at coordinate 957,058 of CM039679.1, read as the reverse complement.
ATTTGCGGAGCGTTCTGCCCATATTTTATGATCTCAATTCGATATAATTTATTTACTCTTTACATATCACTTAAAACATTATTTTCCATGATTTTAGTCGTCCGGAATAATCTTTTTCCGATGGCTATTCATTTTAACTGTTGCAACGATTTTGCAATTTCCCCCGCTACCCTTTCCCTCTCTTTATCCTTACGATCTATGTATGTTCATGTTATATTTGATGAGTGCCCACTGGACTACTCAGTGTTAGTGATTTTTAGCCGATTGTTGTTAAAGATTTTAGGTCGAATTTACAGGAGTTGAGTGGCGGAGAAGAGCTAAAACACTGCTTCCACTCCTCCCAGTTTCCCCTATAACGGTAATATTGACTTTCAGGCCCTGCGTTGTTCACACCGGAACCTTCACGAGCACAGGCTATTGGCAGATAAACTGCACCTACAAAGCCTGAGTTATATGTGGATTTTATTGACTTGCAGTGCGTGAGTGGCTGTGGGCCAAAAAAGGAAATAAAAATAAATATTACCGTATTAATCGGGTAAAAGTTTCGATGTAATGAATTATTTATTTGGCATGAGACATCTTACATTCTTGTGTAAAATCATTGTTCATCGTTCCATCACAAGGCCTCTTATCAATTGGTAAATAAGTTCATCAAGCATTCCTTCATATATCCAAAATATCGCCCACAATTTGTATTTCTTTGCCATAAATTTTCATTATGAATTTTTTATCTTTTGGGTCTCTGTAGTATCAACATTTGGCTGGCTTGAATATAAGATTGGCTTGTTTTGCCAGATTCTCAATTGTTGTCAACAGCATTTGCATGTCTTTTGCTGTGTTGGCAACAATTACTAGGTCATCTGCATAGGCCAGTATACCAACTTCCTGACCTACAAATGTTGCTCCTTTTTTCTTTTTTGATATGCCTTGTAATAGATATTGCATACAATGACAGTGCATGATAAGTGCATGATTAGTAATTTACAAAGGAAACACATGCATACTTTTGTTTGTATGTGTTTTACAAAGAAAACATACCTACACAGTATAGGCTGCATGCATAAAAGGAGAACTTCCATTGATAAAAAACTAACAAATATTGGATTAATGTTAAATAATGCTACGAATGAGTTTTGTTTACAAGTATAAGTAGAATGGTGTATCAAAAATTCGATTGTGCAAATAAAATCTAAAGAGTATGCTCATATTAAAAAATTGATTAATTTGAGAAAAATATTTGGGATTTCTAAATTTAGTGTGGAGAATACTGTGATAAATTTGAGTAAAATAGTGTTGAATGATGATGAAGAGCGTGTTTTAAAATTTGGTCCAAATCACTGTATTAAGAATCGTTTGGATGAAACAAAATTGTGTGCAAAAATTGAAAGTTTATATTTTCATATAGCCCGATCGATGAAAGGCATTAATGGTAATTATGTGAAGAGCTCGTTAAGTGCAAGTACGATGGAGTATATCGATAAAAACAAAAAGCAGAATATTAGGGATTTTATGAATTTAAAAAACTTAGCTAAAAAAAAATAAATATCTGTAAGTTTGACAAAGGAAATGGGATAGTTATTCTTGACCATGATGTGTATGTAAATAAGTTGAATGATTTGTTAAATTCTCCTCAGTTTGTGAAATTGCCAAAGGGTCGGAAGAATAGAAAATTGCCTCCTCTTAAGGATGAAGAATTTGTGCAAAAAATGTTAAATGGTTTTATTAAGAAGAAGCTTATTGATGAAGAGGAAAGTAAGTCTATTCGTCCAATAGGATCGCAGACAGCAAAACTATATGGGCTACCAAAAATCCATTAAGATGGTGTATCTATGAGACCAGTTTTGTCGATGGTTGGTACTGCCCAGTATAAAATAGCAAAGTTTTTAGATGGATTATTAAAACCGTTAATGCGATCAGAGTTTGAATGTAAGGATAGCTTTGAGTTTGTGTCTTGTATTGCAAAGCTACAAAAACGAAGTATGAATGATGTTATGGTTTGTTTTGATGTTTGTAGTTTGTTTACGAATGTACCACTGGTTGAGACGATTGACTTATGCTGTGCGTTGTGGAATGAAAATGATTCGGAACATCACATTTTGGATAGAAGGGCATTTCGTAAACTTCTTGAATTTGCTACTTCAAATGTCAATTTTCTTTTCAATAATGAATGGTATCAACAAATAGATGGAGTCGCTATGGGTTCCCCTTTAGCACCAACAATGGCATCAATATTTTTGACTAGTTTGGAAAAGAAAATTGCTTCTTTCCAATTTGAAAAACCTTTTGTTTATAAAAGGTATGTGGATGATATTTTTCTTATATTTGAAAACCAGAAACATGTAGAACCGTTTTTGCAGTTTATGAACAGTTTACATAAAAACATTGTATTCACATGTGAAACGGAGAGAAAGTCATCAATTGCGTTTTTGGATTTGTTAATTCAACGCAAAGATAAACAGTATGAGACAGAGATTTATAGAAAACCAACTGATACTGGTCTTTATACTTCTCCAGAAAGCTTTTGTGAATTTAAGTATAAGAGAAATATGGTGAAAGGATTGATTTATCGTTCATGGGCTTTATCTTCTACTTTTGCTAATTCGGTAAAAAGTGTTGATAAATTGGTTGAGTTGTTGATAAAGAATGGATATTCTAAATCATTTTTATTGTTGATGATAAAAGCGACTGTTGATAAATTGATTAAAAATCCTAAGGATCCATGTTGTGGAAAGTGTGAATGTAATTTGTCGGATGGGTGTGAATTGAGTGTTGATCTGGGTGATTGTAAAAATGGATATAAAAAAATTGAGCCTAAATATGTGTTAGTATTGCCGTACTCTGAAGGCTTTACAAATTATAAGAGGAAGTTGGGTAAACTGATAGGAAATTTGGAGTATAAGATCGTCTCTAATTCGTGTAAGGTACGCAATATGTTTATTAATAAATCAAAAACTCCGGTTGGATTGTGTTCTGATCTCGTTTATCAATTTACATGTAATGGGTGTAATGCCACATACATTGGAGAGACTTCCCGTAATCTCTGTACTCGAGTTCTAGAGCATTGTCGATTGAAGGGTTTGACCAATATTAGTGAACACAATAGAGGCTGTAAAAGTGAAATAGGAATGTCTGATTTTAGAATTTTGTTGAGAAGTTTTAATAATTATTGGGAACTCGTGATATGTGAAGCATTGCTGATAAGGTCAATGGATCCAAAGATTAATGTGCAGAGTGCTGTGACTACGAATGTTTTGAATGTTTTTAAATAGTTTACGTATGTTAAATCATGTTTGTTTTTTTAATATTTTTAAAATAATTGAAAATTTTAAATTACATTAATTTTTAAACATTGGAATATTAGTGAAAATTTTAAAATTTTAAATTAATTAAAAGTGAATTTAATATATTTTAAAAATATTTATTTATTAAAAAATCAAATTAATAAAAAATAATTTGTTTAAATTAAATGTTAATTCATAATATTTTTAGTTGGTTTTGAGTACCTGAAGATGATAGCTGTGCTATCGAAATATATCGTACGAAAGGTTTTTTATTGGCGTTATCTTTTAATAAAATCGTTGCCAAATTTATTTAATTATTTATATATATATATATATATATATATATTAATTTTATTAGATATTTAATATAGGTTTTAAAGGAATTAATAAAAGTTTTAATACAATAGTTATGTTGGGCCAGTACAAGGTTTTGTTTAAATGGATTGGAAATAGCACGCAAACACAACATGCAAAATTTAAAATCGGACCCATAAACATCAAATAACCAGATCAAAATGCGAGAAAACACATAATTAAAAATATAAAATGGAAAAACATAAAAGTAAATTAAAATATTAACAAATGCATCAAGATCCACACGAAATGACATAAAATAGCATAATAACAAAAGATTTGAACCGAAAATTGACAATTTACGGAAAAAAACAGTTCATGAATAAATCGAATAAAAATAAAATAATTTTAGTCAGAAATGATTAAAATTAGAAGTTAATGAATAAATTGTTAAATAAATCAAGAAAATAATAAAAATTAGAAATAAATTAAACAAGTAATATCAAGGTCAAATTTTGTTTTATCGAATAAAAATTAACACGCAAGGTTAGGGTGACAGAATAGGTATATATACCAATCCATTTTAACAGAATTTTAATGCTTTTTCACTCTGTGAAGAATTACTCTTCACCAGAAGTTTATAACTGACAGAAACAACTCTCGGCGATTATTTCCACATCGCGAACGCAAGTAACTTACAGGTAAGCTTTACTTGCCCGTGTTGTGGGAATCCTTTGTCGCATGCTTTTGAATGCATGAATTGAGTTAATAGACAAACTATGATCGAACTGTATTTAAAAAATATATGTATTCAGAGAACAAATTTGATTAATACGTCGAAATCTTTCTGGCCCACAGCCACACAACACACAAGTTAGTAAAATCCGACATAACTAGTCACACTGTGTAAGTGCGGTTTCTCCGCCTATAGTGTGTGCCCGTGAGAGTTCCGTCATGCGTAACGACATCATCGAACGTAAATATTCGATTTGCTATAGGGGCAGTGTGAAGATCGAGGACTAGTCTTTTGGATGGCCCTCTTTCACCTATCTCCCGAACAATCGACTTAAAATTCAAAGGAACAAATCGGCTAAAATGATTACACCGAGTAGTCCAGTAGACACTCGTAAAATATAATATAAACACAAAAACCTTAGGACTAAATTGAGGTTCGGGAAGTGGAGACTTGATATCGATGTGACGAAATGAAATTAAACATCAAAACGTGATTAATAATTAAAATATCAAAAATTGATTAAATATCCTAACATGATTAATAATAAAAATGCCGTAAATTGATAGAAACGAAATTAAATGTCAAAAATTAGTAACGAGTAATTAAACGTTGTAACTTGATAAAATGAGATTAAATACCGTAAATGGCTAAAGAGAATGTAAATTCCATAATTTGATAAAAAAAAGTCAATTATCGTAAATTGTTAATAGGTAATTAAGCACCATCAGTTGATAAAAGGCAATAAATAAAAAATGATTCCCGACTAAAAATGGCGAAAACAATTAAATATCATTAAACCTTAGGAAATGACAGAGATAATTAACTATACTAAGATGTTGAAAGCAATTGACACCACCACGATTAATCGAATGTCACAAAGGATGAGAAATAATTAATTTTCATAGGATGATGAAGGGAAGTTACCTAGCTTAGATCGGAGGAGGAACAATTAAACTTAATAAGGTTATTAATTAATAAGGTGTAGTTACCCAACATAATGAAACGGTTGTTAAAATAGCTTATCTGAATAATACCGAAGTAGCGCTAACGTAGACCATCCGAAAACTGAAATTGAATAAATAGGTTTGGAGTAACTAATAGGATAATGATGATTATCTCCCCAGCAATGAAATATAGATTCCCCAGTTATGAAGTGGAGACCGAACGATAAATCAAGACACAAAAATTAAACAACGAAAACATCAGATTTAATTAACATTTAAAATATGAATATTGTGGTACCATCCAGAAATCCATCTCTAAAGGACGGACATCGAGCGACATCGTATGGCAACCTTCTTCATGGCCATAATGCGGAGTTAGATACTCCAGACAAGTATGTCACTAGGAATTAATAGAATCCAGAGGAGCTCTGTACGAATCTCGAGCTTAGTGGTTTGACATCGAATCGGAAGAGAGTCCGGCGATAAATTAGCCTATGAGTTCATTCCCTCGACCAATAATAGAGGAGGTAATTTCGCGATCCATTGAGTAAATGAAAAAACCAACTAAATTTCTCAGCCACAATACAAATATTCTGATTATAAATAGGTCATAGTCCTAGTCATTGATATGACATATGCAAATTGAAACGACAACCGGCAGAAACAGCAATCAAATTTACCGACCAAGTAACAAAATGAGATAAAATGAACTTCAGCTTTGAATCATAGACCGACACGAACAGTAATTGAGTTCACCGACCCAGTAATAAACACGAGATCATAGTCGAATTTGAGACCGATGTCATAGAAAAAACAAAGTTGGTAGAAATAAATTAAATTTTTATCAAAATCATGAGTCAATCGAAAATAAATAAGCATTTTCTAATCAGCCACGTCACCACAAGTCTACAATCGCAGCTATAAAAATAATACCAAAAATCACAAAACCCATAACTAACAACCATGTCAAATTCCCGTTTAACGAACGCCGACCGCGGACGTGAATCCAACAAACGAACAGGCGACTCTACATCGAACCACAATGCGAATAGGCAGAATAGAGAGGGGCAGCGAGGTATAACATTTTCATGATTATATTTATCATCCCCATTAAATTTATCGTTACCGTAAAGCCGCGTAAATAAAATGAACCACTGCACGACCACTCTGTATTTTCTCACAAATAGATTCTCTAGAAGCAAATTGTAATTAACCCTGTTGTTTATTCAAACCACAGAGATCCATATGGAGGTTGGAGAGATGACTCCCGAGTAACTCTTCGAATTTCAAATGCTTCTGCCGCTCGATATCGACAAGCATTATGGGACCAAGGATACGCCTTGTCCACATATGGAGGATCAAACTGGCCTCAACGGTCCGGTGATCAAGGAGATGAGATCGAATTACCGAGTATCGCTATCAAGCGCGAGCCCGGCAGGAATCCAGCACGAGAAGCCCGTCAGCAAGCCGAGTATACGGCAATGAAAATGGAGGAGATGGAGCGGAAATATCATAGGAAAGCAATTCTGGCCAGGCAGCGATTGGTCCAGATAAACCGGGACATAGCAAGCGGAGTCATCCCAAGCACCGATGGGTTTCCTCCAGAGTATGGGGTCTCTTTTGAGTTGGATGACCCGAGATTGTTACAAATGGCCGCCCCAACGAAGCTGATCCTGCCGGAAAGGTTGGTTCAGCCAGTCCTTCGCAGTCGACTTGGACCCCGTCAGTCAGGAGACCACACCTATGCCAGTCGCCATCCCCGATGGACCTTCACCGACAGAAATCGTCGAAACACTTATAATCATGATCAAAATGAACTAGAAGATTAATTAGATCCCTTTGTGTCATATAATAAATGTTAATGATTTATTGGTTATTTAATTTTGGTGCTTACTAATACAATGATTACACTAGAATAAACGAATAATAGGAGTTTTCAGCTATGTCAGGAAAAACGTAAATTTACGATTACAAAAGGTAAATGATGTGGAAGACGAGTCACGAACCTCCAACTAGACCAACAGATCTGATTATCAATATAGACTACACCGAGATTCATAGAAATAACCGGTTAGCATAACACTTTAACCACAATTATAATTAAGGAAAGAGCCGATAAAATTTGATTAATGTTAATGATGATAAATGTTTAAGTATTCTAATTTAGAAATGGAGGTAACGAGAATACTCAGCAGAGAACTGAAGGAGCTTCGACGCGAAAATATGCATCAACACCGTCAACTCCTCCAACAAAGTCGGGAAATGCAAAGGTTAAAGGCCACTTGAGCAGAGCCAGCGCCTCACTGCGGCACGACAAGGCTGGAAGGATGAAAGGTCGTTGAATCAAGCACAGCGGACGCCGATAAAAGGCTTGGAGGTCGCCCTGTCAGCATGCCAGGAGGGTAGTGCAGTGACGTACCCTTTAGTATTCGCACCGGCACAACTGGCATATCGCGACCAAGATAAACTACAATCTCCCAACAAGAAATTTCATCTACACGCCAGGCCAGGACGAACCGAACGTTTCTATTATTAATTTGTTTCTGTATAGCGAGTAAAGAGTGCGAATAAAATGAGAGAGAGAGGAAAATTAAGGGACCTGAAAAGATTAAGACGGACATAGGCCTTCTAACGGCAGTCCGCTGAAACCGACATAGGACTAAACCTTAGCAGTTCTGATATCGGAACTCACCTTTGAAGGTCCTGTGACCAGTGGTTACAGTTCCAACGTTGCCTAGCAACGGGTAACCATTGGCGGGCGTCGAAATATTTTGAATGTAATGGGATGAAGGTCAGCAATACCACCAACCCCACAGTTAGCATTTTTAGATTAATTATTAGAAACTTTATATAGGTTTTGTACATATATATTAATTTTTTATTTTTCTCATCATCGTTACAACATAGCAAAAGATGTCTTGGGCTTAGAGCCAAAATTAAAACAAAAAATAAAAGATGAGGATAAGGAAAATGGTCACTACACATACACACGCACCGCAAGAAGAGATCAAAAATAAAATAAAACATATTAATTTAAACAAATTAAAAATATAACAGAATTAAATAAAACAAATAATTAATTAAAATTCTTGAAACAGCCTACAGCTGCAGATAGAGACTGTACGAGAAAGGAAATAAACTGCCAAAACCTTGCAAAATAAGGTTTAGAAAAAACACAGGCAGAAGTGGAGACCAAAAAATAAAATAACAAATGTAAAAAGAATATTATAAAAAATAGTAATAAAAATAAAATTCAACAACGCAATATTAATATATCAAAAAATAGAAAAGAAATATATAAAAAATTATAAAAATAATTTGAAATTAATAAAACAAATAAAAAGCCCTAAAAATGGCAAAAAATCGCCTATTGGTCGCACACAAGCACAAAAATACTATATAACAGTGACCAATTTCATTATCATCATCCACTTTTTTACTTAACTGAACTATTACTTTACTTGAAAACCACTTTTGAATCAATCACTTTTGAGAAGTAAGGATTTTTTATTTTTATCTTTTGTAATTTTATGATAAATTAAATGTTCGTAACGATTTCGTTAATTATATGCTTACTCTAATAATTTAAATATTCATATTTATATCGAGGTGCCATTAAAATCCTACCTATATTATGTATTGCAATAATCCTCAGATGGGCAGATCGGCGATCCGGTTGGTGGATTAAGTTCCCTAGTTGCGATAGCGGGTCGAGCCTTTCTGAAATCCCGGTCTGTCCGCGACGGGGCCTAGTCAAATGACACAGGACCCTCCTCATAGGGCACCGTTAAACAACTCGCAACGGCTGATGGAAACGTCGGTCGAGGCGAGCAGAGGAAAAATTTAAATTTCGGGAAGAGCGACATCAGATAGGGGTAATAGGAACGATCGACTTACGATCGCTAGGCAAATTTTTATATAACCTCGAAGTTATGTCACGAGGGGCAGCAGGGATAGGTCAAAGAATTTGGATAGAGCGAAATTTTATTGTTTATGAACTGTTTAATAAAAATTAACTAGAACAACATTTATTACTTGATGAAATGTCAGAACTCTTTTTTTTGGGAGACAGGCGTAGTCCAACCGATGACCCATAGAATGTACAATCATAGGCCGAGAGATTGCGCGATGGAGTCGATAACCCAACACACAATAGATAAAGCTATAGATTGACACCAACTTGGAAAATAACCTAGACATATTAATGATCACAAACGATTCGCACGATTCATCTATCGACAGGGAACTGAAGAAATTAATTATCGAACTCATGGAAATCTTGGACGGATTTGAAGAATATTTAGTAATCAATTCGGATAAGATACACTTGCCACCGATAAAATTCCCGTAACGCCCCATGAGGAGTCTATCCGACGACACCAAAGTCGAGAACGAGGAGATTTAAACATAATCGAAAGTTGTAAACGATAAACCAACATGATTCGAACTAGTTTCCAAAGGTTAAACAATCTCGCTAGATAGTGCAAACTGATTCTGTCGAATCCCACCATGCCTTAACGACAAATTTATGCGTAGTAGTTCATAATAAAGTCAATTACTATAAACAGAGGACCGGATACGGAGTGACATTCTGCTAATCGCCGCGTAAACTTCACCCGTCCGAAACCTTCATAATACTGTCCAAGTGTCTCTAATATTTACCATAACGAAAAGACTGTATCACCTATAAATCAAATCTCGTTATACTGAATTCCAGTCCAAAGTCTGAACGGTAGAATTATAATTTTATCCAATATTAGAATTTATCTAATACAAAAATTTATCAAAATTAACTGCTGTGTTATAATTTAATCACTTATATGATTTGCGCCCCGATTTTGAATCGGTTTTACCTCCTGCTGTTATTATTGGTCCTACCAAGCAATGTTAAATACTTATTGTTGTGGGGGTCATCTTCCCATAGTTAGTGTAATAAAACCCCGAACATTCATGAACGCTGACGCGAACTCAAAGAAATATTGAGTAATATTTAATTAGACCTTGATCATTTCAGAGGGACCCACTGACTTCAACTCTACCCATTTATTTGTGATATTGCTAGAACCACTTATTGCAAACCCCTAATGAAACCCACAAATTACCATAATGTTTTGTTTTTTCCCTTTATAGCCATCATTTCGACAAGCACTAATTCGGCCTCATTAAACTTTCGGATCGTCAATAATTCCTCTCCACAAATCCAAATTAACATTATCGTTCTCGAACAATGACTAATCTATCCAGTTTGCCGCACATTCCGCGATTATCACCTTCTGTGACAGCCATGTCTCAACGACTGGAGACCCTTGAGAAGAACTTCACAACCCTGAAAACTAAGTACCAAAAGCTTAAAGGCACCTGGAGTTCGCCCGAAGCGACTGGAAACCTCTATCAGAAAATTTCGCGTCTCTCCAGGGCTAGAGACGACCTCGTCATTGAGAATCGGAGTCAGCGCATCATTATCGCTGAGCAAAGCGCTGCAATCCGCCAAATCTTCACCGAAAACAAGCTCCGAGCTCGTCTATCGAGCCGCAGCTGGGCTCGGGAAATTGACATCATTCCCACACAACACCTTCCCATGAATCCAGAATCATTACCGTCAGTTGGGCCATTCCTGAGTGGAACGACAGAGAATCAAGTTGGGGTACAGAGGCGACGACCAAACCGAAATTGCCGCCGTCACGAGAGGCGCCGAGCCGAGGCGAACCTGTTTCGAGTCAATGAGAGAGCCAGAGAGCCGGCCATAGTGAACGATCCGCCTACGGCCTACACTGAATTCGAGTTTCCTGAGACGGACCCGGACATAGTATATGCCCTGTCCTAGGCAACCTATCCGCCACCTTCTTCAGTATATATTGATTTGGTAGTGGACGAAATCGAGACCTCCAACATGAATCGAATCTTAGAGGATCTTCAACTCACACCCGATGAGATTGCTGTCCTAAGTGGACAGGTTCCATCAAACACTCGTTTGAAGGAAGAGACATCGACATCAGTACAGGGAAATTCCCGCCCAGCCACATCGAGTTCCAATTGCCGTCGACCAAAACGACGATATCTTCCGGTTGATATCGATCTAGAGGACTAAATCACCGGTTTAGACGAACTATTCGATCTAATGAAATCTCGAATACTACGCACTTTACGATGCTTTTCCGATGCTTTGTGATTGTTCTATTGTAATATATCTTAGTAATATTTTAGTAATAAATAATGTAGTTCCTGTAGTAACATTAAATTTTATACTTTGATTTATTTGAGTTGAGAACGGATACCACAATAAAATATTTTGTTAGTTAACTGTGGAGATAATTTCAAGGGTAATTATTCGATTGGTTAAAAAATTAATAAAGGGTTATACCACGAATGTCCTCACAATTCTCGTGCCCGGATTCCATATCTTAGGTTTACTTTGAACGTAGTAAAATCAGTGTATAATGCGTAAGACCTTCTATCGGCAGCGGGGAACTGGGGAACGAAGGTTGTTTGGTGAGCATTGTTTCCAACAATGCTCACCTGCTCGATCGGCTGCTACTCACAGTACCAACGGGTTTCGGCCATAAAAGTTTTTAAAAGTAATAATAATAATATTAATATTACTAATAGTAATAATAATAATAATAATAATAATAATATTAATAAAAGTTTTTATAAGTAATAATAGAATAATAAAAAGTAATAATAATAATATTAATAATAATAATAATATTAATAAAAGTTTTTAAAAGTAAAAATAATAATATTAATAATAATAATAATAATAATAATAATAATAATAATAATAATATTAATAATAATATTTATAAAATAATAATAATAATAATAATATTAATAATAATATTTATAAAATAATAATAATAATAACTACAACTTGTAATAATAATAATATTTATAAAATAATAATAACAAAATAAATTTAGAAAAAAATATACTACTTATAAAAAATAAGTAGTAAATTAAAATTAAAAAATGTTTAAAAATACTATGACCTTGAAAAAATGTGATGAGTCATCCAATGACCTTGAATGAGTCATGGTCTTTGTTTAAATTATCTTAAAAAACCATGATGAGTCACCCAATGACCTTGAATGAGCCATGGTTTTTGTTTAAATTACCTTGAAAAAATATGACGAGTCATCCAATGCCCTTGAATGAGTCATGGTCTTTGTTTAAATGACCTTGAATGAGTCATGGTCTTTGTTCTAAAAAATTTGTGCTTTTAAACTTAGAGAAAAAATTTTTGCCGGGGGGCGGTATGTGAGCTAGATGGCCACTGAGCTAGAGGGCCGCTATCCCACTACTTATAATATTTTTAAAGGAATTTACTGGAATGAATATTATTAAATAACGAAACGAGGCGATACGAAAAATTTAGAAATTGACTATATCTAAAGTAACGAATTAGAGTAACTAAAAACCGTAGATAAAAATGCTTAAATGACGACAAAGGTCCGATACTACGAATCTCGACGCAAACGGCATAAATTAACTTGACCCCCAAATAATAATACAACCCTAAAATATTTAACCGCATAAAAATTAGCAATAAACGAAATCATGGTAAGTAGACTTTTACTGGAAATTCCTCAGAATTAATCAGAACGAGCATAATATTTAAAAAAGGGTAATGAATCAATACCCAAAATTGCAACCACCACGAATTGAATTGTACATAAAATTCCTAGAGATATCTCAAACTGGTTGTAGATTATCAACTCATAATAAAAATCCCCGACCCAGACGATTTGTAAACGATTATACAGAAAGGACCCATTCAAACCGACCCCAAATAATAATTAAACAAGACCAATAAAATATTCAAATGACACGGCACATTGATCACAATAAAACGCCTAATGCAATAGTAAGTCTTTGACAACGATATGGACCCTTTGAAGTAATTGAAATCTGCAACCCATCAGGACCATAAGTGAATTTTTATTCATCCTAAATTAAATGTGAAGCTATAACTAAAAATTCGTTTACTTAAATTACATAAAATTCATCTAACCTCAGATTTTAGTAAGGAATCAAAACATAAGCCCAAGTGAAAAGCCACCACGGAACGACCTAGAAACGATTGTAGAAATTCCAAGTTTAATAAATGACGATCAGCAATTCGAATCAATAATATTTACTAATAAAATTGTTGACATAAAAATGAACGATCCACTAAAAAAGAACCAGCAAGCAAGGCAGGGAATTGTCACATCACCAGAAAGAAAATTAGACGATGACATTTCAGAAAAACCATACACACTCGTCGTAAAATTTTTCCAGATAGGAAAGAAGCCGACTGGATTGAAAAATGACATAATGAGAGAGAATTGCAAGGTACATACACACCAACACTAGTTGTAAGTGAGATATAAATAGTCAGGTCATCAACTAAAGATTAGTAATTTTGATTAAATGAATTCGAGTAACCAACGTCAAGGAGGCTTCAAGACCGGAGACTGTTCCTCTCGCAAGGCGGACCCAGAAGGAGTGACCATGGAACGAAGAATCAATGCCCAAGACAGTAAGGGTTAAATTTGATCATTTTATCTCATTAAAATTTAAAAAATGTAATTTCATGAAAAATCTAACCCATCTAATCAGTTCTTGCTACGCAGATTCTATCAGAGAAATTCAGTGTATGTTGCCAATAACCCAAAATAGAAAACAGACGAAAGCAGATGAATTGCCAAAGAGTAAAATCAGCCAGAATTAATTTAATAATAACGAAATCAATATTATTTAGCAGGATAGACAGCCGATTTATAAATATCCGATCTGACATTTTCTGGAAAAGGATCGATCGAAAATAAATTACCATCAGCAGACAAATTAACCCCTGCATCGCGGGAAGAAAAAACACACCTGCATGCGACCTTTGACAGAAGCGGCGTGTGCCTAACAGAAAATCCTATGTCGCTTCGCACACCGACTCCTGCTTGTCATGGCATACACACGTGTCCACATATAAGCAATCTGCCAGTCTTAGAATTTCATTTTCATTCCACTAAAATGTCACCACATCCGAGAGTTCTAAGAAAGATTACAAACGAAGGCCCACGGAGGAATGAGGCCTATGGGGATCTCAATGGAGGCAAAAACGACGGCACGAGAGGGTAAGTTTTATATTTTATTATAATTTTATTACCCGTACGAGATCTAGGCCCGAAAAATTACGCAGACGTCCATCTCAAACCTCTTATGATTCAAAAGGCTAACATTTCCAGTAGATTTCAATGAATCTTTGTCATCAAATTTAATAATCAATACATGATTTTTTTTTGTATCAATAAGTTCATTAAACGTCTCGATATACCACTCGCAAGCAAAACCTATGGGGAACATGAAGCCCCACTCAGAAGCTCTAGAACCAGGCACAATGTCGAAACAATATCGTTAACTGTGCTCGCATCTTAACACTAATGAAATATATGTCCCAATTAATTCACCTCGATCACCCCAAAGAATTAAGATAAGATGATCTAAACAGCCAGTCAACTGGCATGAGCCCTTGCTAGGATTGAGCCCCGAGATTTTCCACAAACTATCAGTTGTCTCCTTGCAATCTAATATCCATTCCACAACTAGATATCTCCATAGTGAAAGCTTTTCCAAATCAAAATTGTTAGGAAATATTTAACGAAACTAAGTCTATCCCGCCGTAACTACTGTGAAGCCAACACCCGAACGACAGGGAGAGACAGATTAAGATCTTCATGCATGCCTTTACTGACCCAAGGACTCACCTGCGAATGACACCCTACTTGAACTAGGCTATAACCACGTTTTCCTCCCGAGAAATAATTTAAAGATAATCCGGCAATTCACGATCGACTAGTTCTACAAAATCTATACGGTAATCCACGAACAATTAGACTTAAATTCATTTAACAATTCATATTTAATTAGATTATTAAAAAACTAAAAAGCCAATCAATCGGATAACCCTCTAAGCTGTTTTCTTTAGATAACTACTGGATTGACGAGTCCGAATCACGGTGCGATTCTCCGCACACTCGGCTGCTCGGTGTAGGCAAGCGATGTGGGACGCGGGATTCTCGATCTCACCAGTAAGAGAATCCCGAATGGGTAGCCAAAAGGACTTCGAAGATACTGATCTCCCATTCGTGCCATCAAGCGGGAACCCAGCCTCAATCCAGCCCGGGAAATCAGGGGACAGGCTGAATACCTGTTAGCCCGACTCGAAGAGCATCAGCGCCAAACTAATCGGCAAGTCTAAAATGCTAGGCTGTATCTAGACGAAGTCAACGAGGACATGGCAGCAGGAAGAACTCCGAATACGGATGGGTATGCTCCTCCATACAATACCTCATTAAATCTTGACGATCGGAGACTAAATGTGAAATCGGCAGCACTCAATGTGATAGTCTCGCGGAAGATCCTGCCACGAAAAATGCGAGGAGAGGAAAAACGACCAGATGGCTTTCGCGAGCATCCTTATGCTCGAGAATCTCCGAGGCAGAACAACAACCGATATTGCACGAGAGCCGATCAACCGTAATTTGTTATAAAAAATAAATTTTCTAGACTCATGTTTTATTTTTATTTAAAGATAAGAAATAATATAAAGTCCTGATAAATAGTTACGATAAGTTTACGATAAGTTCTTTTGACTTAAAAAACAAACGAGGTGAGTAACATTTGTGAGAAGTCCTACGAATTAATGATGATTTTCCTTTGTAGATATTGACCCCTGTCGGATCCTACAGCGAGAATTGTCCAACGCACGGAGATTAAAAACGGAGCTGCACCAACAGATTCTACAACTAACAAGAGAAATCCAGCAGATTAAGGGTACCTGGGTGGAGCCAAGGAGAGTAAAAACTCTCTATCAAAAGATGACCGCAACATAGAAGGGTTGGGCTGAAGAGAAACAACTCAACCAGAGCCAGAAGACTCAGATTCGAGGCCTGGAGGTGGCGTTATCGGTGTGCCAAGAAGGCACCGCGGTAACCTACCCATTAGTGTTCGCGTCGGCACAATTGGCCTATAGGGACACGACGGCAGCCACGAAGCCCGGGAACAGATCACTCAAGCATCGTCCTGGAAATTCTGAGCGTGCCAAACGTCGTGCCGCTCAAACGAAAGACTGAGATTTCTTTTAATGTCATATTTTCTTGTTATTTAATAAATAATCTGACTCTTAGATTAGTATAGATTGTATTAAAAAGTTGGCTAAAAATTAACGAACTCGAATCATAACCAAGCCAGAGGGTAATTTGAAGACAATAGTACCAGAAATACCAGTGAAGGACTAGGAAAAGAAAGCTCGCATGAACCTTCTAAAGGTAGTGCGTTGCACCCATCTTGAGGTCGAGCCAGAGTAGTTCTCTCGTAGCGCTCACCTTTGGCGACCTCAAAACGAATGGTTACATTACCAAAGTTGTCTAGCGACGGGTAACTATTGGGGGCAAAGAAAAATTCTATTTGGGATCAAGGTCACACCAAAACATAAACCCCAGATATATAATAGTGTTGGCGTTTACGGAAAACGTAATTGAGAACAACTTGCATCCCTGGTTAAAATCATACCATCCGTAATCTAGGGTCGACTTACTCACGTACACCTCACGATTTTAATGTACTGTCACGTA
The DNA here is from genome assembly GCA_022537955.1 of Schmidtea mediterranea. NCBI lineage: Eukaryota > Metazoa > Platyhelminthes > Tricladida > Dugesiidae > Schmidtea > Schmidtea mediterranea. Next base: position 940,191 of record CM039679.1, on the reverse strand, counting down.
CCCATGACCGATATCATGTTGGTACTGTACGCAACAGCCGAATGCCATTCGAGCAGGTGAGCACTGTCTCCAGTACTACTCCTCGAACAACCTTCGTTTCCCTGTTCACAGAGGCCGCTAGAAGGACTTATGCTTACCTTCTTATCCCTAGGATTTCTACTGTGAACTCAATTTATCGCGTTGTTTGTCGGAAGATGAATTGTGAGAACGTTTATCACAGAACTTTAAGTACTCCGCTCTCTATTATTATTGATTATCAGTAACCTATCCCCTGAATTCTGGTGAGAATTAATTACCCTTTCTACTTTAGCCATTCATTTCATCTATTATTGATTATTTCCCGAAATTATTTGAATTAGCCACATCACTATATTTCATTTAGATCCATTACTACCTAAATTAGTTTATACGTTCAAAATAGTAAATGAAAACTAAGTATAATCCAGATATTTATTTAATTACAATAATTACAGTTAAAGGAAAATACTACAATAATAAAGTTCGACAGAAGGATCACGGTGAACTTGCCGATGAGTTGCTGTTGAGGTTGAAGCTGAAGAGCTCGGTCCCTCCTGATTTATTACGGCTTGTGAGTCTATCATAGAGTGGGTATTCGACGGTACTCGCCCACTTAAGATGGCTTTTTCGTCAGGTGTCAGACCCAAATCTACAAAGATATGATTCAAACTTGGTGGTTCCGACTCGTCCGCCTCTAGATCAATGTAGATAAGAGTAGGTGGCGGGTAAATTGTCATTGATGGGGCATATGCTATGTCTGGGTATATCTCCGGAAATTTAAATTCAGTGTAAGCTGGAGGCGGGTTGTGTGTTTCAACTGGCTCGCTGGCTTTCTCGTTTGCCCTTACTAGATTCGCCTCCGCCTGGCGCCTCTGAGGACGACGCCGATTTCGATTCGGCCGTCGCCGTTGTATTCCAGCTCTGGGTTCAGTTACCTCACTCGATGTTGGCTCGTTTGGTTGACGAGATATTTAATTAGTAGGAAAGTGATGGACTGGTATTATATTAAGATCCTGCGCCCAAGTACAGCTCGGTATACGAGTTCTGAGTTCACTTTCGGTAAATATTCTTCGTAAGGCGGCACTTTGCTCGGCGATGGTGACGCGTTGACTCCGTGTTTTGATAATAAGATCATCTCGGGCCCGAGAGAGGTGAGATATCTTTTGGAACAAATTTACTGTGGCTTCTGGAGAGCTCCATGTCCCCTTCATTTTCTTGTACTTCGCTCGTAGGACGGCGTGCTCTCGTTCCAATTGTTCGAGTTTTTGTCTGGTAGCTATCGTTGATTGGGAAAGACGGGAAATTTGCGGAAGATTCGACAGGCTAGACATTCTGTTATAGGCAATTTTGTCGGTATAACTAACTAAATAGAGATGCAAGGAATTATTCACTGAGTTTACCATTATATATAAATATCGAGTCAATTGAAATGTATTGTCCTTGGCGTCGCGATAGGATTCATTCGTTAGAGAATAGGAGTCTGCGGAAAACCATCAGATCACAGCGGTTCGGTTATACGCGTAAAAATCTAGGGTGCTGCTTAGTTGGTGATAATAGTCATATGATTTGGGGTGTGATAGTAGTGATATTAAACTTGCAACAACATTCCTATATTAGTGATGTCGCTCATAATGATTGTATTATTGCTGTCATATTAAGGATTTTAACTCTAATATTAAGTCATAGCTTTGTGATTTTTGTCATCGACATTTTGTCCTAAAGAATCAAAAATGGGGTTATAGTTAAATATCTTTACTAAGTTGAAACTCTCCGTCTCTGTCTCGTTCCTTATACGCGTGTTCGTATTAGCACTCTTGATTCCTCCCATACTCTAGATCAGATTCGAGACTATGACCAACAATTATTTTATTTAATTTGATTCCGATGAATGTGGATGTTAGATAAGTAGGTCGTATCGGAAAGTAAGATATGGTGAGATTTTCATTAGTTAGAATTTAGCGATCTTCAGACGACGTCACCCTAATACATTCTAATGATTTTTAAGTGTTCTGGTCGATAACCTTTCATATCGATTGATTTGTTGGGTTTACTGGATATTATGATAATACGATTAATGGTGCGTGACGATTTTGAGTACACCAGCTGTCACTGAGATAAATTCCGCTATAATTCAAGTTGATGCATAAATCAACTTAGCGGAATTTATTTTTTGTGAATGGATTTCCTCCATTTTTTAAATGGCTGCTAAGTAAGTTGTTTTTTATATTGTTATAACTTAAAGTTAAATTTTAAGAGTTGAATTATGATTTCATAAGGAAATATGATCATAATTCAAGCTCTTAAATATAACTTTGATCAACTATTTCATATATATTATTATAAATAATATTTAGGAAAATTAGTAACAATAACTATTCTCCAAAAATATGTATTGTTTTTCGGATATTATTATTCAAAAAATGTGAGTTAAATTATTTTTGAACTTATAAAAATTATTATGTGCATTAAATAATTATATTTTTTATAAATATTTTGTAAAAAATCATCGATTATGTACACGAAATAATTTGGTTTATGATTATTTTTTAAAACTTACAAAAATAATTTAAAAATTTATGCTTTTTTTCGGATTTCAGGTTTTGCTTTTTTCTACAGAAATAAAATTAATATTAGATTAATTTTAGTTTTAAGGGTAAATCTTATGAAGATACATCCTCATTTACTCGAAATTTCTTAGCAAAAACCTCAAAATTTAAATTAAAAATTTTTTCCGCCATTTTTCTTTCTAAAATTATCTCAAAAATGTCTATAAAATTATTTATTATAGGGATTTTTTCAACTTCGGATGGCTACATGTTAAAAGTTAGCATGCATGTTTTATTATAGGTTGAATTAATGTGCATTATTTTATTTCTCTCTCACTTTTTGTGTCTTTATAGTTTAGGGTTTGTCTCATTGACGATTTTACAAGCAACCTCAAGGTGAGTTGGTGTGTTTATATGCTATAAATTTATTGATTTTCTTTTATATTATAGGTGATTTATCTCAGTGACACCTGGTGTAGATGGATTGCTTACTAACCTACCGGTGGTTATCGTACATTCAGGTGAGTAGTAATGTGAGTAGTGGGCCTACTGATTACAGAATATTCTAGAATATTGCAAATAAAATCGACATTGTCGAGTTACTTTCAGATTTTTGGCGTGATTGGTTTGCTCAGTGTAAATTCTACTGTTAGATTGTCTTTAACGAGATTAAATAGAGAGTCTGACATACCCCCAAAAATTCACATTTCCACTCCGATAGTATTTAATTAAATCTTTCGTCACCAGCCTATCCTTGCTACCCGTTTTCTCTTAAATGAATGTCGAGGTTTTTAACATATGGTTCGTAATTACTATCAAATAATCATCCTAATTTCCCTAGTCAATAGCGTTCTTCCCGTGATTTTGAAATTTTCTGCTCGCCTCGACCGATTTTTCCATCAGCCGTTGCGAGTGGTTTAACGGTGCCCTATGGGGAGGGTCCCGTGTCTTTTGACCAGGCCCCGTCGCGGACAGACCGAGATTTTGAATAGGTTTGACCAGTAATCACAACTATGGAACTTAATCCACCAGCCGGATCGTGGATCTGCCTAATCGAGAACTATTGTGATACGTAATATATATAATTTTGTTAGGGACCTCGTTATATATAATCGATATGTTGAATCATTTAAAATCATAAGAACTAAACATTACGAACATCGAAACATTGTTATTATCATATTAAATTACATTAACGTGATAAAAAGAAAATAAAACTAAAACTTCCTTACTTCGTACAGTAGAATGAATTTTCAAAGTTGATATATAGCTGTTGTAAAAAGTTATAAAGGTTTTGAGTGTTAGTTAGTTAAAAAAATGAAATTGGTCACTGCTTTTTAGTATTTTTGTGTCTGTGTGAGACCAATGAGCGATTTTTCGCGATTTTTAGGTTTTTTAATTATTTTATTTATTTAGAATTATTTTTATAATTTTTTATATATTTTTCTTTATTTTTTGATATATTAATATTTTGTTATTGGATTTTATTTTTATTATTATTTTCTTACAATATTATTTTTTAACCCCAATATTTTGTTTCCTGGTCGCCTCTTCTGCCTGTGTTTTTTCTAAACCTTATTTTGCAAGGTTTTGGCAGTTTATTTCTTTTCTCGTATGCTTCTGTCTGCAGCTTTAGGCTTTTCAAGAATTTTAATTAATTATTTGTTTTTATTTAATTTTGTTATATTTTTAATTTGTTTTAATTAATATATTTTATTTTGCAAGGTTTTGGCAGTTTATTTCTTTTCTCGTATCTTTCTGTCTGCAGCTTTAGGCTTTTCAAGAATTTTAATTAATTATTTGTTTTTATTTAATTTTGTTATATTTTTAATTTGTTTTAATTAATATATTTTATTTTATTTTTTTTGTCTCTACTTGCGGTGCGTGTGTATGTGCAGTGACCATTATTCTCTTCCTTTTATTTTTTGTTTTAATTAAATTTGTTTTTGTTTTAATTTTGGCTCTAAGCCCAACAATAGTAACGATGATAATACTACTAACAATAATAGGGAACATAGTAGTTATAATAGGGATAAAGGTAAGAGAGGTACCGTGAGGACATTTAACATTACAAAGGGTGTACAGGCCATGGTAAAAGTCGATAATAGAAACAACGATAAGAAGGACTATAGGAATGGACATAACAATGAATGGTATAGATTATATAGAAGCTGTATAGATCGACATTTGAAGGAAATAAGAGAAGAATGAGACCTAAAAATCAAAATCAAGCACAGGCCTTCTTTCAGCAGCTCGTTGGACCCATGGTTCGTTCGGTAAATTATAGCATTAGCAATAGCACTCAATTTTTGCGGACGATCCACCCATTTGAACACAGTGCCAGCGCTGCATAGTAAAGTGTGCCGAGTGGTAAGCGAAAGATATTTGTATGGGGTTGTCTGGGTAACAACCCTATAGCTTCAAAATCTCAACACCCAGAAACCCACCAATATAGTAAAAAGGTTAAATCTTATGTTATACAATTTATAAATAATTTCTATTTTTTGCGTCCCACTTAGCAACATATGGTGTTCTATCAGTGTTACGCGTACTATCGGTTGAAAAACGCTGCCCTAGAGGTGTGGGCGCTTGGAAGTCTTCTTACCCATTAAGAACCCAACACTATACATTTATGAAAATATCATTCTGCTATTAAAATTATTATTTCTAATGTTGTGAACATTAGTTTCTAAAATTTTGCAAAGGCTGTTGTATTATCTGCCGACGTGTATGTGGATTTATTAGACCTCCAAACATCACTATCTCGAAACATACTACATTACTATAACTAAGATAAAATTTGTACGTCATCAAAATTCCTAAGTATTTTAAATCAATAAATTTGATGAAAATTAATTCCAAAAAAATAACCGTAAAAATTGTTAATTAATAAACGAAGTAAATATAAAAAATTTAAATGTATTGTTTCAATGAGGTAAATAAATTGTTTTTTTACTTATACAATTCAAAGCTTTTAATATAAACATTGCTTATATTTTACTCAGATTATATAATATTATATAATTAGTTATTGAGGTAAAACATGAACGAACAATATGAATTTTTATTTAAATTTTTAATTATTGGAAATGCTGGAGTTGGAAAATCTTGTATTCTTCATCATTTCATTGAACAAAAAGTGAAAGAAAATTCTGTGCATACTATCGGTGTTGAATTTGCAAGCAAAATTATCCAGGTTAACAATAGAACTATTAAATTGCAGATATGGGATACGGCAGGTATTGACTTCTTATAGTAATAACATAAAAAATTAATTATTCCCGTCAAAAAAAAATCTATAATTAATTATTTAATTCGATATTATGATTAAAAATTAATTTTATAATTTGATTACTGAAATAATTAAAGTATTTATATATATAATTGAATTGTAAGAAAAAAATGATTTCAGGACAAGAAAGATTCAGATCAGTAGCTCGTTCGTATTACCGAGGTGCCAGTGGAGCTTTGGTTGTTTATGATGTAACAAACAGAGATTCATTCAATGCTATCATTAATTGGTTATCTGATGCAAAAAGTTTGGCTGGAACAAATCTCTCAGCGATTCTAGTGGGAAATAAGAAGGATTTAGCCGATTATAAAGCCTCGCGAGAAGTTTCATATGCAGAAGCGGAGGCGTTTGCCAGAGAGAATGAAATGCAGTTTTACGAAACGAGCGCAGTGAGCGGTGAGCATATTGATGACGTATTTATCGATTGTGCTCGTGCTGTCGTATGCAAATGGGAGTCAAATGATCTCTCGGACAACATTGCACAGAATTCATCGTCACAAAATTCCGGAGACATTCGCAAAAGGTAAATATTATAAATTTTGTCAATAATATTAATTTGGAATTTTAATTTTTTTATCAATAAATATATTCAAATTTTAAACCGCCTCGAGACCGCCGTTATGAATTACATCTTAAACCGAAACATTGGTATCGATATCTCTATTTATTTGAGGCCTATATATTAATAAAATGAGTTCATTTAAACAAATATTCATATTTCCCGCAACAATAATTGACATTTGAATAAAGAATCGAGATCTCCATTCAAATCGACTTCAGAAAGTTGAAAGTCCCGTCCGAATATCTTGATTTAGCGATGAACTGTCATAAATAACATGATGATTCGGACATAGCCGAATATTTGATAAATATCGATTGATTTTAATTTTACCCAATTCTTGGGGAAATAATAAACTTTTCCGGGATTTTATTTCAAATTCTTTTTACTTGAACCAAGACGCAACTTTTTCATGAATAATGTCTCGAGTAATTTTGTCGCGTTCCCAATGTTCCGAAAATGGTTCCTTAAAAACACAGAATATTGAAAAGAAAACTTTTCCTTGATTTTTGTATATAATAAAATTCTAATAACAAACTATTTGTGGAAGAAATTCAGATCTTAATTGAATGGCGATGAAAAAAATTTTATACAAGGTCAGTTAGAAGTGGATTTGAGTCAAATATTGTATTAGAAGATGAGCAGATATCAAACGAGGTAAATGCGAACGGAATTAGTTGAGAAAATTTTATTTCAGAGGTTAAAACAATAAACGGGCAAAGAATTATGAAAAATACAACAGAAATACAATACAAATACGTGACCCCTCCCGATTGGTGCCTGACGGATTTGGCTTAAATTTTCAATTATTTTTCAATTTTATTATATTACAAATGTTTAATTTGTATAATAAAATTTTAATTGAAAAATATTTTAAAATTAATTTAGTAAAATTTTTAATTAAAATTTAAACCAATCAAAAAACAAACAAGTGCAGTTATATGGAAATTTATGTACTTTCTAATTTTAGATAATAATTTTATTTATTATTATTTATTATTATTTATTATTATTTATTATTATTTATTATTATTTATTATTATTATTATTATTTATTATTATTATTATTATTTATTATTATTATTTATTATTATTATTATTATTATTTATAATTATAATTATTATTATTATTTATTATTATTTATAATTATAATTATTATTATTATTTATTATTATTTATAATTATAATTATTATTATTATTTATTATTATTTATTATTATTATTATTATTATTATTTATTATTTATTATTATTATTATTTATTATTATTTATTATTATAATTATTATTATTTATTATTATTTATTATTATTATTTATTATTATTATTATTAATTATTATTATTATTTATTATTATTTATTATTATTATTATTATTATTATTATTATTATTATTATTATTATTATTATTATTATTATTATTATTATTAATTATGCTGCAACCAATCACTATATCACGCTTGATTTTATTATTCACTCCTATTTCTATTTTGACCTTTGCACTGTATATCATTTTTTATTTGACTCGGCTTTAACTTATTAGTTCCGTTGATATCAATGAATCAGATGATCGCACAAAACTAATATTCATTTTAGCGTTTCGATAGGAATTCCGATATTGATTTTCCTCATGAAATTACACTTTATATGTAACCCAACCTCCATAATTAATCTGAAACGCTCGCATCAGTGTGTCAAAGCATATAACCAATAGTTTCACCTTCAATTCAATAAATCGATAACCTGAGGCGTAATTAGAGCATTGTAGGCATGGCTTGTGTCACGGGCGCCAATTCAAGGGGCGCGACAAAGCACCTAACGTATAGATATGCAAATGAAAATAAAAAATATTTATATAGTTAGGAAAATGCACGCATTCGCTTTTCGTTTGTTTCTCCATGTGCTCTGTGCCTCTATTTCTCTTTCTCTCTTGAAACGCTGCTAGCACTATTTACTTAGCATAGAACGATAAATTACCGAGGAAATCGACTTTGATAATATAATTAGACAATTTGTGTGAGATAGAACGATCAATCTGTGATAGAGAGTTAATGGATTTGCCTAGTGTGATTTTTACCCAATTCTAGTGTAGGTTTATAGAAAATGAAACCTAACTCGGAAAAAGAATTATATTCAATTTCAAAATGTTATTCAGTAAAAGCAATTTTATTCAGCAAATTTAGTTTATCCCAGTCACTGTGATTAGTTAAAGGAAAGCAAAATTATCACTGGATGAAAAATGTAATATTTTGGATGCATTAAAAGATAACGCGAAACACAAAGATCTTTGCAAATGTTACGTACCAATAAGGAAAACTCAAGAAGGTACACAAAGGAGATGAATGATACAGTCTGCAATAAAAAATTCAAGAGAATTTCCCCTGTCAAAGTTAATCATGAGATTGCCACCGATGAAACCCTGCAAATAAAAGCCCTAGAACTGCATTGTTATGGTTAGATTCAAAAGTCTAATAGAAGGCACTCAATTCGACTTATTAAAATTTGTGGTGAAAAATTATCAGCAAATCATTCCTGCATTTATTGAATGGTTCAAAAGGAAACTGTAAATTCTGCCTTTACTTGTGTGTGCTTACCTGTCGATAACTCACAATTACTCTGGAATATATTGTTGAAACGCGCGAGTCTATGTGATTTAGTCCACTTTTTTCAATCCATTCGTCATTTCATTGTAATGGGCATCCTCAAACCGCTACTCAAGTCGCGTGCAAAGCATTTCACACAAAACAAATTTGGCGCACATTTCGACATTAGTGACTTGTGAGCTTTCTGGCACAGTCGGTTCTGATTAGTCATGCTTTTTTCCAGCCAATCAGAAGCGATTGTGTCAGAAAGCTCACCAGTCACACCACTTACGACTGCAACTCAAATTGTATTTTCCGATTCCTCAGAAATAATGTCGCTAAATAGTGCCTGCCTGCCTGCCATTGTCGTCCACCCTAATCTCAATTTCTAGCATATTTCAATAAATAAAAACCGAAACCGGCTGAATAATGATATTAACGAGATAGAATATAAATATGGAGTAAGAAGGTAAGGAATATTGGTGAAATCCGGAGCCTCAATGTCATTGAGGCAATTCCAGTTCTAGCAAAATATTACAAAAATTATCAAATATTTACATGCAATAACCAAATTTATTGATTTATTAAGATTTTGTAAACACTTTGACACCTAAAAATTTTATTTTTTAACTACTTGATAAGCTTATAAATGTAAAAAAAAAACTGAATTCCGGATAAATGCATTAATAAATTTCATTTTCAATAAGCTCATTTAGCATATAGATAGAATTTCATCAATGAATGAATGAAGGCATTTTCACATAGCGAGAATCTTTTACTCATTATTCTAGTCAGATTTTAAATTCCATCGCATTATTTTATAAATATTTAGATATAAAATAATGACGATAATAAATATAATAATAAAGGAACTGTTTTTGGTTTTCACATTTGATTGCTTTTCATTTTGACATTAAGAATTTTATAATTTAACTCTGAATCAATAATGATATCGATAGTTTAATAATGATGATTGCTAGCTACAAAACTACTGCTGTTAATCGGATCCATTAAAAAAGGCAATATTTTTAATACAATAATATATTTAAACAAATTCATAATAATCTATTTGAGGATTTTCTATAAAAATAATTAATACATAAGTAAGGATTTCAATATACAGTCAACTAAATACCTCAATAATAATAATGATAATAATAATATAATAATAATAATAATAATAATAATAATAATAATAATAATAATAATAATAATAATAATGATAATAATAATAATAATAATAATAATAATTAATAATAATAATAATAATAATAATAATAATACATAATAATAATAATAATAATAATAATAATAATAATAATAATACATAATAATAATAATAATAATAATAATAATAATTAATAATAATAATAATAATAATAATAATAATAATACATAATAATAATAATAATAATAATAATAATAATATTAATAATAATAATGATAATAATAATATAATAATAATAATAATAATAATAATAATAATAATAATAATAATAATAATAATAATAATAATAATAATAATAATAATAATAATAATAATAATAATAATAATAATAATAATAATAATAATAATAATAATAATAATAATAATAATAATAATAATAATAATAATAATAATAATAATAATAATAATAAATAATAATAATAATAATAATAATTAATAATAATTAATAATAATTAATAATAATAATTAACAATAATAATAATAATAATAATAATAATTAACAATAATAATAAAAATAATAATAATAATAATAATAATAATAAATAACAATAATAATAATAATAATTAATAACAAAGATAATTAAGATTAATAATTATTAAAATTATTATAATAAATAAAATTAATAAATAATAATCAACAATAATATTAATTAAAAGAAATTTTTTTGGTTTTCACATTGTATTGCTTTTATTTGCATTTGACTATGAATCAGTAATGATATCGATAATGATGATAATAATAATAATTATAATATATATATATATGTTATATGATAAAAAAATTTTCAGTTATATTTTATATTAATCTTATTGGTTAATTGAAATTGAGTTTTTATTAGTTCTGTTCTTTATTCGAACATTTTTCAAAGCTTTCTTTGAATTCGACATCCATTTCTGCATTTTCATTTTCCTCCTGTTTAAAATCTATTTTAATTGCTCTTTCAATAGGAAGCTTCCTGTCTCTACTGAATCCTAACTCTCGTTCATGTAAGTCTATTTAATGATAGTCTTCACCGCCTTTGGATATTTCTCTCTTGAAACTTTCTTGCATTTCTGCGGCGCGCTGAACTCCTTCAAATCAAATCCACATATCATTAATTCATTGTCCCCTTTCTACAAAAAAATTTTTTTCTATCTTTCTTATCTATTCTTATATAAAGCAACATCTGATTTGTTCTTTCCTAATACATTCAAGCATTTTCCCTCAATTCAACCTTCACTGCTGCGTCAAGAGCAACTATTAGTTGAGTAGCTTCTCTCTCTCTCTTTTTATTACACGGCAAATATATTATTAATTGCCATCAATTTCTCTGCTATATCCTTGTCAAGGTCCGCAAAGTATTTGCCATTCTCTCTGATTTCCTGTATTTGGCAAATGAAACGATCTCCATCTGAAACGTTTGCATCCACAGACTGATTCAACATTCAATTTCCTAAAGACAACAAAGTATTGATTTAAAAAGGGTTTCTCCTCTGACCTTTTGAGCGTTCTTGTCTATGATTTTGAGCTTGAGTCCTGATATAATTTCCTCAAAACTTGCATTTCTCAGTTCTATTTGATCAATTTTCTCTCTGTATCTCGGTTCACAGTAGCGGAGAGCTTGACACAAACTAATTCCGACCCTCCTCGTAACCAACGTCCTTTATAATTTCGATTGATTATTCCTTTTCAAGAAATATTTATAAATTTTATTCAAATAATTATATTAATTTTCCGCGACAATTATTATGGTTTCTCTGTTGCCGCCGGGGATTTATGTCTGTCATGTGTTCTAGATGGAATCGCCTGTCAGGCTCGCCTGCTGGTGGCATTAAATTATCTCGAGCTCGTGCAAATTCCAGCAATTGTCAGTGTTAATCAAACTTCACATTCCCTTCATCATTATGAGCACCGTTGCCATCGTTACCTAATTTTTAGTGCATAATTTTACACCGCAGAATAATTATGAATTTTTATCTCTCGTTTTGGATAATATATTCTAATATCATTTATTTTTTATATTTGTTTCCGGTTCTGGTGAGATTCACTGTGTTGTCTATTCCGATAATAAATCAATAAATCATTGTTTCAATTGTCAATATATCATCGATTATCATTATTTTACATTTTCCATGATCAATATTTGCTTTATATAATTATTGATTTCCAATGTCCGGGGTTTCTGGAATGATAATTGTGAGCGTCAGGAGCAAATTCCAGGAAATTATAATTTATTTTGCCTTTAATATTAATAATTTGCACTTATTTCTGTAAATGCATCATGGTGGGTTTCTGGGTATTGATATTTTGAAACTATATGGTTGTTACCCAGACAACCCCATACAAATATTTCTTTCGCTTGCCGCTCGCCACCCGTTGCGAAGCAACTTTGGAACTGTGGACGAGTGGGTAGATCGTCGGCAACAAGTGAGCGCTATTGCTAATGCTGTAATTGATCTAACGATTCATGGGTACAACGAGTTGCTGATAGAAGGCCTATGCTCGATTTTGATGTTAATATCCAATTATTCTCCTATCTCCTTCAAATGTTAATCTATACTGTTATATCATTTATCATTGTGTCCATTCCCATAATCCTTGTCGCAATTTGTATTATTGATTTTATTATGGCCTGTACACCCTTTGTGATCTTAAATATCCTCACCGTATCTCTCTTAACCTTATCCCTATTATAACTACTATGTTCCCTATTTATGTTACTAGTATTATCATCGTTGCTATTATATTTATTATTCATATCAATTTGTTGGGGCCTTGTCAGTGAATTCGAATAAGAATTATTGTCAATCTGACTCCAAGCGTGCTTTTAAACAACAGTAATGTACTCCAAACGATATAAACTTTATTGATTAATACACTTTATCTCCACTTTAAAATGACAACAAATTATCTATCAATCACAATTTGTTGCTTATTACGACCCTTCGGGGGGAATAGCACTTTTTGGATCAATTGGATTTCACAATCACTTGAATAATGCGGTGGGTTTCGGTGATCTGTAACTCTGATTTAGTTGCTTTGACCTTGCTTAATTTCTCTTTAATTTCTTTCTGTCTTTTTGCAATTTTTGTTTTTTTGATTTCAATTGCGCTTCCTTTTTATACTCCATCATCCAATAATACTTACTGTTGTCTAATAGAATTTCTGATATCTTTTAACGCTTAATGCCTTTGGGCCTCTATAATCACTGACAGCTGTCCAGATAAATCATTTTTAGAGGTGCCCTTTCACGGATTGCTGAACAACATTTCTTCCCTTATCTTGAAAGAGCTTTCGAAATAAAGTGCAAATTTTCCTTTTGTTTTTGTTTTCTTAAATTTGCACTTGTTACTTATAAATGACCTTTTATTTAATTGCTTGTTTTTATTGATTTTCTCTTATTCCTTTCTCGTTAATCGGCATTTATTTTTCATTTTATTAAGCTCCAGAACTAATTCTTAATCTCTTATCCTTGTTTCCCCAATCATTTTAAATGATTATTAGTTATTTTACTCTATTATTTAGGTATCCTCAACCAATTTTTACTGCCATTACTATTATTATTCTTTTCCTACCATTATCATTTTTATTAGGGATCCCTCTTATTTCTCAATTTTGTTAGAATATTTTAATTATATGAACAATTGAGCCGCACTCCATTCTTATTTTACTATTTTCAATAAAGTTTTAATTGTTTGGAAAATTTGCTCAGCGTTGTCTTCATATTTTCTATCTCAACTCAATAGAATTCATTAAGTTCTTAATTATTATTTAAATTACTCATTTTTTATGATTTTGTCGTACGGATTAATCTTTTTCCGACGGCTTTCCAATTTATTTGTTGCAACGATTTCTGGATTTTCCTAACTACCCTTTCTTTGTTTTTAGGATCTATTTCCACTTGACTACTCGGTGTTTAGTATTTTAGCCGTATATATAATTTATTTTAAGTCGATTTTTCTGGTGTTGGGTAAAAGAAAAAATAGCCTAAAGACCCGCACATGGTTTCGCCGTTTACTACAAGCGAACCTTCATGGTAAAAGCTCGTTGCAGATTAACTGCACTTACACGAATCCGATAATTGTATATATTTACTCTTGTTAGATGTATTGTCTCTAAGTCGGAAAAATAAATTATACCATTTTAAGCGATTCCAAGTTTTATTCAGGTAAAAGCATCGATATAAAATTACGGTTGTAAACCTTTATTTGGATGTCACATTTCACATATTTGTCGGAAGTTCGTAAATTCACATAAACATTGTCAATTCTCATCATCACAAATCATTTATTCATTATCGATCAAACAATTCATAGTGAAGTCATTCAAAAAGCAGGTACACATTCAATTTAAATCATAAGTTAATTCTCGCACACTTACTGAGATTTGTTGGGTCCTCACAAAACACTTACCAGTGTTAATTGCCAAAATGCACGGCTCATATCTTGTTACACACACTAAATAAAAATTCAGACAGAAGATTTGTCTGAAAATTAAGACTAAATTTGTCAAAACACATCAGTATATATACCTACAATTCGACCCTAACGTTGCGTGTTATTTTTTCGATACAACAAAATTTGACCTTAAAGTGATTTAAAGTTATCTAAATTTAATTTTTATTATTTTCTTGATTTGAATTGGCAATTTATTTCTGTAATTTTTTTATTGAATTTTTTCGACCAAAAATATTTTATTTTAATTCATAATTTTTTTTTGGGCCAGAACAGTCTTGTTTGATATTAATAAATATTTTAATAATGTAGTGCCAAGACACGAATTTTTTTAAATAAATCGGTAACACGCACGCAAATACAACATGCAGATTTAAAATCAGACCCATAAAACATCAATTAACCACTTTAAAATACGAGAAGGAAATAGTTAAAATATAAAATCGAAAACATTAAAATAAATTAAAATAATAGAAAGGTGCAACAAGATCCGCACGAAAAAACACAGAAATAACATGAGAACACTAAAATTTGACAATTCACTTGAAAAGCGAGAGTTCATGAAAGTTGGAACTAAAATTTAATAATTTGAATTGGAAACAATTCAATTAAAAGTTAGAAACAAATAATTGTCAAATTAAATCATGAAAATAATAAAATTAAAGTTAGAATTGTTGGGCCAGTTCAAGATTTTGTTTAAATGGATTGGAAACAGCACGCAAACCTAATCTGCAAAATTCAAATCGGACCCATAAACACCAAGTAACCACCTAAAAATGCGAGAGAACACATAATTTAAAATATAAAATAGAAAACATAAAAGTAAATTAAAATATTAACAAAAACACCAAGATATGCACGAATTGACATAGAAATAACATAATAACAAAAATTTGACCGAAAAAGTGACAATTTACGAAAATATTAAGAGTTCATGAATAAATTGAACAAAAATAAAATAATTTTAGTCAGAAATGATTAAAATTATTTGTTAAGGATTAAATTGTCAAATAAATCGAGAAAATAATAAAAATTAGAAATAAATTAGACACATAATGGCAAGATCAAATTTTGTTTTAACACATAAAAATTAACACGCAAGGTTAGGGTCACAGAACAGGTATATAAACCAATCCACTTTAACACTTTTTTCACTCAGTGAATAACTACTTTTCAAGAAACTTTTACCAGTGATAGAAACAACTCTCAGCAACTATTTCCACATCACGAACACAAGTATCTTCAGGTAAGCTCTACTGGCTCGTGCATGTGGGAATTATTTGTCGCATGATTTTGAATGAATTAACGGCAAACTATGATTTTAACTGAGATGAATTTATTTAATGAGTCGAAATTTTTCTGGCCCACAGCCACACAACATGCAAGACATTAAAATCAAAACACAACTAGTCACACTGTGTAAGTGCGGTTTCTCCCCTATAGTGTGTGCCCGTGAGAGCTCTGTCGTGCCTAACGACGGATCTCGAACGTAAATATTCTATCCATTACAGGGGCGGTGGGAAGATTGAGAACTAGTCTTTTGGCTGGCTCTCTTTCACCCATCTCCTGAAAAATCGACCTAAAATTTCAAAATACAAATCGGCTAAAATGATAACACCGAATAGTCCAGTGGGCACTCGTAAAATCCAATATAAACACAAGAACCTTAGGACTCAATTAAGGCTCGGAAAGTGGGGATAAAATGATAACTAAATTCACGACTAAAATATTAATACAACGAAAAGGAATTGAATTTAAATAAAATGAAAAAATGATAACTAAATTCATGACTAAAATATTAATACAACGAAAAGGAATTGAATTTAAATAAAATGATAAAATGATAACTAAATTTATGGCTAAAATGTTAATGTAACGAAAAGGAATAATTTCTCGTAAAGTGACTAATATGTAATTAACTGATTAAATAAGATAAATCCACGATTAAACTACTTATGTAATGTAAAGAAATTAAATTAAATTTTAAAGGTGGTCTATGATTGAATGATCCTCTGATTAATCCGAGCTAATAAAATTCACGAGCAGGAAACCGGAAAAATAGTGTAAAGAAATCGAACCTTACTAAAATGATGGATAGCTAAATGATAGATGATAGAGTAGAAATAATTAATTTCAATGTGTTGGGCCAGAACGTAAACGGCCTTGAAAAATGTTTAAATGGATCAGAAACACACACGCAGATACAACACGCAATTTAAAATATACCTAAAAAACACCAAATAAACCCTATAAAATCTGAGAAATAAAAGGATTAAATATAAAATAATAAACAAAAAAAAATAAAATAAAATAATAACAAAATGCACCAAGATCCGCACGATACTTACACAAATATAACAAGAAAACACGACAAATTCGACGAAATTGAGAAAATCAATTAAAGTTCATTAAAATGAAATTTAAATCGGAAATTTTGAATTAGTAATAATTCAATAAAAATTCGAAATAAAAAAAAAAAAATTATAAAAATAAATCAAAAAATAATAAAATTAAATAATAGAATTTGCTAGAAAAGAACAAGGTCGAATTTTGTTTTACTGCATCAAATTTCACACGTCACACAAATAGGTATATATACTGATCCATTTTCACATTAAAGTTAACCAAAACCTAAAACTTGAAAAACCAAAAAACCATTTTCTTTGTGAAATTGTTAGAGCTGTTTAAAACCATATTTTCAAATCTTGAAAAGTTATCGGAAAACCTTTTTAGGTAAGAAACTTTTGAATTGGAACCCTCTTTCCACCCCACGTCCTTGCATCTCAATGGAGCTCTGCTCGGCGCGGGTGTGGGGAGAGAGGTATTTATGTTGTTTATGCTAATGTATGTTTTGATGTTTATGGAATGGCCAAAGGGTAAATTTGTTTGTTTTATGATTAATAAATTTTGTTGATATGAATAACTTAAATTATATATCTTTATAAATTATAAATTGTAAATGTCGAAATTTTTCCGGCCCACAGCCGACACATCACGCAAGTTAGTAAAATCAACATAGTGCAAATGCATGTAAGTGCGTGGAAAATCGCCAATGATATGCACCCGTGAGGACTCAGCGTGCGCAACGCAGCGGTCGTAACGTCAATATTTATCCCTATAGCTGAAGCGAGAAATAAGGAAGAAGTCTCTGGCTGCTTCCTCGTTTCTCAATTATGTAAAATCGACCTAAAATTTATCTTACAAACGGCTTAAAATCACCACACCGAGTAGTCCAGTGGGCACTCATTAAATATAATATAAACACAATGGCGCTTAAGATCTATTAAAGGGGAAGGGTACGGGGATAAAATAACTGAAATCGTTGGTATACATAAATTCAAATAATGCTAAAAATGATTTAACTGATCGTAGATTAGCTCATCGAGAATAAAACGTAAATATCATAAATAGTTCAGTGAGTTTCTTAAATTAAATCTATTCATCCAGTTAATCGAATTTCTTTAATTAAAGTTGACGTTAGTAAAATGATTATGGGGAATTTAAGTGACTTACAGTTCCATCTATTAAAGTAAACGAGATAAAATAGGAAGAAAAACGAGTATGGTAATAACTTAAATAAAAATCACTGATATAATTAAAATTCGTGAAATGATTTTAGAGTAATTTAGATGATTAATTTAAACTCCGGATAAGATCGATGGTTCGAAGGGATTAAGCAAACTTAGGGATAATAATAGTAAACCAAACTCATTTTTAAAATGAACCTGAATGCGAGAGATACCTAAATACCATTAGATCTTTAAACTAGCTAGACAACTCATTAGGTGAAATTTACAAGAAGGTTACCTTAGCTAATAATAATTGTTAGTAACAATTTAGAGTTATAGTCCAATGTTGACAAATGAGTTTGCTGAGGGAACGAATCAGATAAAAAGTTCATTCATAGGAGTAAAGAAAATGATGAAATTATGTGAACTGGATAGCCAGAAATAAAATAAATTTCATACTAACTGCAATCGATCTTAAATTCCGTTAATGTCGTAGGGAAGATCCGGCAGAGTATTTTAATGACATCTTTTATAGTAACCGAGTAAAAATCAGTCGAACCACCGACCTGATTCAGGAGAGATTAGTGAAATAAAATTACGATGACCATAAAAATATTAATAATTTACGAACAAAACAAAAGAAATCAAATGAACCTTTAATAAAGCGATTAAAATCCAACATAAATAAATCAACTGGATTGGGATCGTTAATCAACCATAGGTAATCCATAGGCCGGTAGGTCAAGTGTCCGCAATCCGAAATTAGAGATGAAATTTCTGACCGAATAAGTATTGGAACGTGCGATATTCGAGGTCCATCAACACCCAAACGAGGAGACACGACTTCTGATTAACGGTTCATGCGATTGAAAAATCTGTCGACCAATGTTACTGAGGGCTAAGATAATTTCCAACCGATAATACATAAATGATACGAGAAGAGATCCGCGGTAGGAACGCGTGTGTGGTACTAAAAATCTAAAGGAAAAGTAAAGGAAACAACTAGAACGACAACTTACCTTAACTAATCCGATCAAGCTTGATAATCAAAAATTTTCAGATAACTCAAATAAGATTGAATAGATTATCATAAAAACAGTCAGGTTGTGTGATTTGAAGTACCGTAGACATAATAGACGTCGGGGCGGGTATGCATTGACTGAATGATCGAACGGCACGAAACGGACTTAGTTTATGAAATAGAATCGTCTGTACTGAATAATTGAAATAAACAAACGCAGTTCGTCATATGAAATATGCCATAAGAATTAAAATTCACGTTAATTACGATATAGGTGTGGTATTTTTCAACCAATATTTAATCTATTAGCCCGTTGGTATATTTTTAACGAATATCACATTTAATATTTAATCCGCTAACCCATGGATAGTTTTAATTAATATCACATTATGTAATCTGTCAGCCCATTGTTATTTTAATTAAAATCACCTTAGTTGATCCATTAGCCCATTGATAATTTTAGTCAATATCACATTTATTATTTGCTCTATTAGCCAATCCTTAGTATAACGTACACATCAAAATCATTTTTGTTAATTATGAGAGATGCATGATCAAACTCATCTAAATAGGACAAGTCGATCACATCAGATACTTTGAGGGCGCAAAGGATTAACGAGTAAATAGAAATCCCTCCGTAACCCCTAACCCTAATGTTAACGTCCAGCCTAGTATAGATCCAACGATAAGTTCCGCCCAACCTCGACAAATGACAATAAGTGATCGAACGCCAGTGTCTACTCATCTCCACAACATAATATTAAACAATATGTAAACCCAACAGCCATCCCCTAGAGAATCAAATAATATATCACACCCAAGTTAGATAATCCGTTTTATTGCTATAGTTATCATAAGCCAGTAATTGATCATACTACCTTGCTTACAGTCAAACATGTCTCAAAAATGGACAGACACCAGCTCGACCGACACACCATCCAGGAAGGAGTCGCCCAGGAGAACAGGGGCGATTGGGAAAATTCGTCGGCAATGGCCATACCCTGCCATACAGAGGGCACCTGATCTAAACAACGACCTCGAGGAACTTAATAGGCAGCAGTACCCAGCTGCCGAGATATTCGCTAACGCGCAGGACCTCCTCACCCAGTGGGAGCGGGTGCAGGAGCGGGTGGACTTACAAGTAGTCAAGGCAAGGATGTACCTTGCAAACGTGCTGGATGACATCCTTGCCGGGCGGATCGCCGTCGCCCATCCACCTCGTCCGGTTCGGGATACTAGGCGACCCTACACGGTGGAAGCCCTCAAGAAGAGCCTAGAACGGTATTGCCCGGACGAATGACTAACAGACATTAATGTAGTGATTAGATAACAATTATAATTAGAACTGTGTGTGTTTTCTTATTTCATAGAAAATGAACTGTTGATTTGTTTGGATAAATTTAAACATTTAGCTCAATCATAAATTGACGTGTAACAACCCATTTAATTTCAGTAATGTCCTCTCTACGGATCCTGCAGACGGAATTAGATCGCGCGAGGCAGGCGAATGCCGAGTTACTTAGTCAAATACTGCAACTAACTCGAGAGATACAGCAGGTCAAAGCGACTTGTTTAGACCCCAAACGAACAAAAATTCTTTACCAACGGCTCACCGCAGCTCAAAAAGGCTGGGCCGAAGAACGCCAGCTAAATCGGAGTCTGCGTACGCAGGTTCGGGGACTCGAAGTCGCACTAGCAGTATGCCGAGAAGGTGAAGCGGTAACTTACCCGCTCATCTTCGCCCCCACTCAAGTGCCGCAGACAGCTACTAAGCCAGCAGAGAAATCCAACACTACAATCAGCAGTCGGCGACCGGGACGTAAGGAGCGTGCCCGACGTCGCGCAACTCAACTCCAACTCACCCAGCAATAACGGTTGTACATGAATCGAATAAAATAGTCTTAAATGTAGTCGAATTATTATTTTAATATAACCGCACACCAACATCGCCAAATCGTTCCATAGTCAATTAAGCACCAATCAGGAATAATTATAAGGGACAGAGCAAAGCGAGCATAGGTCTTCTATCGACAGCTCGTGAACCCGAGGTTTGTCCGAGCAACTATAGTACTAGCCAATGGTATTCAATTTTTGCGGACAATCCACCACTTGAACACATTTCCAACGTTGCTTAGCAACGGGTGCCAAGTGGGTAAGTATCATTTTGTATGGCGTTACGAGGGCAACTAGAAGGATAAGCAAGATTTGAAACCCTGTAACCCACCATACAAATTTGGGGGGCTCAGCCGGGATTGAATGATTGGTTCGTACAAAAAACCCAAAGAAATACAAACAAATGTCTAATGATCAAACAAAATGTCGGGACGACATTTTGTCGAACCGCAGAGAGATATAATAACAATGAAACAAAACACGGTCGACGGAAAACGAACAACCTTACTACAAGATAAGAGAAAATGTCAAGGAAATAAACGACTAGCCCACCAAGTACAAATTTGGGGGGCTCCACCACGGGATTGAAGCTTTGTTATTTGAAAAGACCAAAACCATCAAGAGAATTATGTCAGTACACCCTCAGCCGGGATTGAATGATTTTTGTGTGCAAACAAATCGATGAGAAAGTGTAAAGATCGAGGAGAAAATTGAAACAGCAATAAAAACCTGACTACGAGATACAAATTTGGGGGCTCATAAAGGATTGTTTTTACAAAGAACCCAAGGAAATATAAGCAAATGGTTAAAGTTTAAACAGAGATGTTGAGATGATATGTTGCAAACCCCAGAGAGATGAGAACGCCATGAAACAAGAACCCAGAGAACAACTGTTGGAAAACAAGTAACCCGACTACAAATTAAGACGCCAAGACACTCAACATCCATCAATACTTGACGACATGACACCCTTGTAAAATACCAACAACAATGACAAGACGCATAAGTAATTAAAAGGGCAAAATTCGGGATAAAACGAAATGGGGTAAGTAAGGGGAGTAATGATAAACAAGAGAAAACAACGGAACCAAATAGAGGAAGCCAACAGTAATAGAAATAAAGTACAACAGGTAATGAGTAAATAGTAGTAGATAAAATGACTCAAAATATATTAAAGAGGTGAATGAATTTAGTTAATTAGTATTTAGATAAATTTAAAGGGTAATTTGATAATTTTAGATGGAACCAACAAAAATTATAGAAAAACTAAAGGGGATTCTAAACATCGAAAATGACAATCTTGAGGAACTAATTAATAAACAAAAGTTGATTAAACGAGCTAAAGAGGATATATCAACGATTTCAAACCTGTACTCCGATGAACATTGCATATTAATAAAATTGATCGATGTTGAGGAAGACGTAACAACCGAAAGAATATATGAAATTCTATCTATGAGATTAGAAATAACCAAATTTGGGAAAAGCTGGAACAAGTTAATGGAAAAAGTCAAAAATATTGAAGACGAGATTGCAACAACAATGAAAGAGCAAACCAAGGCTTATGTGGAATGTTATGCGTGCAAATCAGAGGAAGCACGAGTAATGGTGATACCTTGCGGACACCTGAGTTATTGTCATGGATGCGCACAAGAGTCGCACTGTATGTTATGCCAGCGAAAGATAAAGGAAAGACTAACGGTTTACTCTCCATGAATTGTTATGATGAAATGAAATAAATGTGTATTATGCATTACTTGAATTATTATTAGATGATAAGACGAATATAAAAGAAATATGCAATGTTTATAAATAATAAAACCACCCGACAACGATAAACAAAGGTAATAGACCAAAAACATAAAAGCCGAATTAGGGAAATAATCAAAACACATGCACAGAAACACAAAATATTGGACGGAAAAATTTCGACAACCGAGTTTTCCTAGTGTATAATCCTTTTTGTTTTATTGATATTTATTGATATTATATTGAGATAGGACGAGGAAAAATGGTTAAACCTGAGCTATCTAATGATAGTACGCTCACCCAAGGGAAACCCTGATCAACCCTACTGAGAGAGGAACTGGTAGGCCAAGTCGCGTATGTCAGCAAGTAACCGGCGAGAGATTGATCACCTCTTTTGGGGAGCTTGTCGATGCGATTACCACAAATTTTGAAGGGGGGAAGTGAAGAGATAGACCGAGGGGTGAGAGAAAGAGTGCGCACGGAACAGAATAAATAGTTAGAGTAAAGGTACCTAGAGATGACTTCTTTTTTCCCTAGCTGGTGGTGAGGCACCAGAGGACAGCTACGGACTGTCGTGCTTAGGTTGTTATCAGCCAAGGGACTGATGACGCTGGGCCGTTCGATACAAAAACCCGGATCACACACCGAGTATCGAACGATTCTTTTTTCGCTGGGAGGCACTCGATACAACAACCCGGATCCCACACCGAGTATCGGGGCCAAACGGTAGGTGAGATGTGAACTAACCGGTAAATGGTTCATACTCAAAATGTCCTACTAAAGCCAGATGAGAGCGCTCGAATCGAGCCGGGAAATCTGATGGAAGGAGCGGGCAGAGATTTGATAGTTTATTTTCCGCTCCCACTTTTGATCTTTTCCTTTTCTTTTCACTATTCGGGAAATCAAGTAAACCGCTTTTGGAACTTGATTGAACGTCTAGGCATTTCCATACTTTTATATTCTTCGAGGTACACAACCCGGATCCCACACCGAGTACCGAGGGAATGTTTTTTTTATTGCCCAGCGAGGAGTTTGGTACAATAACCCGGATCCCACACCGAGTACCAAATATCCGAATGGCGGTGAGTAAAGCGTAACCGGAAGAATGCGCGGCCAAAAGACGCCATGGCTTGAGAGTCAGTGTGAGGCCTCAAACATACCCAAAAGTCACTGTTGAGCTCAAGTCCGATATAAGAGATAATATGAAATAGAGGGCCGGATGATTATAATCAGATACTTGAGGCAATAAAGGGCCGGATGATTATGATCAGATACTTGAGGCAATAGAGGGCCGGATGATTATGATCAGATACTTGAGGCAATAGAGGGCCGGATGATTATGATCAGATACTTGAGGCAATAGAGGGCCGGATGATTATGATCAGATACTTGAGGCAATAGAGGGCCGGATGATCATGATCAGATACTTGAGGCAATAAAGGGCTGGATGATTATGATCAGATACTAGAGGCAATAGAGGGCCGGATGATTATGATCAGATACTGGAGGCCATAGAGTACCAGATAAGATATGATATGAGTAAAGATGAAATATGATTATGAATAGATATTAAGGTCACAGATGACCAGTAAAGGAGTTAAAGCCGAAGGCCGACGAGCCAACGGAAATCATAGAGGGCATAGAGCGCCAGCGATTGAGGATTAAGTAAATGAATTTTTGGGGGACATAGGAAAAACAATTAATGGAATGAATGAAAGTATGAGTATGATGATTATTGATATTATGATATAGATAATTGATACGACTATATAGATAACTGATAAGACTATATAGATAATTGATACGAGATTAATAGATAATTATTACGAGGTATAGATAATTAAAAATGGACTTAAAATGAGGGGGGTGAGTCAGATAAAGAAGACCACCACGATAAATGCGAACAGGGGATGATAACAAAGATAGTATGGTAAACGGAGGAGAAATTAGTATAGAGTATAGAATATTGGAGTGTTATTTATTTTTAGGAATCGATAGTCAAGCAAAGCAATCCAAGTCAAGTGCAAAGCAAAGCAAAGGAGAAAACATTTCAGAGCAAACGACAAAGCAAAGTGATAACAAAGAAACTTGAATAAACGAGCAGAAAAGAATTTGGAGTAAACGTCAGAGTAGTTACGAGCAGATAAGCAACCAGAAGTTTCAAAGCAACCAAAGCAAGAAAAGAAAAACGAGAAAACCAGTCAAGCAGACGAATAACCGTAAACATTGATAGCATCAGCAACCGCACGAGAAGCAAAAGCCAAGAGAATAAAGAAAAAAGTTTATTAAAAGAGGAAGAAAAGAAAAAAGTCCGCAACAGTAGAAGTGTTAATACTAAAGTATCAACTGTAACCGGAACAGGCACAGATAGCGGATTAACCGATTTTGAATTCAATAGCAGCGAAGAGAACGAATTACGTAATATCGAAAACCCGTTGACAACGATAGAATCAGTAAACGAAGAAGATCTGGACAACAATCCAAACATGACGACTTCAATAAACTCTTCAATTCCGGATGCAAATACAATGTTGAATAACAATAATGTGATGATAGGAGAATTCAGAAAAAAGTTTAGAGGAGAACCGTTTGACGGTAGTCTCAACAAATTGGATACATTCATAAAGGAATTCGAAGTGTATAAAAATATCTGTCACTGGACAGATCAAAAAGTAAAAGAGCGACTACCCTTGTACCTGAAAGGGAGCGCACAAGATGTATTTGTAGAAGAAGCAAGAGATGTAACAAAATTGACAACATGGACAGAAATTAAAGAATTCTTAATAAAGATATTCGGGATAGAGAAAAAATGGAATAGGAAGATACTGGACTTCCTACATCGAAAACAAAGACGAGATGAATCAAATGCAGTGTACGCATGTGAATTAAAGAAACTGTGTAAAGAAGCCTTCGGAGAAACAGATTTGCCCGAAGACAAAATGGTAGACGTCTTCATAAGAGGAATCAAAAGGGAAGACATACGAGCCAACCTTGGATGTTTGGCACCAGAAACGTTAGATAAAGCAGTAGCAATTGCAAATAGATGTGAAGCCCATCTAGGACTGGGATATCAAGTGGCAGTATTGGCCACGGAACCAACAACATCAACAGTCAACGCCAACAATCAAAACAACAATACCAATCCAGCTATGAATCAATTCATTCCAAGAGCACAACAGATGTTCAAGCCACCAACAACGAGAAATCCGGAGGATAGAGGTAATAACCAAGTAAGTTATAATAATAATTTCAGGAACAATCCAAATACAAATGAAAAATGCTCCATATGCCAAAGAATAGGACATCGGCCAGAGAATTGTTTCCGAAATTACACTTGTCAAAAATGTGGTAGACGAGGGCATACTGAGAAAATATGTAGACAACCTAATAACAAAGCTTGTTACAATTGTGGACAACAAGGACATTTCGCAAGGCAATGTAACATAAGAAGAGAACCAACCCAGTCAAGATTAAACAACTCTATGGGAAATCCACAAATTAACGTGATGCAAGAGATAGACATGCTACGAGAAACACTACAACGAATGCCCATGGAATTAAAAGAGATGATGCAACAGATGCCCACCAATATACAACAACAACGAATCAACGTAATGAGAAGCAATGAGGAGATTCAAGAGCTGCGAACTAGAGAATACCAAGAGCAACAACAAGCTGAATGGCAAAGACTACAAACAGAGGAAGCTCAGGAAATCCAGCAAAGATGGGAAAATCGAAAACAAACCCCCGAAAAGAATTAATATGATGAGAATGGAAATTCCAGATGAAATTCACACTGCGGAGCAGTGTGTTGAGAACGAAGGGGGAGGAAATATGATAACCGATAACGAGAAAACAGTTGAATTAAATACGATGGAGAAAATAGAGGCCATCAAAGAATTTACAGAGGAGGGAAAAACAAAGACGTCGACAGTTAAAAGAAACGATAATGGAGAAACCGAATGAACCGGAAACTAAAGAAATTAAACGAGCAGAAATGATGATAACGGAGGATCAAAACAAGGAAATATTAGTGTACGAGATAAATGAACTCGAAAAAGAAATTATGACACAAAAGACAGAGAGTACACTCGAGAAAATAAAGCAAGAGGAAGCTTTAGAACAAGAGGAGGATCAATTAAAAGAAAAAGAAGCAATCCTGAAACAAGAGAAAGCGGAACTAAGAAAGAAGGCATTAATATTAAAAATAGACGGAGCGCTGAAACATTTAGAACAAGAGCAAGCACTAGATCAAAAAATAGAAGTGATGGCAAAGAAAGTGCTATCTCAAGAAATGGAAGAACCAAAATTAGAACTACAAAGAGATGAGCAGGAAGCATCAACGTCACAAGGAAAAGGAAAGATATCAGAGCCAATAATAGCAAAAAATCGAATCCAGAGGATACTGCTACAAAAAATAGAAACAAGAATCAGAAAAGAAAAGCCCACGTGGAGTGAAGCTCAAATTGAGAATAGAATAAAAGAGATATGGTTCCAAACAAAAGGACCAACAAAGATAATGAAAGAGGAGGAACAACCACATATTAATATGATGAGACAAATACCAGGCGATCAAACAGACGAAGATGAAAGCGAGATAAGCAGTCTGGGCGGAGAAATATTTCAATCATGCGAGGAAAATAAACCATATAAAGATGAATCAAAATCCGAATTAGAGGAAATGGAAACGAACGTGCCAAGAGAAGATGAAACCGAGATATTAAAAGAAATCAACGAGATTGTAGAAGAAGTAGACCGAAATCAAATGTTCTTAAACCTCAGAGATACAACCGCATACAGCAGAATAATGAAAATTAATTGCGAAAGGGTATCAACAAGATAATGGTACATTCACGGCACCATGGAAAGATATGATAAGAAAGTACCAAGAGAATCTGAAAGAATATGATAGAGAAGAATATCAGGTAATTATTGATTTTCCGGAAATACCGAGACAGATAATAGCAACAAGAGGCGAAAGCACAAATGAGTTATACGATTGGGTAGTGAAAAAACTAGGACCCAGTTATAAAAATAAACCTTTATATTACCAAGGAAGAAAAATAAAGCGAGATATACACCTAGCGGATGCTCTAATATGGCCAAAAGGAATAAATGTGGTAACGTTAAACAAAAATGAAACTGAAGAAACGACAACAGAAATATGGCAGAAAATACAAATATTGTACAACAAAGAAATAAAACCTGGATTAGAAAAAGAGAGACAAAAGATAATGAGACAAAACCAGATCAAAATGACAGAACAAGCAATAGACCAAGCTAGAAAATATATTAATCGATTATCATTAACTAGACCGATTTCAATGAAGATATTCGTAGAAGCTGTACGAGATACAGATATTATGAGACTCGATAATGAGAGAACAGATGAGTTGATAGCCAAATACGGAGAACATCAAAGAGATATGAGAGGAGATGAACCAATAAAGATAGGAATAAAGCTACCAAATGATGAAATAAAAGAAATATCGGTGGATCCTGATTGTCAAATGCACGAATTATACCGACGAATAACCCGAGAAATTATCCAACCAATAATCGAAAGTAGCGACGACGGTATGGTAGAAGACGTGGCAATAATGTATCACAAACGACAAATAAGTCCGCGAGAACGAACCCCGATATACGAATTAGGTATATGGGAAGACGGACAAACCATTAATATCATAGCCATGGATGAACCAGAGAGGAAAAATACAACAAAAAGGGAACAACAGATCCAAGAATTTCAAGAGGAAATGAAAAGAAAGATGGACCAAATATTAACTATCTACCAGTTATGGAGACAAGATGCGAAATTAAGCACGAAATTACAACCGATAGACGACTCGAGATGCCGATCAACACCATGGAAAAAGGTGTATGATGAAAAGACAAAGGAGTGGAAATGGAAAATGGAGAGAACCGAACCAAAATGGAGAAAATATATACCAGGGGAAGCGCCAGAAGACGCAACTAATGAAACAATCTTAGAACTATATGAAGACGAGCCATATGAAAACTTACCAGAAGAAATGATAAACGAAATGGAATGGCAACCAGAAGAGGACGAGGAAATAAACGATAGAGCTCGACTAGCCCCATACACATGGAAGATAGGTGGATGGACTGAAAAAGTAAAATCGGCTGAAGAAGAGAAAATCATCGGTATCACAAGTCATCAATTCTATACAGAGATCGGAGGATACCCGGATGAAATTGAGAGTGTACCCAAACGGAGATGGGGTAGGAAAAGGAACACACCTATCAGTGTATTTTCTATTAGCAAGAGGCAGATATGACGAAAAATTAGAATGGCCATTTAATCGAAAAGTCACGATTTCAATCGCTAAACCCCGGAAAATGGGAAGAGCGACACAGCGAAAAACTGGGAGTGGACCCAAGATCTATGATAAGTCAAAAGCCAAAATCCACTGAAAATGTTGCGGGAGGAGTACCGCGGTTTCTGTTGAAAAAATATGTAACACCTCAATTTGTAAAAGATGATACGATATACATTACGATCGAAGTAGAAACAGAACGAGAAATGAAATTGAGAATCCAACAAGAACAAGCGAGACCGCGAATCAGTGTACTCGAGAAACGAATACCAGGAACAAAATACTTGCCCACAGATATAGACGACCCTGTGGAGGAAGGATTAACAAGATTGACAGAAACACAGAAGTGTAGAGAGTTAGCAGCGATATTGAGAACCGGAGCAAAGAATCAAAGACGAACGGTAACAGATTTAGCAAAATGGATAATCGATTCTTGTAGCAGAGTAGAGAATCTGCGAAACATAGTAAAGGAAATAGAGGAGTATCGGAGAATGTATGCGTGGTACCCAGAACAATTCCGAGAAATTATCCGAAAATGGAAACATACCGAATGGGCAGCCGAAACGATAGAGAAGTATAGTTTAAAAATTATGATGCCAGATTTCGAACCAATCGAAAGAGAATTTTATATCACTGCCAAGGTGAGTGAAGTGAAAAAGAGAATACCGTATGAACCGCCATTTCATTTACAATACCAAGGACGATCATTAGACGACGATCTCGAAATCGGAGTTACGCAAATGCAATTGGGATTAATAAATGTATTAACAGTAGCCAAGATTGCGGGTAGAGAACTCAATAAAAGAGAAATCAGAACGAAAACGCCAATAGGACGACAAGAGAGTCTAAACACACCAGAAGTTCCACCTGCAGCAGATGAAGTAATCGTCATCACAACAGGAGATGAAGAGATACTAAACGATCTAAATGATATTGTGGACGAGGAAACAACCAGGAGAATACCGGAATCCAGAGATTTGTTCATGACAGAAGATGAAAACGATCTGATAACAGATGAACCAGACGAGCTAATATGTGGTCAAAGACAGCCAGTCGAAATTATAGAGCCAGATACCGAGGAGGAAAATAAAAAGAAAGAGAGAAGACGCCGAAGCTCGACAGGAGACGAATGGGATAATTGGATAAATGAACGAGGAGCTACAACATCCAAAGAAACGGCAGACGAACAACCCAAACGAAAAGAAACAGGTACGGCAATGGAAAAGAAATCCAGAGGACGACCAAAAATTGATAAACCAGCTCCAGAAAGGAAAACTAAAGAACAGATGCAGATGGATCAATTGACAACGAAATTGAACAAGCTCAGTCAAGTAACGAAGCAGTTACAAGGAAAATTAAAAGGTCAAGAACAAGGAGCAAGATGGATCAACAGATTGATAACTGATATGCTGGGATTAGCAAATCCAGAAATAAAGAGAAATTTAAAACTCAATAATATCGGGGCAGAAGCGAAGCAGCTTTGGGTAGCAATAAAACCAATAATAAATAAAATCATGGACAACAAGGTACGAACCACAACCAGAGATCCAGAGGAATTACTGTTGATAATAAATCATTTAACAAAACGATCAGATGATCCAAATAGATATTTGGTAGGAATGGCCTACCTGATGTACAATACGATAGTAATATACAGAAAGCGAACTCCAAGATACAATCCAAACGGATATGAATTCGCAATAACAGACATTATCAGGAAAGTAATCGAACCATTCATCCTGACTCAAGGTGGATGGCAAACCTTTATAAAGTTGGTAAGTAAAGATGATCAAACCGAGATGATGCAAGTGAAGTTAAAAGAGTTATTAACGGAATTCGAGACGACTATTAATGCAAGCGATCCAAAAACAGCTAGAAAAGGGATGAATACGATAATCACTACAATACTCATATGGATGATGTGCGTGAAAGGGGTAGAACCGTTTGTAGTATATGATTGTGATAACATAAAGATTGGTGATAAATACTCACTAAAAGAAACGGAAGAGTGCAAAGCTGCAAACCCCGGTAAATTACAGACAACGGCAACAGCAGTATCGTATAACGTATATCAAGAAGTAGATTTCATTAAAACGGAAATAAAAGAATGTTCAGTAACAAGGAAAATTGTAGCATTTCATTGCGGACATCACTCACACTCAACAATTATAGAAGCTGGAACGGAAACAACAGTGGTTTCGGTAACGCGGAGCGAATGTGAAGAAGGATTCACGACAGGACGCATCTCAATAGCCGGACGAGTGAATGTAGCAGCCGAAGAAGGAAAGATAAAAACTACCCGAGTATACGCTGCGGGAAGAATAACGGCTGGAGACGGAACGTGTCAAGGAGGAGAGTACACCTTATTGAATCAAATAGTCAAAGGAGTAGTAGTGATTGAAAGTTATCAAGTAAAGTTAGAGAAATACCAAGGATATTTCGATCCAGATACCCAAGCAATGAAGAAGTACCCTCAATGCCTGGCAACAGATAGATCATGCAATACGGGAATGTCAACGATTGTATATCACGCCGATACCAGAACTTGTAGACTCACTTTATTGAAAAGTGCAATATTTGATGAAGTGCAAGGACAAGTGCACAGTGAAACAGAAACTAACACGCAAAAAAGTGCATTAGATGAATTACGGAGAACCGGAAGAATCGGAAAACCAACAATTACCACAACTATCGGATCAGAGGTCACGCCAACGGTAGTAATATCAACAGATACTACAATCGGAATGAGATTTATAAAAGGACGAATGGTGAGTAAATGTGACGAAATGGTAGCTAGTACCAATTATAAAGGAATATTTTTATCGCGAACAGCAATACCGAACGCAAAAGCACAAATAGACCCCAAGGATGTAAAACTATATCTCTATATAAACAACAAGATGGATTTCTTATATCACAAAGGATTGGCATCAACAGAGAAAATATACTACGATTTGGTTAAAAACGACTGTATCTTGAACAGAGAAATATTAAAAACAAAATTGGCAATGGCAATCACAAATCCGGATAATGCAATCCCATTATTACCACTCCAAGAAGGATATTTTGGGAGAATCGTTGGAGAAGTTATGTACACGTACAAATGTGAAAAGACAATTGCAAAATTGCCAGAGAATTCAACAATTCCAAGAGATAAATGCATAAACGAATTAGAAATAATGCATAAAGGAAAAATCAGATTCGCTCAACCAGTAACAAGGATGATAAACCCAGAGAAATTTGTACCCAACATGTTCAGTTGCAGTAATGTATATGGACCATTATTCGAAATAAGAGATGGAAGTTGGTTGCAATTTCCAACTCGAGTAATAGTAGCACCACCAAAAATATTTGGACTAACAGAATTGGCTAGCGAAGCAGAATTCAAACCAGTAGATATATCACAGAGTGGAATATACCAAACGAAAGATCTGGAACGAGCCAGAGAACATTTATTATTTCCAGCACAAAGGCAAGCTATACTATCTAATATTGTAACGATAACGGGAGGTAACAACTATGGAGAGAAACCCAACTACGAATTGTTACTATCGCCGGATCATTTCCAACATGCTACAGCAAATATGATGAAAGCCATGTGGGGAAGATTCTTAATCTTCGGACAGATGATGGCAGGAATTTTAGGAATAATTCTCATCATCCAAATCGTAAGAGTAATCATAACACAAATGTTAGCATGTTTCGATATCTATAAAAGAGAGAGAAAAATCAACTGGAAAATGGCAATTGGATTCTTACCGTTTTTAGCAAAGACAATGGTATTACATGGACACTCAAAAGATATTCACAAGATAAAAAGACTAGTAGGAATTCTAACGAAAATGAACGGTACTGATGAAGAAGTCGGACGAAAATTTAAAGCAATAATGAGATTAGAAGCCGAGAAAACCAGAATGAAGCGACAAAAAACGAGTAACTGGAAACGATGGATAAATTTCAGAGATGATAGTAACAGCGACAACGACGAAAACCAAGGAGGAATGCAGATGCTAACTCAAGAACAACTCAAACAATGGGAAAATCGAAAGACAAGACATAGTGGACATTATAATCATCCACCACCAGTATATGAATGTCTAAAGAAAGCAGCATCATCAGTGGAGAGAAACGCACCAGTAGAAAGACACGTACCGACACCAAGATCAACAACATTACGAAATATTTATCCAATACCATACGAACCAAATTGGGCAGACTTAGTGCCAAGAACCAGCCAAAGATCAAGAAGTGTAGATCAGGATCCAGAAACTCGAACTATAGCTATGTTACAAACGTTAGCTGGACCAACATTAACGGTACCCATAGAAATAAATGGGGTAGAAATAAAAGCAATGATTGATACGGGAGCAAACATCTCAGCAATAAAAATGGATAAAATACCCGGAAGATTGTGGCCATGTATAGAAGAAGCTAACATGGATGTGATAACTTGCAGCAAGGAATCAGTAGCGGTTATCGGAAAAATCTGGTCAATAATCGAATATAAAGATGTGAAAATCAATACGTATTTAGCAGTTATCAGAAAACTGAGCGCAGATTGTATAATTGGAACAGATCTCATGCCAGAATTACTAAAAGAGATAATAATAGATCTAGGATCAATGGAGCTGAAAGATAAAACCGGACGAATATGTATGTTGAAATCAGAAGTGAGATGCTCAGAGAAAATAGTAGTGCCAGGACGCACACAAATGATTTGTTACGTAAAAGTGAACGAGGAAACTAGAGGTGAAATGATTTTCGAACCTAATCACAAATTTGAGAAAAAGAAGGAACTACCATTAGCCGATAAACGATAACAGTGAAATTCCGATCAACATTACAAATTTTGACGAGGAAGATAAATCATTTATGGAAACGCAAGAATTAAGGAACTAACACCAATGAGGACCATGAACTTCCAACAACAAAAACTGCAGGAACTGAGGAAGAATTATGGACAATCGACAGTCAGCTACTAAACGAAACGAAAAAGAGCAACTACAAAAACTGCTAATGGAATTAAAGATATATTTGCAGCATCCGACTTAGATCTCGGTACAAGCGACGTAACGCAACACACGATACCACTAACAGATGATACCCCAATAACACTACGGCCATATCGATTGGCAGAAGCTCAAAAATCAGAAACAGAAAAAGAAGTGCAAAGATGTTAGACGCAGGAGTAAATCGAACCAAGTTGCTCCCAATGGCAATTCCCAGTGGTCATGGTAAACGAAGAAAGACCGGAACACAACGGTTCTGATAGACTATCGACGAACCTTAAACGCGGTAACAAAACGAATACCATACCCGCCTAAAGCCAGATATAAATGAAATGTTAAACGTGCACGGAGCAGCTTTATTTTACATCGCAAGATTTAACAAGTGTTATTGGCAAATAAAGTCCAAAGAAGAGGACAGAGAAAAAAAAACTGCCTTTACTATCGGAAAAAAAAGAAAAAAAAATTTATACTCAGTTCAAGAAATTGCCCTTTGGACTAACCCAACGCACCACTTCATTCCAGAGATGGTTATGAATTTTGTAACTCACGGCATCAAAACAAGTATGGTATATATTGATACTTATTAATTTATTCTGCACACCCTTCGGCAACATTTAAAAGATACCTCCGTATGTATTCGTTCCGACTGAACAAATAGAAAAATAGAAATTGAACAATCAAATGCGAATTGGGCAAAGGAAAAAGTCACCTTCCAGGACAGCATTGTGTCGGCGAAACGCAAAAGAAACCAGATCCAAGAAACATGGAAAAAGATAAAGAATTGCCCTGCACCAAAGACAGTCACACAAGGCAGAATTCTTAGGCTTATGTGATATTATCGAAAGTTCATCAAGAATTATGCAACCCATCGCGAACCCATACAAGAGTTAACCAAAAAAGATACCCGTTTAATGGGAAGAGAACACAAACAGCCTTTGAAAAACACTCAGAGAATAACCTGATATCAGCACCCATACTCGTACAACCCGATTTAAGAACCGTTTTTGTTAGCATCAGACGCAAGCTGATCATGCCAAGTCTGGAGGCAGTTCTCTAGGACAATTGGGGATGAGAAAAGAAGAGTTTTATTGATATTACAGTCGAAAACATTCAGAAACACGAAAGATTACTCTGGAACGGAGAGAGCATTAGAAAATTCAAGCTATTAAACATTTCAAAATATTTATTATGGGTCAGAGAATATTATCACGACTGATCATCACACCATTAGTATGGTTATGGCCAACACAAAAGAAGCAATTCGAGCAGATTTGATGAGATGGGCAATGCAGTTTAAGAATATCTCTACCGTATATATACCATTCAAATAAGAAAAGCCAAACGCTAACGCAGATTGTATGTCCAAATTTGTATTTGAGGAAAAGCTAATGGATGCAAGATGTAAGACGAATATGCCATGATCAATCGTAGAAGGATATCGACTTCACAAAAATGAGAAAGGAGCAGAAAGGATAGACGAGGAATTAAAAACAATAATACGATTTATGGAAACCAACGGAATGAATAATCTTCGACAACAACAGTAAATTAAAGGAAGCATGATGGAAAAAACACAGACATCGATAACACTATTGGAGAAAGGAGGTTATTACTAAGGATGGGCGAAAACGACTTATGTGTTTACCGGAAAGCAAGACGAAAAATAGGTATTGGATGCAATATCACGATGGAAAACTTGGAGACACTGTCAGCATAAAAGAACGGAAGCAAGACTGCGTCAAAAATATTATTGGCCAAATATCGTGAGAGGACGTAAAAAGGATGGATAAGGAACTGCCTATATGTGCAACAGAAAAAGCAACAGGAAGTAATGAAAGCACCGGTAAACAAATGGGCAATTCAACAGAACCAATGACAATGATCGCAATGGATGTAGTAGGAACCATTAACCGAAACCAACGATGGAATATTTTAATATTGGTAAGTTGACAGATTATTTATCAAATTCCCGGAAGCAATTCGCATACCAAGATCAAAAGCAAGAACAATGCGAGAATCCTAGTAAGGAAATATGCTGTTAGATACGGAAACAACCCAAAATCAGATCCTGAACGGATAAGGAACCAACCTTCATGAGCAAATAATAGAGGAAGTACGAATTACTTCAGATATTGCGAAAAGCTGAGAACATCTACCGTACCACCCGCAAGACCAATGGTCAAACCCGAACGATTCCAAACGGC